>OZ030012.1:76328290-76683290 GCA_964023405.1 Apodemus agrarius | reverse complement strand
GTCCTTTACACCAGGGATTTGGAATGTTAGATATTCACCTAGGCTGGAGATTTTTTTTCCTTTTGGCCAGAACGAAACAGGTTTTCTCCCCCTTAGTGAGTCCTCATTGCTGCCAGATTAGGTGTAAATAATTCAAAGCTGTATCCTAGGAACTCCCAAGGGGGGGGGGAACGTTGTTTGGTTCCTTAGGTGCCCAAGAAGGCTTCTGTCATTAGTTATTGATTCTACTTTTAGTCGAGCTTGTCAATAATGTCTTTTTCAAACAAAAATTAATAGAAGAAGAAAAGACTGTTACAGACACAGAATATTGTATATTTTATCCTACATACCAAAATCTCATAGATACCCAATACCCAATCTTTCATTATTTTTAAAATATCACAATGAATTGAGTTCAGCTAAGGTTATTTGTGTTCTTGAAATAAACAGGCCACCCATCATGCTTGCCTTGTAAGAAGAATAATTATTCTATGCCGTTGCTATGATACACCACACACAGGTGGGTGTGGCGTCCACGGCAAGCAGCTCAATGGAGAACTATGTGAGCCCGCTCCTCTCGGGAGCCGCTGAGCCTGAAGCCTCACAAATAAGGGGAGAACGCACTCCAAAAGCCAAATGCATCTCATGTCATTAAAAAGTTTAGACCGTTCTCAGTACCTATTGAGTGCTTTCTAGCTTCGAAAAAGCAAAAACTTTTTAAAAATGAAACATTTTAAAGCAGACTAACTAAAATATTTTCCACAAGGTAAATGCTAAAATAGGTGAAAGGTCTCATGTGATATGAGGACAACATGTGTCCATTTTGTTCACTGGTATGTTTTGAACACATGCTTGGAATATAGTGTGCATTTATTAAATATTTGTAAATGTGTGCACATGGAAAAACATGTATATTCCGTATAATTCAGACAACAAGCAATATACAGCAAAGCTCCAAACCTATGTACAAAATCCGAGGAATTGATGTGTTTGTAACCTCTCTAATAACATGACCTGTGCTGTCACTGTGCTGAGGGAAAACAGGACTGGCTTGATATCAATGCTGAGGTCAATCCCCACCCCCTCCTAATTATCACTCAGAAACTCAACCACCTCCCACACCTTTTTTCTCCTAAGCGGTGTTTCTGCACCTAAGTGCACCTATGTTCTAATTACCCCATCGTTTGAAGTGTCTTAGTACTGAATGTCAAGCATCCATGATTTTAAGCTCCCCCTTGCCACTCTGAGGTGGAGACCACAAGCATCTATCAGCGCTAAAGATGCAGAGAATAAATAGAAACAGTCCGAGGGTGGCTCTTCCAGGCTGATTAAATCCTTAGTGATGAGACAAGAGGCAAGCGGAAGGAGGTGCTCCAGGAGTGTGTTCAACCAACCCTCACTTCTTTATAGCTTTATTATGATGTCACTGACGTGTAAAACCTATGTACATTCAAGGCACACAACTTGGCAATTCCAGATGCGTATCATTATGAAGCCATCCCTACTTTCTAGCTTCTTCATATATCTGTCACATCTTTGGGGTAGTAATGGTCAGTCAATTGGGAAAGAGTTGCTAGAAAGACTGGGGAAAGCAAAGAGAATGTGGAGTTACAGAAAATGGGGAAGAAGTCAGGTCCCAACGCCTATAGTCTCTCTAGAGCAGTCACTGCTCCAAATGCACTCAGACTCAGCAGCTGTCACCACCGCAGGTGGCAGCTGAACGAACACCCATCATTGTTGCAGTGACCCCCCCCAAGAGTATCCCCGTTGTCTGCTTTGCAAACAGAGGTTCAGAGAATGTGTTCATCACAAATAAGCTCTCAAACAGGGAAGGGAAACAATTCCATTTGAAACGGTTCCGTCTACAGAAAGTAGACTTCAGACCCAGGCAACCGATCTGTCTTCTCCTCCAGAGTTTGTGTTCTTTATTTTCAGTTTCCAACTTGTCATTGAAGAGTGTATAAAGCAGATGGCTACCGAGCTAAATCAAATGCGAACAAACGGAAACAGCGCAGCGAATAAGAACAGCGCGGCGGTGGATGCCGAGATTGTGCTGAGGCCGCTCATGGACTTCTTGGATAAGACGTGAGTTTCTGGGCCGTCGTCTTAACCTTTCCTTATTGCCCAGAATTCCTAATCGTGACTGATAATTGTTCTGGAAAAGAGTTTGGTTTTCTCTGCACGAGATGACTTTAAAAGAGTGTCTGGGGAGACGGCTCAATAAATAAAACGTGTCAGACAGGCATCAGGACCAGGGTTGATCTCCAGCATCCATGTAAAACAGCCAACAGAGGTGGCTCAGGGCTCAGAGGGCAGACTGCTCCTCAGAGAACCAGAGCTTGGTCCCCAGCACTCACACTGGCAAACTCACAACTGTCCCTAACTCTAGCTCTGGAATCGTCCTTTTCTGGTTTCTGTAAGAACTTATGCTCACATGCACATACCCATACCTAGGCAAATGCAGAAACATGTAATTAAAAATAAAATAAATCTTTTTTTTCCTTTTTTTTTTTTTTTTTTGGTTTTTCAAGACAGGGTTTCTCTGTGTAGTCCTGGCTGTCCTGGAACTCACTCTGTAGACCAGGCTGGCCTCGAACTCAGAAATCCGCCTGCCTCTGCCTCCCAAGTGCTGGGATTACAGGCGTGCGCCACCACGCCCGGCTTAAATCTTTTTTTTTAAAGACAGCAGCAGTTGGGCATAATGGTACCTAATATATTTTTTGCTTTTCTATTTTTTTATTCGATATATTCTTTATCTACATTTCAAATGATTTCCCCTTTCCTGGATTCCCCCCTCCCCAAAAGTCCCATAAGCCCTCTTCCCTCCTCCTGTTCCCCAATCCACCCCTTCCCACTTCCCTGTTCTGATAATCCCCTACACTGCTGCACTGAGCCTTTCCAGAACCAGGGACCACTCCTTCCTTCTTCTTGGGCATCATTTGATATGTGAATTGTGTCTTGGGTATTCCAAGCTTCTAGGCTAATATCCCCTTATCAGTGAGTGCATACCATGAGTGTTCTTTTGAGACTGGGCTACCTCACTTAGGATGATGTTTTACGTACTTTTGACCCAAGTGCTGAGGACACAGAGACAGGTGGATCCCTGGGTCTCACCCACCAGTCAGCCTACTTGGTGAGTTCAAGCCAATAAGAGGCTGTCTCAAAAACAAAGGTAGGTACATTCTGAGGAATGACATCCTAAGATTGTCACCTGGTCTTCACAAGCACTCACACATGCACCTATACACACACACACACACACACACACACACACAGAAAACAGAGCAGCATACTTTTAATCGGATTTGTATGAGCAAGAAGAATTAGAGGAAGCTAGTGTTAGTGGCTCACAGGGAGCTGCTGTCGGAAGCAGAGAACCCTTTCAAATTTCCTGCTCCGCAGATAGCACATTGTTTCCCATTCTTTGGGTATAAAGGCCATATTGAATCCAGAATATCTGATTTCTCTTCAGAAACCCACAGGAGGAGAAAATAGCACATGTGTGAATACAATGAGTTCAGCAAAGCCTGACATAATTGGTGCCCACCTGTGCACCTGTGTCCAACCCAGCTCTAATCGATGGGAAGGATTAGAGAAAGCCCAAGCCCCTGGTACCTTTGAGATTGCAGCCTGTTCAGGGGGTGGTTTGGCATGGAGTGTTTTCAACAACAACAACAACAACCAAAAAGAAAAAAAAAACCTCTGCTCAGTTTGGTGTGTGTGTTTTTGTTTCCTTCCTGTCTCTATGCTTAAAGGTTCTGATTTAATAAGTTGGGATGTAGACTCAAAGCAACAATATTTTCAAATACATTCACAGGCCTGAATCCTTTACCTTAACAAATAGCTACATGGTTTTATAAATAGGAACACCAGTTGAACATCCCTAAATCAAAGTTCTCAAGTCTGAAATATTCTAGAATCTGAGCCACAGTGTTGAGGCTCCCAGGTTGGAGAGGTGAGTTCTATGGCATAGGCTTTTCTAACAGATGCTAGGCCCCGGGTTTGTGTAAATGAATTATTCTAAAGAGAAATGTAAACAGTGAACTAATCCTGCAGCTGTATTTCTTTACCTTACATGAGTCCCCAATAACTCCACAGAGAAACCAAGATTCATGTAAAACTGCACCTCATTAGCGGAACAACTAAATGATCTATATTTACTTTCTACACTAATCTGGCTGCCTCCCAGACCATCCCATATTTGCATATTATAACTGATCTGCCTCTGGGCTTCGGGTGTGTTCTCATGATCCTCTCTGGAGCCCTTGCTTATGGTTCCAAACCCTCCATCCTCCTCACTCATTTGAATCCCCCCTCTCCCCTCTCTCCTTCCTCTGGTTGGCAGACATCCCGCCCTATTCTCTATTCTGCTCAGCCACGGGGAGATCAGCATTTATTGACAAGGTAGAGAATAAGTATAAGAGCAGTTTACATGAACTTGATCAGGAGATTTTTGGTATGAGCATTACAATGCCCTGTCCAAATTGAAACAAGATTGAAACATAGTGTATAAAAACATGCCTACAGGTTTATGCCCCAGCGCTGGGGGAAAATGAGGATTTTAGAGCATTTCAGATTCCAATAATTTTTGGCCTTATCTATAGAAATATTTCAAAACCCCTAAGTTCAAAAATCAGAGACAGTTGCGCTTACAGACATTCCAGATGAGGTATGGGCTGTACTCAGAATCAGAGCTGGTGCTGGACAAGGAAAACAAATAATACCTTTGAATACATGTGAAAGATCCATGCTACATCTGGTAATTTATATACATTATCTCATTTATTATTTGTGGCAAATTAATGAGGGGATAAGAACTAAAAGAGAGAAAAACCAAGCAAAATCCCATAGGAGGGGCCTCTTCAACACAGTCATGGCATCTACTTCATCCAGTCCCCTTGCTTATAACCAGACTGCAGATGTCAGGCTGATGTTCTGGATGCTTTACTTTCAGTAAGTCTCGCTGTGTGGGTAAAAATGTGGAGGATAGACAGCTGGGCAGCACAGTGTGCAGAAGGAAGGTAGGCAGGGGGATGTCAGGAAAGAAGAAAACAAAGAAATGGAGGAGATAAAGAAAGGGGAAAAGGGGTGTCTTCTCATATCTTCAGCTTCTTAGAGCAGAATTTTATTACATTATCCATTAAATGTCCAGTTGGAATTTATCTTGCTATACTGCTCTTTTCTGTCAATACAGAGGTCAGTCTCTACAAACACCAGCACTTGGTTGCTGAATAAAGTGGTTATGGGCAATAGGACTTAGTGATCCTGATTCATCATGCAGGGAATTCCTTTTCAGAATGCCAATCAAGGGTTTGAGTCATCATTTTTCACTAATAAGGTCTCTGCTTTATATACTCTGTAACCAAAATTATTGAGTATATGGAACATCTAGGTAATTTTGGTGATATAGTTAGCAGTGTAAGTTTTGGACCTATATTGGTAAATTACAAACTATAAGAATGGAGAAAGTGTGCTCACTTTTATTTTTAGTACATTTAGATAAGTTTACATTCTTTCACAAATATTTTATGTTTATGAGTATTTATATGTACCTGACACATGTAAAGCCCATAGAAGCTAGAAAGCAACATTAGATTTCCTGGTACTGAAGTTAGAGACAGTTGTTATTAGACCTGCTGTGTGGGTGATGGAAATCAAACCTGGGTCCTCTAGAAGAGCCATCAGTTAGCTGAACCACTGTGCTACCTTTCTGGGCCCTATTTTACATGCTTAATAGTGCACTCGTAATTATACTGGATTATATCACCTTTGTGGCATTCCTTATCATTCTTAGCAAAATGAGATTGCATATAAAGTTAGAAAAAGAGTTACAACTTTTCAAACTATGTGGAAGTTATTCAACAATATTTAAGCGAGATATAGTTGTATGAGATGTAGAAAGCTGAACACATTCTCTGAGCTCAATTAGATTGTGTAATTTTTAAGCCACCAGCTAGAGGATGTGCTATGTAGTTTTATGTCAATTTGGCACGAGCTAAAGTCATCTGAGACGAGAGAACCTCAATTAAGAGAATAGGTAGAGCTGCAGGCAAGCCTGGAGATGTTTTCTTAATTGGTGGTTGATAGAGGGGAGCCGCCCATTATGAGTGGTGCCATCCTTGGGATGATGGTCCTGGGTTCTATAAGAAGGCAGGCTAGGCAAACCATGGGTACCATGCCAGTAAGCAGCACCTCCCCCCATGCCCCCTGCATCAGCTCCCGCCTCCAGGTTCCTGTCCTGTTTGAGTTTCTGTCCTGACTTCCTTTGATGAGGAATTGTGACGTGGAAGTGTAAGCCACATAAACCCTTTCCTCCCTAAGCTGCTTTGGTCATGGCATTTCGTCACACAGTAGTAACAGCAACTAAGATGGAGGAGATATTTCAAAGTACAACACTGATTCGGCTTCCAAGGCACTGACAATGTGGAAGAGAGAAAAAAAAAGAAAGATACATAAATACACATAGTAAGGGACAGAGTGAGGGTCTAGTCAGAGAGTGAGGATTTCATTTGGGTATTTTAAAGGTGGATAGGATCTAAATGAATATTGATAGGGAACAGACACACAGGGGTAGAAAAACTTGACTGGGGAACTTTTCATGAAAATAAGATCAACTGTAAAATGATAAATCCCTGTTGCTGCTTACACACCTAGCACTTGAAAAACACCCACTTCATTGGTTCCACATCCAGCCAGTCTAGACAATTCAGACTGTTTTCTGACTCTGGCTACATTAAGAAAGCAGTTACCGGGTTCCTCCTTTGGTTTCTATCATTTAAGGCAAACAGTAGTGGCCCGAAAGTCTTCAAGGTCATTTTGAGAAAGTCCCTGTAGAAATCACATTATATTAGACTATGCCTCTGCAAATAAAACATTTCTTAACATTTTACTTTCTCCCCGAAATCCAGGCACTGCCTAGAAACGAGCTGTACGCTCTATTTCCAACTCGCAGCCACGTACAAAGCGCAAGCCAGCCACTGATTTTATTCGCTTTTCCTTGGTTCCAGTTTAACCAGGACAAGGTCTCACGCCCAGTCTGTGAGCTAACCACACAAAACAGCACCTGCTCTTCTGCTCAAACCTTTGAGGCTGAAAATTCTAAATCTGCAGCAAAATGGGCTCCAGCTGTGCTCTGAATGGCTCTGAAGCTGTGCAGTGGCCTGTGTGCTGAGCTTCTCACTGTCTAGACCCCACCTCTGGCTGGCTGCAGATGTTGCCCTTGGCACCAGCCTCCAAACTCACCCAGAGGAGCTTCTTTGCAAGTACATTAGGTTTCTATATGAAATAGAGTTAAAAGGAATACTTCTATAGGAAGGCATATCTTAGCAATCTCCCTGTCGGTATCAATTTTGATTAAATATTATTTATTCTTCGACATCCATATATTTTAGTGTGAAAAAACGCTCAGTTATGCCTATGATCATCCAGCACCAGTGTTGTTATTTCTGATCTGAATGCACTCTGGAAGTCAGGGGATTACCATAAACTGTATGCCCTCATTATATTACAGTCAAACCAGTACCACTGAGATTATCATTGAGCCCAGAGTCATAGTATAGATATTTGCATTGCTTTCGTCATCTTCTCTGGGCCTTCATATTTGAGGACATTCATGATGGATAGCACATGATGCTGAAAGATGCACTTGACTTAGGAAAACCAGCCTGACTGGGTCTTACTAGCTTCCCTCTTTGGATACATCTCTAAATGTCTCTGAGTCTATATTTTATTTTTAAAATGAGCATAATTAGATGAGAAATACATGCAGAAGCGTCTTGTAAAGACGAGTGTGTATAACATTACACGAACACCAGAAAATGTTGCTCCTTATCTCAAGTGAGGAAAACTTGAAAGACACAACTTACCTGTCTGTGTTAGCAAACTCTGGATTCTGGACAAATGAAAAGACATCTGTGGCACATTGTCTTACTGGTCCACAGCCCAGCAATGACAGTAATAAACCCTGGTGAGGATGCGGGAAAAGGAGCCCATACTTACACATTGATGGTAGAAGCACATATTATCCAACCACTCTGTCAGTATAGAAAGTGTATGTGTGTATATGTATATATATATATGTGTGTATATATACATATACTTATACATATATGTATACTTATACGTAGACGTATATGTATACATATATGTAGTAGAGTTGCATATGATCCAGCTATTCCACTTCCGGGAACATATCTGAAATACTCCTAGTCAACACGCCAGAGGGCATGTCCATAACCATGTTTTTATAGCACCATCCATGGCAGCCAAGTCATAGGATCAACCCAGGTGTCCAGCAACATATGAATGGAGGAAAATATGTTGCATACATATGGAAACACACACAATGGTGAGGTTTTTTTCACAATGGTGTTTTATTTACCAGTTAAAGGCAAACTTTTTGCTCTTAGGAAAGTAGATGCAACTATTTTCCTCTGATTTCATTTTCAACCAAGTGAACTGGATAATGTACAGATGGCTAAATATGTTTATATTATATATAATTTTATATTATATATTATTTTATATAATTATATATGTATACAATCTATATATTTATTCATATATGTGTATATATAAAAATTGGATCTAGTATTTGAACATTGTAAAGGGCCTGTTGAAAGATTCCAGTGTCAATGGTGAAAGTCGATATCTGATCAGCCTTGTAACCTGGTTTATGAGTGATACTCGAGAATAAATGTACATTTAATCTTGTTTCAGATTAAGCCTTTCAGCAAAAATCTGTGAGAAAACAGTCCTGAAGCGAGTTCTGAAGGAGCTCTGGAAGTTAGTCCTTAACAAGATAGAGAAACAAATTGTTCTGCCTCCACTGACAGACCAAACAGTACGTACCGTGTGGCGCCTCACACACGCAGCATACTTTTGATCTTCTATTCAAATGAGTAGTTTTGGTATAGATGAATATGAATTAATAATCCATTTGGAGAAATTTGTTCTTGGTGTAAAAATGTTTGGCAATGGTTGATTAGAGAACATTAAATAGATTAAAATCCAGTTTTTAAAAAATGAAAGCAGTTAAGTTCATATTTAATTGTCATTCAAAACTTCATCTCTTATAAACCATTAAGTCAGAGTGTATGGAGATGTAGCTCAGTTGGTTGGACACATGTCAAGGATGCACAAAGCCCGGGGCTCTGTCCTCAGCACCATACACATTCAGGGGCAGTGGGGGGGACACCTGTAATTCTAGTTCTGTGGAGGCAGAGATGGGAGTATCAGAAGACCAGGCTCATCCTCAGCTACATACTGAGTTCAAGAAAGGGGGGAGGAAGGGAGGGAGGAGGGAGGGAGAGAGGGAGGGAGAGAGAGATGAAGGAAGGGCTGGGCTAACTTCAATTTGTAAAGTTATCTAGTTACATTCATATTTTTATTTCTATTTAATTTGATATATAACACATAATATTATATATAATTTGATATCACTACAAATCCACAGAGAACAGGCTGAGGTTCGAATATCACCACTATGCTTCTTAAATGTTACAGCTTAAGAAAGAAGGTCCATGCAGTGCAGTTATATTGAGCTCTTTTCAACTTTCCTCTGCTGCCTCCCTGCTTAGAGGTTAATAGAGGAGATGGCTTTCTGTGGATTTGAAGGACTTGATTGTATCACACGCAGGAAAATAAAAGAGAAGCCAGAAAGATCAGTCAGCAGCGGAGCTGCACAGTGATCAAATGGTCACACGGTGCACGCTTTCAGTTCACACATGCTGAACCGAGCAATAGAAAAGCCAACTCACCTAGCATTTAGGATAGCTGATTTTTTTTATGTGATTGAGGGATATAATGGATGCAAATAATAAATAATTATAAAGTACACTAATACACATATCAATACCATTATTTATGCATGTTTGGTGCTTATGTATGTCCAATAGCAATATATGTGCAGAAAATATTTTCTCATAAGGTGGGCCAAGACATTAAGATGAAGATGTTTTTGTTCACTTAACTCCAAGCCATGAATGTATGATTTCTTCCTCTGGAGCCTACATGTATGGACAGCCAAATCACATACAAATATTCAAACACAAAGAAGTCTAATAACAGCTAGTGTGTTTAATAATGCTGCAATGCAAGTTAGCGTTCATGGACTTCATCAGCAGGGGAGTGAAAACAGTGGGCTGGAACTAAATGTTTCCCATGAGCAGAAGCATGGGCATGGAAGATGCTCTCGATGTGGCTACTGCACAGACCTGTTTCAAAGAGAACCAAATATTGGGGTACTGACCATGTAGAAGTGTGCACCCAGAAGGGAGTCGACGCATGGCAGACTATCCTTTGCTTGGAGAGGTACTTGAAGAACTACCTCACACACAGAGCCTTAGCCCACAACTAAGTGTTTGTTTTGTATTTCAATCATGCCCAAGTGTATTGGTAGGGATGTCCCTATGTACCAGCCAAGGATGTACTATGGCACCCTTGTGGAGGTCAGAAGACAATTTGTGGGAATCAGTTCTCACCTCCATTATGGGGGTTCGTGGAGATCAAACTTGAGTGACCAGGAATGATAACTGCCTTTATATGCTAAACCATTTCACTAGCTCACAGTTATTTTTAGTGGTTCTTTGGTGAAAATTTGCTTGGGCTTATGTTATATTTTCCACTGTTACTCTCAGCATTAGGTCCAGTACATTGTGCAGTTTGGAGACTATTGGGGTTTCCAGAATGTACATGTAATGTTACATCAGAAACACTATATGTAACATTGCATTCTCTAGACAAGGTCTTTCCTGGGAAAGTTTATGATGATCTCAAGGCTCCCTGAGATCAAATTGATTCTATGATCCATGATAATAGAATAGCATTGAAGTTTCAAATTAACATGTCCTAGGCACTACTGTATTTGGTACTAAAAATAAACAGAATAACAAAAAAAAACATAACAACAGAAAGAAATGAGTATGGTTGTTGTTTATAATGACCATGCACACTGCAATGGGAAGAGAACAGAAAGGATAGTTGAGGCTAGCCCACTCCCTCACTGTGACTTTATTCCCAAATGCTAGTGAATTTGGCCAAATTTGATAGCTTTCCAGTCACGTAGGGTGTTGGACCTGTCCCTGCTGTCTCATTTAGGAGTCCTCTGCATGGCTTATCCAGTAATTTTCAGAGGTGGTGGTGGTTTGCTTGCTGGCTGGCTGGCTGGCTGGCTTGCTTGCTTGCTTTTGTACAGGATCCTGATGTTCTAGAAGAATCTCCTACTGCAAGAGGAGCTGGGGAAGCCTCTGAGAGATGCCACACCATTTCAGGAAGACCATTCCTACCTTCTTCAGACTTATGTCTTAAGAGTTTACACACATTTATTTGGGGAAGTAGAACGAAAGGAGTGCATCTGCAGAAAATAAAGTTTGGCCCAAGTGCTTCACTAAGCTGATGAGCCGCACTGCATCTATTTCCATAACCCAGACTTTGTGCTCCCAGAAGTGGGGCAGTGACGCTGACTGCCATGCCACCAGCCTTGCCTGACAATCTCTGTCCCATCTTTAGAACAGATTCCTTATGCACATCTGACAGAAAACCTGAAATATCATAATGGAAATAAAGAAAAGACTCCACTTTGATCTTGACCTCTTCTACTGAAGATTTACTGACCCAGTCCTCTTTTTCCTTTTCTCTCTGTTTCCAGGGACCTCAGATGATCTTCATTGCAGCTAAAGATCTTGGACAATTATCCAAACTGAAGGTAAGAAGCTTGAGGAAACTGGTTGACCATAAGTGAATGACCTAACTATGGCCCTGCAGATGTCACCTTCCTGCTAGGAACAGCACACCACACACCAGGATGAAAATATGCTCTTCTACAGCCATACATTTCCTTTAAGTTTCTAACTTTGAGGAATGGAGAAATGGCTCTGCAGTTAAGAGGAGTAGATGCTCTTGCAGAGGATCTGGACTCAATTCCCAGCACCCTTAGAGGCTCACAATCATCTGTAATGCCAGTTCCAATCCAGCAGATCTGACGCCATCTTCTGGCCCTTATGTGCACTGCACACATTGGTACATAAACATACAAACACTCATAAAGTAAAACTAAATAATTTGTTTTCAAAAATTCTACCTTTGGAAGCAAGTAATATGACATATTTGTTCTACTATATTGAACATGCTTTGGATAAAGGCAAAATGAATATTACATAGAGCCAGTGAAACCTGAAAAGTTCTTGAAGTCAAGAAATGCAATAAAGGAAAATTAAATTCACTAAAAAGGACATTAAACTCTCAAACATGTTCACCTCTCTATTACAAGTAAAAATCTATTTACAAAATACTCTTGCTCTTCATTATTGCTTGGGATTCCCAAGCCTCTGAATAAGCTATAGAATACAAACTTCTCTGGTTAAAATATACTTCTCTTTTTTTCCAACCTACTAGAATATAGTTCATAGATGTGATCCAGGCATGGGAGGCTGCTTTCATTTTTTCCTAAACTCTGTTGCATGAGCTAAACACTTAGCTTTCCAATTTATATAAGTAATGTTTTTACAACTTAGAGAAATTTAGCACTTGACTCTTTTTTTAAAGATTTATTTATTTATTAAATCTAAGTATACTGTAGCTGTCTGATGCCAGAAGGGGGCGTCAGATCTCATTACAGATGTTTGTGACCCACCATGTGGTTTCTGGGATTTGAACTCAGGACCTTTGGAAGAGTAGTCAGTGTTCTTTACCACTGAGCCATCTCTCCAGCCCTAGTACTTGATTCTTAGTTACTGTGAGCATCATGTCACTTTCCACATTGTCTCAGAGGTATTACAAGTATTGTTTTATATCACAACACCAAGAAAAGATAATTAGCTTGCATGATTATTTACTTGGACAAGACATGTGATTAAAATGTCAGCATCCTTGCCAGACAGTGGTGGCGCACGCCTTTGATCCCAGCACTTGGGAAGCAGAGGCAGGTAGATTTCTGAGTTTGAGGCCAGCCTGGTCTACAGAGTGAGTTCCAGGACAGCCAGGGTTACACAGAGAAACCCTGACTTGAAAAACCAAAATAAATAAATAAATAAATAAATAAATAAATATTAATAAAATGTCAGTATCATGATGCTATCATCTTCATTACATCTTACAAAAAATATAGCCATCACTTAAAATTGCTTCCCACGAATACTCGGTACTGAAGATGGTTGAGATGGAATATGGAAAGTAGATGTCAATACTACTGTTGCTTGGAATCTTGACTCTTTTTTTTTTTGTATTTTTTTATTTTTATTTTCTATATTCTATGTTTACATTCCAAAGGCTTTCTCCTTTCCCAGTCCCCCCCCCACCATATGTCCCATAATTCCTCTCCCCCCCCAACTATTCCCCAATCATCCCCCCCCTCCGATTTCTCTGTTCTGGGTCTACAAAGCTGGATCCAATCTTTACAGGCCCAGGGTCCTCTCCTTTCTTCTTCTTGGGAATCATTTGACTTGCTAATTGTGCCTTGAGTATTTAGGGCTTCTGGGCTCATTAATATCCACTTATCAGTGATTGCATTTCATGTGTATTCTTTTGTGATTGGGTTAACTCACTTAGGATGATATTTTCCAGATCTAACCATTTACCTACAAATTGCATGAATTCATTATTTTTAATTGCTGAGTAGTATTCCATTGTATAAATATACCACATTTTCTGTATCCATTCCTCCTTTGAGGGATATTTGGGCTCCTTCCAATTTCTGGCTATTATAAACAAGGCTGCTATAAACATAGTGGAGCATGTGTCTTTATTGTATGCAGGGGAATCCTCTGGGTATATGCCCAGGAGTGGTATGCCAGGGTCCTCTGGAAGTGACATGCCCAATTTTCTGAGGAACCGCCAAACTGATTTCCAGAATGGTTTTACCATTTTGCAATCCCACCAACAGTGGAGGAGTGTTCCTCTTTCTCCACATCCTCACCAGCACTTGTTGTCTCTTGAGTTTTTAATCTTAGCCATTCTGATTGGTATGAGGTGGAATCTCAGGGTTGTTTTGATTTGCATTTCCCTGATGACTAATGATGTTGAACATCTCTTAAGGTGTTTCTCGGCCATCCGAATTTCTTCTGGTGAAAATTCTTTGTTTAGCTCTGTACCCCATTTTTTGATAGGGTTATTTGGTTTTTTGGGGTCTAACTTCTTGAGTTCTTTATATATATTGGATATTAGCCCTCTGTCGGATGTGGGGTTGGTGAAGATCTTTTCCCACTTTGTTGGTTGTCGTTTTGTCCTTCTGACAGTGTCTTTTGCCTTATAGAAACTTTGTAATTTTATGAGGTCCCATTTGTCAATTCTTGATCTTAGAGCATAAGCTATTAGTGTTCTGTTCAGGAACTTTCCCCCTGTGCCCATGTCCTCCAGGGTCTTCCCAAGTTTCTTTTCTAATAGTTTCAGTGTGTCTGGTTTTATGTGGGGGTCCTTGATCTACTTGGAGTTGATCTTAGTACAAGGAGATAAGAGTGGGTCAATTCGCATTCTTCTGCATGTTGACCTCCAGTTGAACCAGCACCATTTGTTGAACAGGCTATCTTTTTTCCACTGGATGGTTGTGGCTCCTTTATCAAAGATCAAGTGACCATAAGTCTGTGGGTTCATTTCTGGGTCTTCAATCCTACTCCATTGATCTACTTGCCTGTTGCTGTACCAATACCATGCAGTTTTTAACACAATTGCTCTGTAGTACTGCTTGAGGTCAGGGATATTGATTCCCCCAGAAGTCCTTTTATTGTTGAGAATAGTTTTAGCTATCCTGGGTTTTTTGTTGCTCGGAATCTTGACTCTTTGTCTCTGTTTTCCAAGTAGAATGTTGTATTGGCTCTGTTGGCTTCAAGTGACAGGAAGAACAGCTAGTATAAGTAGAGAATGAAGTTGTTACCTGAGATCAGAGGGACCAGGCTCACTCTGGTTCCCATGACTGCTTGAGTGGAGATGCTAGCCAAGTCTTAAGACCCTGTACCTCACCATCTCTCAGCTCTGCACTTCCCATTTGATGGATCAACTGATCATACCCTCAAAGGATGTTAGAGAAGAGACTCAGACCTGTTAAAAACAGAACAAAATCAACAACATAAAGAAAAAGCTCCGTCGCTGTCAAAGACCAGCCTCAGCTTGGAGAGGAGAGGGGAAGGGGTATCTGGGAACAGTGAGACAAATGACTCAGAATCAAGTCTTGGGTCCAAGCTGGTGGCTTATGTTCTGCTGGAGACAGCTATCCAGATTGCCATTTCTCTATTCTGCTTTTTCTGGAGATCTCCAGAGAGTTCACTCTAAATTTTCTGCTCCAGACTGTTCTCTCAGCAGTTAGTTTGCTATTCTTTAAAAACAAAAAAAATCCTCTGGATAGCTCATCCCTTGTAGATCATAAGCCCAGTCTTTCATTTAACTTATCAATCCAGTCATTTACTCCAGGTTCCTTTTTGATTATCCTATGAATTAGAATCCCATAACCCAGCCCCTTAATTCTCACATTTTCTTGTAACATTGCAAAAGAATTCAGAGATCTGTCTCCCTCAGTTAAACACAGCCCCAAAACTAGCTGGGTGGGGCTTCATACTAAAATTACCATTTCTACCACACCTAGGCCTAACCTTGCTCTGTCTCAGCCTGACCCAGAAGTCAGGAATCTGTCTGCCTTTGAAAGCATAAACAAAAATCTTGGCAGGGTTGGATCTCCTGCCACAGCCACTCTAAATTTCCTTATCTCCTTCCTTAATATCATTCTGAGAAGTTGATTCACAACACGACTGCTTTAGATTCCTAAAGCCCCTCATATAATTCAGACTGCACCCTTATATTTTGAAAAATTACATGTTTTTGAACCCTGCTTTTAGAGTTCTTTTCCAGAGCCTTAAGGGCTGTCCTGAAGGTCAGAATTTATCCATTTGCGGAGACATTTGCCACACCTTTGTTGTGTCTGATTATCAAGCAGTCATTAACATTAACAGGAAGGACATTCATTGAAGGAGGAATATAAAATATGTACATTATTATACAAACAAGCCTTATGACCACAGCAGCCAAGGACACTCCTGGAGGCCCATGCCTACTGGCTCTATTCCAGGAGCAGGAACTATGTCATTCTGTCCCTAAGAAGGCCATGCAAGACCTAGCACTTCCAAACTCTGTGTCCAGAATCCCAATCAAGTCTATTGATGCATGAATTTATCATTGGCTCTGAGGGAATATTGCTTTAGCCTAAGAAATAGCATAGGTCCATTGGCGTGCCTTCAGGGTGGGAAGAATGGGGTTGCTTAGAAAAGATAGGCTGGTGCCTTTCATAGGCACCCAGGGGTTTGTGTTTTGGTGAATAGACTAAATGACCAAAGGAAAACTGAGGTAATGCAAAGAATTGCAGCAACGAGAGAAGGTCCCTTGTCATGTTGCTGTTGCTGGACTTTTCTATAAATCTTCTACAATCTTATGCAAAACAATGAAACTACAAATTACAGAAAGAAATCTAAACATAACAAACCTAATCATTCTCATGTTATTAGGGTATAATTTTTTTAAAAAAAAAACTTAGGCTACTTTTATTTTTAAGATGTTAGTTTGAATGTAGATCTAACTGGAATGATATTAGTGGAAAAATTGGGCTGATGGATAATTTCAGAATTTATATATTTTGAGAGATAGATAGATATAGATAGGTAATTATGTCCTTTAAAAGAATCCATAATCAAGAAAATCCAGGAAATAATTTTTCTATATTTACTGATTTTTTAAATTATTTTTCCAGTTCAACTTTTCTTGATTTTAGTTCTTTTAATCTCATCTATATGATTGAAAATTAAACTACTAGGTATTTACTGAGCAATCTGACATATGCCTTTGTTACTTCACATTCAGAGACTTTGTAATATATATGTGTCATATAAGGTTGCCATTGCTATTTAATAGAATCGCATTTATTTGACATGAAAATAAAATTAAATGCTCCTCAATCTTTTTAGACTATTGACCCAATGTCAAAATCACTTAATAAGGCACACCTGAAATTGTATGTTAACTATAGACCTCTGACTTTGACAACCAGAGACACCTTTATTTGAATGAGTTATTGCCGGCAACAATTACAGCTTTGTAGACACAACATATATGACTTATTAATATCTACTTTAAAATATCAGCAAGAGCAAGCATTGGTAAGCATGCTGAGCTTTGAAAAATAGAATAGCATAGCCCTGAAAGATAGTATCAATATGTAGCATCAGGACTCTTTAAAAAAATTTTTCTTTTAGAAAATTTCGAAGTGTTATTTTCTCTTTCTACCATTATTTTCATAAATAATCTTTGAGTGATGGCTTCAGACATATCACAGTGAACAATTAGGAAAATCTAGCTATTAAATCAGCCCTTAAATGTTTAGATGACTATAAAAGACTGAAAAACTCCACAGCCTGATTTGATTTATTCTTTGAGGCTCTTCCCAGGAGGGGATGAACATTAGGAGAATCTGGGAAAGAGAATCAACTGGAACATTATACTTAAAACACACAGTGATAATTAGGAAGCTGAACTTGGCCCCCTTAATCGCCTTGATGTCCTGATCTCTTCAGAGGGACAGAGCATAAATCAAGGAATTAAAGTGAAAAGCCTTTGGGACAGTTTTTAGGATATACTATCTCTTGACTTAACTTTAATTTGGAATGTAAGTAATGATATGCCTCTGCCAGTCTTTCATGTTTAATCAGTCAGCTTAGCTCTCCTTTGACAAATGGACATTTATCAAAAATGTGATAAAATGACAAAGATTTATTTTTATATGTATGAGCATCTTCCCTTCATGTGTATGAGCATCATGTGCATACAATACCTGTAGAGGAGGGCACCAGATCCCCTGGAACTGGAGTTAGATGGTTGTGAGCTGTCATGTAAGTGCTGGAAACAGAACCCAGGTCCTCTGCAAAAGCAGTGAGAATGCTCTTAACTGCTGAGCCACATCTCCAACTCCTGAAGAAGATTTTAATTAGATAATGGAAACCATACCGATTCTGTTTGAGGGTAGCTAAATAAATACACCCACCATTTTCTGAGCAATTTGTAACCTATCTTCCAGGAGCACATGATTCGAGAAGATGCCAAGGGTCTGACACCAAGACAATGTGCAATAATGGAGGTGGTCTTGGCCACTATAAAGGTAGGTTATGGTGTTCCTGGTTATTCACTGGGGGCACCTCTATCTCTCCGTGGCGAGGTCCCTACTGAACAACTGTCCCAGCTGTGATCAGGAGATGCATTCCAGATATTTGCTAACTCTGACTTGTTCATCTCCCTTACTTCAGCCACAGCGCACTCTTATTTTCTACTTCTTGCTCTGAATCTCTCCAGAAAATGTGAATGAAACTTATATCATCCCATATGTTCTCTGAGAAAGACATATACTCGCTCCCTCCTAACCCCCCTCCTCCCCATTCAGTTACACAGATGGTTCAGGAGAATTTTAAGTTAGCATAATTCCTATCTAGGATTTCCATGCTTATGGAAATAATTTTTAAAATGCCAACCTCCTGCTCTCTCTTAATAATACAATAAAATTTTGAATTCTACTGAAAACCCAGAAGTCTTATATTCCAAGCATTAATCTCACATAGCAAAGGACTGCAGCAAGAGTTAAATGTGTATGGGTTGCAATGTGACTTTTAAGTGCTTTCCTTCCAAATAAGTGTGTGTGTGTGTGTGTGTGTGTGTGTGTGTGTGTGTGTGTGTTAAAGGGTTGGAAAGGTAAATTATATCTACTGATTCCACTTACCATTGAAAGAGACATGAGTCTTCTTGCATACCTATGTAATGAAGAGCTGCTGGCTACTTTGACTCCCTGACCTCATTGTCCTGAGTCCCGCGACACCACCACCTTACCTGGTGTTGTACAGTGATATGGAGAAGTGACAATAACAACAACAAATACAGAAAAAATAGTATTTTTCTGAATGTTTTCAAAATTTTGAGTAAGAATTGCCAAAATGTAGAGGCATGGGGATACTCTCAGCGATGTATAAGAAATTAGTGCTAGAAAGGAGGAGACACACTAGAACATATTCTGAAAGAAAAGAAAACTTTAGGATTTGAGTTCAACCCCTCATAGATTTTACAAGAACAATCAATCCATGCTTTGGAGTGAAAAGAATGGAATGTGTCCTATAGAAATACCAAGTGTCAATTAGTATTCTGATCAACCTGACTCCCGTCTCCATCTTAATCCTCTAATTATTCTGGCTGGGACCACATGCCTAACCCCCTACAGTTTGAATTTTCCCCAAAACTGTAGGACAACCTCCATCCTCAAATGAATACCTCCTAGCTACATCTCAATGCCTCAAATAGTTTAGAATCTCTGATTGGTGTAAATATATAATCCCAGCTTGGCCACATGGCACTTGTGGGTTCTTTGGGAACACAGCTCCTACCTGTTGCCCACAAGCCTGTTAGCTCTCCCTAAATCATCACTCTCCAGGACTGGAGTCTAACTCTGGTCCTTCAGAGTCTGTGGCTCCCAGTTCCCCTCATTCCTAAATTCTGTCATGCAATTCCAACAGGAATTGCCTTTTTAAGTCTACTGTGCCTGCTAGGACATTCTCCTGACCCAGTGGTCTACCTATCTGCCTAAGATTTTACCTGGATTCCATCATTAGCTTTCCCAAGCTTAACTCCAAGGACTAACACTTCCTTGACTGTCTAGAGCCCAGTCAGAGAACTTTACAATACAACTAAGCCTTAGGAAAAAGACTTTCTTAAAGCACAGCAGCAGCAGCAGCAGCAGGTACCACCTGGCTGACTCCCAAAGGCTGCTGAAGGGATGACCCTTCATTCTTCGTTAGGTCAATTAAGTCCAGGAGGCTGAGGATGGGAAATGAATAATGAGGAGACTGCTGAGGAGTTTGTAGAAGACAGACAAAACTGCTGGTGGCATTTGTCAAGCCTTTCTCATGTGTGCAGTACCTCATCAGATTCTTACAAATAACCTGCACGTTAGACTGAACAAATTCCTATTTCCTTTTCTCTCCAGCTCTAGGTAACACCATTATTTGTATTCAAGATGTAGCTAGATAGCTGAGCCTGAGTTTTGAATGACAGTACAAGCCTCTAAAATTCCGTGCTACACTCTGCTCCATTATCCGATTTCAGGGACAACTTCTCAGTATCACTTACTTTTTCATTGCACAGCATTCAGACTTTACATTATTTAGAATTCAGCTGCTTATGGGAAGAATAAAATAGCCCACATTAGTCTGCAGCATTGCAATTCAAATGTCATTACCTGAGAGTTCACTGTACCTAGAAAGGACAGTGAGTAATGAAGAAGTAAGTGGAGACCTAGGGTCTCTGAATTAGGAACAGAATTAACAACAATCAAGAAGCAGAAGTACTTGGTCAAAGTCCAAGAGAATGCAGAAAGGATAAGGAAGGAGTTCTCTCTAGTTGTCTATGACAACTCTTTCATAAGGAGGAATGACAGAGAAGGATGACATAAGGAGACTGTGAGAGAAGACATTTCTCAAGTCTGAGAGAAAAGGAGCGAGTGCTGAGAAGGAATGTATCCATCCTGAAACCCTCATACAGTCTGGATGAAGAAAAGACCTCAGATGGGTAAGCATGACAAAGCAAGAAAGGATACTAGACTGAGGCCAGAATGCCCACATTTAAACATCAGAGTCAAGCATCCCAATTTCAACTCATCAGGAAAGGGGAAGCTCACTACTGAGATCAGCAAATCTGATCTGACACATACAAGAAGAATCAAGATGTGTAGAAAATATTTTTAGAATATCTATCATGAAGTATCTTGAAAAGACCTCTACAGATTAAAGGGAGGCAATGCTCACTTCTAAGTTTGCATAATGAGTTATCAACTTGAGTTTGCCAAATGTATGTTACAGTTTAAATTTAAAAAAACTGTGAAGATGGGAATTTGCAGCCAAAATAGTACATGGATCCAAAAGGAAAGCCTTCCTTTGCAGGCTGTGAAAAAAAAAAAAAAACATTTGCATGTTTCAATACTTTAGTAAAACAGACTGTGAATGATCGACATGAAAGGTCAGAAGGGGTTATGGGATTTTATTGGGATTATAAAAGGAAAGGTGTGCTCAGCGTTCAGATAAGATTTTTTTCTGATTTCATATTTAGGAGGATAATTTTCTTCTCACAAAGCAGAGCCAGATCTGAAGCACTTTATTTTCTGTAGTTTCAGAAAACAGGAATGGTACTGGGTGTGGAATCTCCACTTATGTTTAAGACAAAACACCTGGTGCATCAACATGACTCTCCCCAACCCTAGTCAGATAGGAGACACACATCCACCCTGGTAATATTGAAGCCAGAGTTGTAAGGAGTCTGAGAGGGAAGACGTTGTCAGGAGATGACTATGGAGATGCAAACGAGTAAAATACATGAAACTGAGAAAGAAACTCTGACACTTACAAGTAGAATGTGGAGATGGCAGATGACTCACATGTAATGGTCCTGAAGGTTCAGTGGGAGACGAGGTGACTTCTCACTAAAGGATTAATGGCACATACAGATCTCCTCATAAGTCTTAACTTTCATATCTCCCGAAGAGTGCTGCATGGTACACATTTTCCACCATGAAAGCCAGGGTCCCACACAGTCTACAATGTTTTCCTTCCTTTCCTGTTAGTGCCTTCCATCTACTCAGTGGATGCCGCTATTAAGTCTTGAATCCTTTCTCTGCATGCGGTTCGGGTTCTTAGGGTCTAGGCTACTGGCCTGTTGATTTCCTATTTATCACAGCACCTTATCCCTGTAAGAGTACAAACCACCAGGGTTCATTAACTCTCCCAGAGATGCCTTTATGGGAAACAGTGTTGTTTCTTCCCTGAAGGAATGTCTACTCTAGATTAAAAGATGAGAGAGGGATATTAGAAACCAAATGTAGACAAGTGGTACAACAAGGGGAATAGGTGGAGCAGGTAATTCAATGACCAGCTGAAGAACACAGGTAAAAAGTAGCAACAGGGCCTGAAGAGATGGCTCTGTGGTTAAGAGCACCGATCTCTTCTAGAGGTTCTGAGTTTAGATCCCAGCACCAACATCAGGTGGCTTATAACACCTCTAACTTCAGTCTGAAGGGATCCAATGCCCTTTCATGAATATACAGACAGACACAGTCATATATGAATAAAATTAAAATCTTTGAAAGAAAAAGAATGTAGTCAAGATATAGAAAATCTCCTCAGCCAGGAGGAGTCAGGAGTTTGGGAAGAACTACTATGGTCTGGAAGGCTGTGGGGGATGTCACTTGGTTGATTGGAAGTTTTATGTAGGGGTTGTTCACATAATTTACAGCATGAACATAGAAAGAAAGGAATTCACCATGGAAAAGCCCACAACAGGAGTATGGGGTCCAGACTCAACTACTTGGAGGACTGGGCTAGACTTAATGAAGTTGGTAATTGAAGCAATGTAAACTGGGATTGATTGACATTAAATGTCTGAGTTGAAAGTCAAGTCATTCTGTGTCCCCTTATAAATGAGGACTCATTGGTGACCTGAAAACATGACTTCCTGAAAGTATCAGCATAGCGTCATATGGAAATGTACATAATAGACTATGTAGTTCATGATCAAGTTGGAAACGAGTTACAGCTAGTTAGGGCCATCATCAAGAGGGTGGCACACTGGTAAAAATGAAAGATGGATGTGAATGACATGAAAAGGAGAGAAACATGGGGACTTGTAGTGAGATCGGGAACAAGGAGAAGCATCCTAGGCTAACACAGAGGTTACATAAATATAGGTCCAGCCATGATCTTTCCACCATTTTATCTGATAAATACAGACTTATTTGTCCAGAATGCCATAGTTTTGCTGCCTCCATTGTCGTCTGCATAATAACATGGAGCTCTGGTCCAATTTTCAAGGACATTTTTGACAAGGGTGCTTTCTTCCTTAGTCATCTCAAGTGCTGAGTAGAGCATCAGCCGACACAGGGCCGGGCACAGATAGTGTGGAGCCCAACTGGCGTCCGTATTCCTTGTAAACAGTCAATTTCCTCACAGTCCCTCAACAGAGAATTAGATGTTCTTTTCCTTAATGAGGAAAAAATAACTTGCCGTGACTTCTAACTATCTTTCCCAATTTATACCAGTATAAATAGAAGTTCTTAAGAGGCCAAATTGGAGAGGTTTTGGTTATGTGGCTACTCAGAAAGCAGTAAGCAACCAACCGTCTCTTTTGTTTATAACCCATGGAAAAGAATCGCCTTCCACATGCATGAGGAAAACCTTCAGAAAGCTTCAAAAAGCTTATATCTTCACATTTTCTTCCAGCATCTAATTCCCCTGTAGCATGTAATTTCCTTCTGGCGTGTAATTCACCATAATGAAAGGAGAACTGAACTGCGCCGAGCTGCGGATGGTGACATTTATTTAAGACTTAAGACTCATTCTCACACGGGTGTTCTTCAAGCCTCAGCCAAATAAACAACCCATTCTCTTGTTCCTTCAGGGTTGGCAAAGGACAAAGACTATTCAGAAATCTCTTGGTTGTCAAGGTCCATGCTATACTGGTGGCCTCTTCCTCCTGATTTCTTTCTCTGGGGTGCAGTCACCCGGCTACAATTATGAGTGAAAGTTTGCATAAAGCATGTCTTGGGAGTCCATACTTCCATAAGCACAGAAGTCACTTCCTTCGCTGGCTGAGAAGCCAATGACTGTGTCGTTTGTCTCTCTGGCTGTTTCTCTTTCCTGCACCTCGGGGCTTGTTTTCTCCCTGACAGCATTACCCTCGATCCAAGACTCCAGTCTTGCAACCTCCCCTAAAAAGTGCTCTCTAAAAACAAAGTCATCATTTCTGCCCCAGCCAATCTGCTCTCTAAATACCCTGCTTGCTGGGCTCTTAACAGAATTCCTAAGGAGACTCTGCTGCCGAAAGGAAGAAGTCAGTTAAAGCGTCATCACTGAAAACCCCAGGGAGACCCTGGCTCTACTCAGGAACAAAACCAGAGCACAGTTCTATTTTTTGTTTCGTGACTAGCATCCCCAATTCCTCTAGATTTACAAAATAATGCCTGAGCAGAAAAGTATGTCTTCCTGCAAAGAGTTCAAGGATGAACACAGTTTATGTTTTGGTATTTTAGTTTTTCTTCCCTTCCTCCACAAACACTTCTAGGCCTTTAAAATTCTCAGTCCTGGTTAGGTTGTTTCTTTCACAATTTTCCAAAATCCTTTTCTATGGGACATTTGTATCCTCAGAACTGTTCATGGTAGATCTTCTATGGCCAAAAAGTTTTAGAAACCAGGACTATTAAAAGAGGGTTAAACAGATGTCTTTACTAAGTCTCTCCCCCTTGACTACATTGAGAAGCTTTCTGCATCTCTAAGCCTGTGGCCTCTCTTTGCTTTTCTAGGACTTCACAGCCTCGAGGCAATGTGCTTATTCTAGGGAATATGATTTAGAAATTAGAATAGAAAAAAATGACAGACAATATTTAAATGCTGTAGGGGAACACAATGCAAGAACCATCCGGTCTCTCCGTTCTTGTTAGACAACGCTGAGAACCCCAGGGCTCCAGCTGGTGTTGTGGTACATTGTCCAGTGTCTAGTCCACTGCAGTGGATTATCTAATGGCCACTGCAGTTAAAAATAGCGGTACTAGGTTGGCAATGCAGCTCTGTTGGAAGAGTGCTTTCCCAGCACACATAGAGCCCAGGGTTCCATCTACAGCAAAGCATACTATGGTGTAGCATGCCTGTAATTAAAGCACTCTGGAGGTGGAGGCAGGAGGATGGGCAGTTCAAGGACATCATAAGTGATGTATTGAGTTCAAACACATCCTGAACTATATGAGACCTTGTCTGAAAACCATAAAAAAATAGCAATCCTAAGAAACAGATCTGTCTGTCATTCCATCAGAATTTCTTTCAGGGCCCTTTATTGACTTCTTTTGTGGTGGAATCGTTCACTCTCCTCTATTGTGTATATTATCAAATATCTTTTTCTAAGCTCAAAGATGATTTTAGAGTTTAAAAGAAAAACTCATGGCAGGCAAACTGAAAACCTCAGCAGTTCCTTAGAGAGAGAGAGGCAGGAAAAGAAAGGGAAGAGAAAATGCTTTTCCATTTGAGTTAACTGGGCATAAAGGTCAGCTATGTGGCAGACAGGTAGCCACAATGATGGGGAGAAGAAAGAAAGAAGAGAGAGAGAAGAGAAGAGAAGAGAAGAGAAGAGAAGAGGAGAGGAGAGGAGAGGAGAGGAGAGGAGAGGAGAGGAGAGGAGAGGAGAGGAGAGGAGACGAGACGAGACGAGACGAGACGAGACGAGACGAGACGAGACGAGACGAGACGAGACGAGACGAGACGAGACGAGACGAGACGAGACGAGAAGAGAAGAGAAGAGAAGAGAAGAGAAGAGTCCAAAGTACTAGAGAAAACACACCTAGGCTCTGATCAGCATCCAAAAAAAAGATACAGAAAAGAAGAAAAAGAGGAAGTTAAGAATTCTGAACTAAGTTCAGACAGGCAGATCCATCAACAGAGAGATCCATCAAAACCTAATGGCAACTCTATCAACTTTACAGAGAGCAGGGATTCTAAGCATTGGAGGGAGCTTATCTCACTAAAAGAATAATTATTTCTTCCACTTCTTTAGTATGAAATACAGAAAATCAGTCTTCCTATATGATAGTCCCTAGACCAAGTGATTGACCACCCCAACTTGACTGACCCTTAGGGGAGAGGTCATGCCATTGTCTCCACCCAGAAGTAGGGTCCATTCTTTTGACCAGAAAGAAAAAGCTTTCTCTTAATGGTCCATCAATTCTACTCAAATAGTTTTTACAGCTGTAATGTACGTACTCTTGGTGACCTGTTTTACACACTGGTTGTATTTCCCCATTAAACTGTAATCTGTTTAAAAAATAAACATAGTACCTGTATTATGTTATATTCTTGGAATGTAACAAAAAGTCCAGTTTATGGTACAGATTTAGTGAATGCTTCCTAAGCGAGTAGGCAAGAATAGTGATTATTCTTATTTTATTATAACTGAGGTTATTCAGACGCACTATCCATGGCCCTTAATTCACAAGTAACATAGTACGAACTGTGGTTGACCTCATAAAAGCAGTCAGCTGTGTGACTACTTACAGAGTTGTTACTAGAATACAGCATAATGCTGCAAGTATAAAAAGAAAGTCCAAACTGTTTTTTAATTCGTTATTTAGTGTGCAAACCAGTACAATTCTGCAGCCCATCCACAGTAAACTTTCAAGAATAAAATGCACAGAAGCAATAGGAAAAGCTAAACTCGTGAACGAATTGTACAAATGGAGGCATAAAAGGTCTGGATACAGAGCAGTGAGCAGTGATCACCTGTGCTCAGACAGAAGTAATTAGTTTGCATTTTCATACACGAAGTATTCAAATTATTAGTCATTTTCCACAGTCATTTAAAAAAATAGCTCAAAGACAATGTAAAGGGAATATGACTTGGTGGGTATTGCAAACAGAATGTCAACTGAATTGGGTTTTTTTTACCCAATTTCCTGACACATGGTAAACTATCATTTTATTATCTTTTCTGGCTCCTCCTTTTATTATAATCATCTGGCACTTGTACACAGATTCGGTCAGACTAGAGCTAACTTAAGAAACACTGGCGAGAGATTGTCTGCCTCTTCAGAGCTCCTCCTTGTTCTTGGTTCCCGTCATCTCTTCAGACGGCTCTTTGGTCCATTCATTGTAGAAACAGGCTTCCAGGGAGCTCTGTCCCAAGGTGCTACAGAGGCAAAATGAAGCTGAACCTCCATCCGTCAGTATTTCAATGCAATGGGTTTTTTATCCTGACATGTCCTGTTGTGTTTTCTGAAGAAACAATCACATAGTTTACCTATGGATGTTCAAAATAATTTCAGACTCCTAGTCTTCAATAAATACCATCCACATACAAATAAAATGTTTCAACATCTTACAAGATCAAAGTACATAACAAGGGGCTAGAAAGACATCTCAGTGGGTTAAGAACCCATCCTCAAATATTCTGTTAACATTAGAGAATGTTATGGATACTGAAAATGTTGGCAATTATAGATTCTAGAGGACCACACTTAGCAAAGAGGGCTGAGGTTCCAAATTTAACATTTTTTTGTATAGGAAAAGACTGGGAGGGAATCATCCATCTAAATTCAATGGAATATTATAAACATCTTGTATAAACAGAAATGTGTATAGTTCCATCACCTACTTCTAGACATTCTACCCTTCAGAAAGATGTCTGTGCATACCACAACATGACATGAAGAATGCCAACATGTCAACACTGATGGTCAACAAGTATAGATATACCCTATTACATATAAAAACTGAGACAGTTTGAATTTGTTAAGTGACAAGAGCATAGAAAAATAAACTGGATAGTTTAGGTTTTTGAGGAGCACTGTGCCTCCTCGGGTTGGCCCATACCTGCACAGTGGCATAATATGAAGATTGACAGGGAGGAGCAGTGGATACCTGGCCTAAAAATTGGGAAAAATAAGTATCTGCAAAATATGTAACAGGGTCTAACTTCTTTATAAAATGTTGGTAACTGCTGGACAGTGGTGGCACACGCCTTTAATCCCCAGCACTTGGGAGGCAGAGGCAGGTGGATTTCTGAGTTCAAGACCAGCCTGGTCTACAGAGTGAGTTCCAGGATAGCCAGGGCTACACAGAGAAACGCTATAAAAAAATTGACAATTTTCATTATTCTTTGGAAACAGAAATAAATAAAGTTGATCATGGTTCCTGAAGCCTGCCATTCTGGTGGGATTCTGTACCTTCAAGATCCCCTTTTACAGAACTGACATTTTAAATGAAAACATCTTAGACCTCCAGACTGCTATCTTGAACCTAAGTTAGTTGATGGTGACTTAGCCCTGAAATAATGGTACACGCTTTCTTAGTGCTTACCTAACAACTCACCTAATGGAATTTTTTTTAAAGCTTCACTATTAGAGTGAGAAATTCCTTCCTCCAATGTTTCCTCCAAATCCTTTGCTCATATAACTTTGCCTTTCTTTTTTTTTTTCTTAGCAATATTTTCATGCAGGAGGAAATGGCCTGAAGAAGAATTTTCTGGAGAAAAGCCCAGATCTTCATTCCCTGAGATACGCTCTCAGCCTCTACACACAAACTACTGATGCTTTGATCAAGAAGTTCATAGAGACACAGAGCTCACAGAGTAAGTAGCTCTTGGCCTGAGAGAGAGGCACACAGATAATCAAATCAAAGCTCAACCTCACAGTTAGAGAAATTGTGTTCAGAATGTGAAGCGTGGTCAAAATAGAGGGTCTGGGTTAACAGAAAATACCACAGCTTCCAGCCTTCTTTATAAATAGAATAGAACAGGAAGTGGGCACACAGATGAAAGAGGGTATTTTCACAACTGATGTTCGGTCTTCATATTTACCCCAGCTTTCCATGAGAATGAGGGCCACGTTCCTCTCAGAGGTGGTTGGCTGAGAGCATTGTTCATTCTTGTTTTTCTCTCTCGCTCCTACTCCTCTCACCTCCTCCCTCCTTCACCAAGTGCTTCATGGCTCTCTTCCCTGATGGACTCCCTCAGCACCATGTGCAGAGGGAGCGTGTGATGTCAAGTAGACCCCTTCCCACTCTTAAATGTTTGTCTATGGATCTATTTCTAGGAGAACCCAACCTTGAGTTTATTTACTTAAAAATGGTAAGCCGGATTCCATTTTTCACATCCAGATGTAGATTCTGTGCTCTCGAGCCCTGAACACCTCCTAAATGGAAACTGACAACTCAAATGGCTGCCCAAAGATCTGCCTCTCTGGTGTGTCTTCCATCTCATGCCTCCTTCCTTGAGCATGGAAGCCATGAACAAAAGTCAACTTTTCTTTTTTTCCTTTGATTTTTAATAAGATTTATTTCTCATGATTTTCTCTCTAATATTCTCTATTTCTGTTAGATTAAACAGTAATGTTATACTGAAGGGAAAAGCCAATTGCTTTAAATTTAATAATTTCTTTGGGCTATGTTCAAATTGGAAGACATGCTTTCTTTAAAAGGATTATTTGAATTAAGTCTTTTATAGATTTCTTAATTTTGTTACTTTCCCCTTTCTTCTTTGTTTTATTTTTTTCTTGCCCCTTTCTCTTTCCTATTTTACCCTCTTTCTCTCCCCTTTCTGTTCTCTATATGAAACCCATTTGAAGTATCATCAATAGTGAGAAGGAAAAGGGAAGAAAAGAGAAATACTGATTTTTCTCTTTTTGTCTCATTAGAAATTTATGAGCCAGAGTTCAAATGAAATCTACTCTATTAGAGCAATATTTTCTCCTCTTTCTGTCCCAAATGCTAGAAAATAAATCCTAAAGCCAAAATGGATATAGAAGGATTCCTAAGGTCTTATGTGAAACTGAGCTCAGTTGATACATTTTTAATATCCCAGCAATGTCTGCAACAGGAAGGCACCATCTTACTCTGTATTCACACAGATATTTACTGAGCATCACCTCCAACCCAGAACATACAATGAACAGCATCCTGTAGAGACTGTGATGTCATATATCAGTTGATCTAGCACAGTGATTCTACATGTAGGAGAGATTGGCTCAGAAAGTAGGCTATATCTTTGGTTGTCCATCACAGAACAGGGGTTGGGTGTCCGTCATCTACCAGGAAGAGCTCAAGGATACTACAGTCATCTTACTATATACAGAGTATGCAGAAATGATAAGTAAATTTGTCTCTGTACTAGTTGTTTTCTTGTAGTGATCAAATACCTGATAAGAAGCAACTTAAAGATGGGAGAGGTTGTTGATAGTTTGAAAGTGCATAACCCATGATGGTTGGGAAGGCAGAGCAGCAAGAGCTGGAGGCAGTCGTGTTCCATTCCTGGTTAAGCAACACAAAGCAGAGAGATAGTGGATCAGGGGTTATCAGAGACAACTCCAGTGACCCACTTTTTCCAGTTAGAACCCACCTAGAGGTCCTCCCCACCAAAGCTGAGGACCTAAAGCAACTATGCCCAGGGGATCGCAGCACAGAGGCTGGAAGCCTGCTTAGTAAGAAAGGGAGAAAAGTTAAGTCAGCTGAGTTATGGGGAAACAAAAGAAGGTGCTTTGAATATAGAATGTGCTAAACAAGAAAGCCTTTGCACTTGTAGTTTCAAAATCCCCACACAATGACCATGTAGACATAAATTCTCTTTTTAATTTCACACACTAGGCATAATGTAAAAAGACTTGGACTTTTCTACAGAATTAAAATGTGTAAATACTTCAGTCCATTTGGAGTGAAATTAGTAGAAATCATTTTGATATTTTCTTCATCTAGGAGTTGACTCAGTGGTTTGAGTTGAGGAGTTGGCTTGAAAGAGGTGGGGGAGGGGCTCTTTCTGTCACTGTCTCTCCTCAAGGATATGTATGGCTCACAGTTTTAGAAGCTGGTGCAAAATGTGTTTCTTGCAATTTAATATTCATCAGGAAAAAAAAAAGGTGCTTTTCCTAACAGCTATTTCATTAAACCAGGCCCTTTGAATATTTCATGGTAGCGCAGACAGTGAAAAATGGATGAGACTTGAAGATATTAAGTGCAGTTTTTTCAGTGGGAAACACAGTCTAGAAGGAGCCATGGCATGATTCACTGCTGAGCCACCCTGAGCCGCGTTCTGTTTCCTTATCTGAGTTTTTATTATAGCATGAAAAAAACGTGATCACAAAAGCTTTTCACAGAAAAGGGATATTTTATGTCTAAGTTACAATTGTCTCATAAAGAAAAATAATCTCTTCCAGTTAATGAATGCAAATTAAAATCTATGAACGGATGTGCTTTTACCCCAAGAACCTTTTTTTTTCTTTGTCTCTTTTGAATAAAAACCTTTGTGTTTCTGCTTATTGAAATGTCTGAAAACATAGATAATTTTCATCATTTTACCAATTTGTATTCTGTAGAAGTTGGGTCTAGTGTATTTTAGTTTGAAACAGAAAATATAAAACTATAGACTCACATTTTGGATTCGGTGAGTTGACTTCAATATAACGATTATATTGTTCTATGGTTGTATGGAGTCTGGTCAATTATAGTTACATCATTTTTATAATTTAGTGTAAATTGTGTTCTTTGTGACAATATATTCCATCAACATATAGAGTTTGAGAGACAAATTAGTTACCTAAGCTTATTCTTATTCTTAGCAATAAAATTTGGAGGCCTTTCAAATACAGTCTTCTGGACCCATATAACCTAGAGGAGCTATTAATTATCTTTAGTTATGTTCCTCAAGATATAAAGATATGTCCAAGGGTAGTAAAGAAGCCATCATTAGATATGATTCCTTGTGAAAAGGATTTTCTTGTTTTGTTTCATTTCATTTTGACTCTTACCAGAGGTATAGGAAGAACTTAGCATTAAAAATATGTAAAACAAAAAGAACTAGCATTTAAATACAGAAATGAGCTTTGAGTTCCTAGGGCCACAGGGAACCTTCAGCTGATAGTCAGTCCTGGGAGAAAGCTTGGAGTGTCTTCATAGAGAAGCAACACTAGAGTACACAGCCATTTCTAACTTCATGATGGTTTTTAAAAGTAGTATCTCGTTTTTAGTAGATACACCCTCAGATATAACCAGAGCTCTGACTGCTTCCAACTGACCTATCATGCTCTGTCCCCAGAGACCACGTAAGTGGCTCAACCCTTCTGTAGAAGCACAAACAGAAGTGCAGAGAGCATGTGAAGCTTGCCTTCTAGACTGTCACAGGATGATGACACTCCCTACACATCCTTGCTTTAATGGGAAGTATGTTGTGACAGGCTCTCAGCAGGATGACCCCTTTCCAATAGCTGGGATGGTGTACTAGGTAAGGTTACAGGAAGACCGGGCACACATCTGATGCTATCCAGGAAGCTGGATGGCTGCAATTGTCCTGTTCCTCCTCAAATCCCATGGAACTAATGACATGCTCACAGCTTCCAGGTGAATATGCAGTCAGGCATAGATAGAGAAATGCAGTCAGGCTCTGAGCTGTGTAATTTGGTAACAGAAATTATGCTCTTTACCTACCACCATTTTCCTGAGCGAAGAAGACCGCCACGGGAGGGCGGCTTCCCACGCCCTTCCAGCTTGTGTTAAATAATTCCTGTTGCTTTATCTTCCGCCCTATTCTGAATTTTAAACAACTTCTGTTACAATTAAGTCTGGGAACTGCGCATCTCCCCCATGGCCTATGGGCACCTTATAGGACGTGGTTCCCTTCTTCTACTGTGTGGGTCCTGGGGATCAAACTCAGACTGTTGGCCTTGGTGGTAAGGTTTCCTTACCCTCTGAGCCATCTCACTGGCACTAGTGTGCATTTTAATATGATTTAAATCTCCTTGCTCAGTAGGCAAACTCCAAATTGATAACTTTGTTTTCCTCTCAATGACTAACTCTTCTAAACTTGTTAATTTTACCATTTGTTTTCCAGAGTCCTTTCTGTCTTTGATAGGGTTTCTACTTCTATGATAAACACCATGCCCAAAAGCAACTTGGAAAGGGGCAATTTTGCTTACATTTCTACATCATAGTTCATCATTATAGGAAGTCAGAGAAAGAGCTCAAGACAGAACCCTGTAGGCAGAGACCATGTAAGAACTCTGCTTACTGCTTTTCCTCCTCTTGGTTTGTACAGCCTACTTTCTTATATGCTTTCCCAAGTCTACCTGCCTAGGGGTGGTACCACCCACAAGGAGCAGGGTCCTCCTACGTCAATCATTAATTCCCTTCACAAACTTCACTACAAACCAATCTTATGGAAGCATTTTCTCAGTTAAGATTATCTCTTCCCACATATGTCTAGATTTGCATCAGACTGACAAAACCAGCTAGCCCACTGTCATTCTATCTAGATAGACTGGGCATGCTCCGGAATCAGGATAGTTTAGATAATGGAAATATCCACACCATAGGAACCCATGGTGAATGTAAGGAAAAGCTTCCTACTGTGGGGAAATCCTTTGATTAGTAGCCTGATCGCATCTTCTGGTATCTACACCTTTGTTCCTGCAGGGACTGCTGCCTCATCTCCCTCCCTATCCTACCTTTCTCATGCCCATCCTCCGCCAGCATAAGTGCCCATTTGTATCATTCCCTATGCTGGAGGTCATAACAGTCACTGGATGATGATCTTGCCTTCTCACAAGGACTCTGTTCCTTCATCCTTGGTACTTCATCCTAAATACTTGGTAAAATAGCTGCTAAAAGTCACAAAATATTAGGACAAATGAGGGTTCTTTATTTAGGCATAAGAATTTTAGATTATGTAATGAATGGGGTCCTAGCCTTTGAATTATGTAGCTATAAGTTTTATAGGAGCACTCATATTTGAATATATCTGATCACAATCTTCATTGAAAGCTTCTATTCATGGTCTTGTGCTAGAAAACTATGGAGTGCGGAAAGACAGACAGAGAGGCAAAGACAGGCAGACAAAAATAGAGGGAGAGGTGGTTAGAAAGGGAAAAGTTAGAATTTTATGACTAGCACTATTTATTACTTATCATACAAAGAAGGAAATAGTGAGTGCCCCTAGATAGGTATGTGGAGTTAGATAAAATTGGATTATTGATTTTTATCAAACTCTTAAAACCATTATTTTTTCAGTCTGTCACATAAAACTCAAAAGCAACTAGGAAAAAGATGGCTTGCTACTGGCTTGGCCTCAGGCCCTAGTAAGAGGTGAACGCGCCCTCGTATTTCCGACATTTTAAAGAGCGCACTCCAGCAGGTGCACTGTGGTTTCCTTTTGCCATTCTTGGTCCTCTCCCCTCTTCCCATGAGACTGGGCTCTGCAGGTGACACCATGGGTGTACCTGTGTGTTCCCTGTGAGCCTGGGCCATGAGCAACATCTCAGAAGCTCATGAGAAGGAAGATCAAGTCACACCTGGAACCTTCAGGCCCATTAAAGTGTGGCTCCATTGTTTCTTAATTCTGTGTTCTGCCACAAATACCTGAAAGATTAATTTTTTATAACACTACATCCCTACACCAATTGTGTATTTTTATAATTTTCTTTTTCTTTCCCAGTTATACTCAATGTTAGTGACATTGGAATTCCTGACTTCTTGACTTACAGTTTTCTCTGCTTCTCAAATGTAAGGCTGATCTAAATAAATTATGAAAGTGAACCCTGTACTTTTTTTTTTAGAACAAATACAAACATCTGCCATTAGGGGCGACATCAAATGATTATCACCTCACTTGTATTTTATTGAAGTTTACTTACGTTGTTTCCAGGACCTGTTTTGAGATAGTCATTGCACCCAAGATAAATGAACACTGCTGACTCAGTGTGAGCAGATATCTGGTGTAGCAAACAGGAGGTGTCATCCGCAGGCAGACATGGTGGAGACCCAGACAAAGCATCTAAGTGAGGGATGAGGAGTGCTTTGCTGGTGGAACTAGAGGAGAGGAGGAAAAGACTAGAGAGTTATTAAATTAATAACCATTATATATAAGTTTATTTCCAAAGATCCTAAAATAAATGTGTCAATTGAGAGACAAATTATGATAGATATTTTCTGCCTCTTTATGATGTTGTGCACCTTCAAATTATCCCATAATGTCCAGGTATTTTATTTTAAACCATAATTTTCATTTAAGAGAGAATTACAATGAACACACTTTGCTCTGCAAAGTAAATTATGGATTTATCGATTGCTTGCCAAGGTGTAATTAATTCAAATTGATAGATTTTTGAAGTCCTTTGGGACTCTGGGTTTTCATTTGCAGGCTGAAATAAACAGCAGGGTTAAATTTTCTTGTTTAGTTCAAAGGGTTTCAGAATTGGCCTATGGATAGGAAACTTTCCTGGAGCAAAGGTCATGCACAGTACCTGCACATATACAGCCACAGACCATGCAGTTTATAACTTATAAAACTTGCTCAATAAAAAAATTCACCAGTCATTATATAGTGCTCTGATTAATAGAAAGTACAGGACTGGGGTGTGTGACTCAGCTGGCAGTGTGCTCGCACACATGCGTGAGGCCCCGGGGGTGCTTGAGTGGCATTGTGAAGCCCCAGGCTCTATCTGCAGCACTGATGAATCAGACTACAGGGCACACACTTGTAATCCTATCATTTGGGAAGTGAAGGCAGGAGGGTCAGACATTCAAGGTAATTTGTGAGACATAGCAAGTTTGAGAATAGCCTGGGATACAAGAGAGATCTTGTTCAAGAAAGGGAGAAAAATAGCAAGAAGAGGGGGATGGAGATAGAGGAAGGGAGAAGAAATCTCTGGATTGATACTAAAGCAACACTGTGTGGTACTGTCTGGGTAACTATGAGACTCTAACACCATTGTTATTGCTGATTCTATTTTAGGTCTAAGTAGAAAGTAACAGATGTTATAACAGAGAAAGAACAGGTTGTTATGAGCGGGAGAGTCAGGATGCTTTAGAAAAGAGATATTAGGACCCAAGAAAGAGCAGGGTCCACAGCACACAGCAAGCTGCTAGCCCCTCAGAGAGAGAAGAGAGAAGAAGGAAGAGAGAGAAGAAGAGAGAGAAAAAGAGAGGGAGGGAGGAAGGGAGGGAGGGAGGGAGGGAGGGAGAGAAACTGACCCTCAGAGTTTCAGTGGACACAGGAAGCCATGACAAAACATCACAAGGTGGTAGCTGAAACAGAAGCCTATTTCTCACCGGTCTGGAGATGGGGTGTTCTGTGGTCAGAGGGCGGTCCTCCTGGCTTACTCACAGCCTCCTCTCCACTGTGTCCACGCCTCACTGACTACATCTCCTGGGGCAGATGGGAGATGGAGTTAAGAGAGTCCTGAAACAACATTCAGGAGGTAGAGTCTATGTAATGCCATGGGCTGAGGCAAGCTCTGAAAGACCCATAATGGGGGAAGATGCAGAGTCAGGGGGAGCCACTGTGTAAAGAGGAGTTGACTGACCTAGCATCAAGCCAGGACAAATGCCCATATCATGTCGATCTATTTAGGCAGAAGGTGGGTGGATATTAGACACGTTACAGTCACCCCATAAGGAACATGAGGCCTTTTCCATTTGAGGAAACTTGTCTTCAGTGATGTTGGGTGACTTGCAGTAGTCACAAACACAGTCTCTATGTACAAGAAGAGAGATCCTCTGACAGAGTTCCTCTTCCTACAAGGACACCAGACCTACCAATCTGGCCACCAACCCTGACTTCATTTAAACTTACCACTTCCTTAAAAATCCCTATTTAAACTTACCACTTCCTTAAAAATCCCTATTCCAAATACGGACATTAGGACCAGATAGGAATTTGGGGGTGGGAGGGTCATAATTCAATCTATAACAAAGAATAAAATGTGAATTTTGGGAGGTGAGGGTTCAGTTTTGATTTTGTTGAGAGAGGTCTCACACTGAAGCCCAGACTGATGTAGAACTCACTATATATGCCAGGCCAAACTCAAATTCATAGCAATCCCCCTGCCTCAGCCTCCTAAAGACTAGGATTACACCATACTTGTCTATGTCCTAATTTGTTTTGATTTTTAATTGAATCAGTTTTATAGAGTCCAGTATAATCCTTAAGTACATGTGTGCATTGTATAACAATAAAACTAGAAGCTGAGTGTGATGGTGCATGCCCTTAATCTCTTTAAAAGCCCTTGAAAGGCAGAGGCAGGCAGATTTCCATGAGTTTGGGGCCAACCTGGTCTATAGAGTGAGTTTCAGGGTAACTAGAGCTTCATTGTGAGACTCTGTGTCTGTCAATCAATCAGTCAATCATAAAACTAGAGTAACAGCAGATTAGCATCTTAAAATTTGAATATTTCATGCTGAACAGTGTTTTACTTTGTCACTCATATGACCTGTGCTGCTTATCCATCTGTCGTGGATAGACACACAGGTGGTTTCTGTTTCCTGACCAGTGTGAATGGTGCAGTCAGGAACTTGGGAGAGCTGACATCTCTTGGACATACTGACATCCTCCCTTTGAATGAATACCTATTCAGTAGTTGGATGGCTGGGTCATATGACAGTCCTATTTGTAATTTTTTTAGCAATTTCCATAATGACTTCTCTAAATCATATCTCCACTATCAGCATGCAAGGCCTTCTGTTACTGCTGAGGAACACTTCGTAGATGGGGCAGGTCACCTCAACTCTGAATTGTATTTCCCTAATAATTAGTGTCCTGTACCTACTTGCTTCTGGGACATTTTCTTTTAAGAAACATCTGTTTAGATATCTTGTTACCTTTCAATGGAGTCATGAGGTTTTGCTATTGGACATATACCATTAGTCTCATGTCAGATATTACTTTGAAAATATTCTCTCAACCTCTAGACTGTCTTTCCCCTCTGTCGCTTTCTTTGCTGTGCAGATCTTTGTGGTTTATCACAACCCCATGTGTCTTTATGACTATGCTTTTGAGGTCTTATCAACAATAACAAAATAACAAAGCCTTGACAAAGACCAGCATTAAGAATCTAGAACATCCTCTGGCCTATGCTTTCCTGAGGTTACACAGTTTCGGATCTTGCACTTATTTCTGTAATCTGTTCTGAGTTCATTTTTAGATGTAGTTAAAAGTAAAAGTCTAGTTTCTCAATATGTGGGTTCTTGGTTCCCAGCACTTTTCATTGGAAATATGTTCCTTTATCCATCATACACTACTCTTGGCACCTATGTTGAGTATAAGTTGGATGTTGAGTCTTTCATTTATCTATAGACTGGCTATCCTGCTTCAGTGGACTCTGTTATTCTTTTCCAGTGCCATGCTTTCTGTTTGTTCATGCCACAGTGTGCATGCAAAGATCATAGGACCACCTCAGACAGACGCTGGCCCGCGTGTGACATGGTGTCTCTAGTTCACTGCTGCCCAAGTCAGGCTAGTCAGCCCACGAGCCAACAAGGATTCCTCTGCCTCACTCCCCCACCTCCCTGTCGGAGCACTAAGATGACAAACATAAGCTGTTATAAGCATTGTGTGGGCCCTGAGGTCTCAAACTGGGGTCCTAATGCTTGTGGCAATCACTTAACCCCCCAGCCCATGTTCTGAAATTTTACTTTACATCCGTTTGGTCTAGGGTCTAGTTTAATGTCCCTGCTTGTTTTCTTCCTATATATCTTTTAGATGCTGAGAATCAAGGCTCATCCCACCTGTTGCCTCTACCTCTAGATCTGTTCACTTTTTTCTTTATGTATTTGGGTGTTTTGATGTTGGCTACATGTATATTTATTCATAATTACTACATACTCCTTAGGAACAGAACCTTCGATAGTTTTACAGTGCCCTTCTTTGTCTCTTGTTTTCAGTCCATTTCCTCTGACATAAACATGGAAGCTCCTGTTGGCTTTTGACTTCTATATGATAGAATGTGTTTCTGTCCCTCAGTTGACTTTGTACATGTCCTTGGAGATAGAGTAAGTGTCTTGGGTGCAGCCTGGGCTAGGGTTTAGGGTTTTGTCCCTTTAGCTGCTCTCCCATAAGTGGAGGATATGGTCTGTTTACACTTGAGATCACTGAGGAGAAAGCCTTTTGACAGTTTGCTGATTGTGTCTTAGTTCTTTCTAAATCCTTCTTGCTTTTGTCTGCCTTCATCATTCCATGCTTCCTGTTACACTGACTTAATTCCTTTCTCAAGTGTGTGTCTGCAGGCACATTTCTCCCCTTTGGAGTTCATAAGTCCAAGGGATTTACAGATAAAAACCTTCCACATATACTGGACAGTTTAAGACTATAAACTGTAGGCTGGACTTATTAACACTGATTTTTGTTTTCCTCCTGTTAACTTTCTTTTATTTTAGTGTTTCCAAACTCACCATAAGCTTCTTATATGAAGCTGGTGTTTCCTGTTGCAAGGATAAGGAGACTTGCTAAGCAACTGTCTTTATAGGCTTGTGTTCTGTAAGGGAAAGTCATCATGAATCCTGTATGTCACAAGTGATAATCAATAAAACATGGAGATGAGTCAGGGACTCAGTCAAGTCAACTGAATGTTCCTAGAGAGTTGGAAGGGAAAAATGGAACAGAATCCCCTAGGTGCTCAGTGATGTAGCTGACTTGCATACAAATTCAGCTCCCATTTCTTAAATCATCGCTCTAAGATAAATTTTTCACAGAAGAGTGACTAGACACTATCTAAATAATTTGCTTCCTTATGGAAACCACTTACTGCTCCTTTAGATTTTATGAAAATATCCACTGGGATTCAAATTTAGATCTTAACTTCAATCGGTTTTTGTTTGTTTGGGTTTTTTGTTGGCTCTTTGTGAATTTCACATCATGTGCCCCAATCCCACTCATCCCCCTCCCCTCCTACATGCTCTTTACCCTTGCGCTCACCCCACCCCCTCCCCAAGAGAGGAAAAAGAAAGCACTGTGGAAGCTGTAGTGTGTCACAGCATGTCCCTAATTGGTTGGGTTTGTTGTTGTTGTTTTGTTTGTTTTTTTAATGTCTCACATTGTAGCCCATGCTAGCCTTTAGTTCGAGACCCTTCTTCCCGTCTCCCCAGAACTGAGATTATAGTCATGTGATGCTAAATGCAGGTAACTTGAGACTATGATATCCTATAGATTCTGTGTGAATACTTAAGTGAAATGGAGGGATTTTTTTTCTCCTGTTGGAGAAGTTCAAAAACCACTGAAACATCACCTGAGACTGAGGTTTCCTATCGGCTCAGAATCCACAGAGGAAAGGAACACTACCTTCTTTCCCCATTCTCGAAAACAACCACCAACCAATTAGTATAAGATGATTTGCTCAAAACTACTAGTATAAAAGACACTCTGGATAAAGCATAGATTACAGAATATTTAAGATATTTATCATTTTTATACCTTCCACAATGAAATGATTTCATAACTAAGTATTTGGAGATTGGTCTTAATGCCTTTGCACACCCTCAAACACCACATATATTCTCTCTCTCCTCAGAATTTACTCATTTATAAGCATTTCAGATAGTGTGGGAGTTCTTCACCAGAGTCCAATACAACCCAGCACCTCCCTTTATGCAATGGAGTTGGAAGGGAGGAAGAGTGGTGATAATATAATAATCTCACCTCCATCGGGTTTCCTGTTTCCACCCTCTGATAGTTAACCTAAAAAATAACTTCTCCTTTTAAATTTATACTTTAAATAGAATTCCATAATCCCCCTGCTTCCCTTTTCTCCTCCTAATGTCTTCCTTGAGCACCCCCACTCCTCAAATTCATGACCTGTTTTTTTCATTATTACACATATGTATAAATATATAAATGCAACCTTTTGAGACCATCTGGTGTTAATGTATATCAAATAAATTTATATATATTAAACATGAAAATATATCTACATATTAAATACATCAAATAAATATATCAAACTTATGAATGATTTCAGGGCTGACCACTTGGAATTGGATAACCATTTAGAAGCTCAACCCTGAGAACAACCAATTCTCCCTCTCTCTGCAGTCATTAATTTTCCGTAGTTCTTGTCTGAGGGTGGGACCCTTGAATTCCTCCTTCAATGATGCCATATCTATTGGTATTGTTCTTGTTCAGGTCTTATTTAGCCTGCTGTATTATTTATTGTTGCTTCCCCACCATTTCTAGAAGGCACAGGCTCACAGACTTCAGGGCCCTTTGGCTCTTAATGCTCTCTCTACCTCATCTTCTGTGATGCTCCCTGAGCCTTTGAGACAAGAGTTTTGTGTTGCCATTGTATCCCGTGGGTCTGCCTACACCATGACCAGCTGTTCTCTGTATTTGCACCAGTTGTGATAGTTCATAATGGTCTCAGCAAACAGCTAAGAGAAGCTTCTTTGATGAGGAGTGAGAGCCACACTGACCTGGAGGTATTTAGAATGCAGTTCAGGATAGTGAGAAATGGCAAGCAATTTTTTACCTCTGTTATATAAAAAGCAGAGCTGCTTATGTACTATATTTCTATATTCAATAATAAAATAGCTCAATGAGTTGATCAATGTATTGATGAACAATTGAGTATCCTTTTTTTAAGGGGGAAAAGATGATTCATTGTTCATTTACCAATTAGGAGAAAATAGAGCTAGCTTTGGGACCCAAGGTGGGTGACTCACTATAATTCCATAAAGATAGGGTTTTGGGCCAATGTAAATCAGGCAGTCAGAGGTAGAAACTGGACTCTCCTGCCCATGAGAGCTGGTGGGGAGTACCAGGCGGGACCTCTCCACCTCGGGTAGTATCTTCAGTGCCCTCCAGGTACTGGCGTCTAACAGGAAAGTTCTTCAGTTCTGTGGAATTCTGCTCTGCCCTGCTTCCCTTGAAGTACATTTGATAGTCCAGGGGGTCCAAAGCATTATTTTTCTCATATTCAAATGAAATATTAATACTTGTAAAATTTGGTCACTTTATCAAGTAAACTGAACTTTCTTCAGCAAATTTACTCTACTACTAATTTAATTAAGTATTGGCTCTAACATCTTTCACTGTATTCTGTAAGTAATTTAACTCCACGCCTCTGTTTTCTTACCTAAAAGCAGGGTGAGGACAGAACTCCCAAGTGTGGTTGGTGAGATTAAAAGAGTTAATATGCAAAACTCTTCAACAATGTCTGGTACATAGATACTATATAACTTGATTCTTCCAATACTCTAATTCTTGATTCTTAATGCACTTCTCAGCACTCAGGGTGAAAGTGGCTTTTCTAATATTTTCCCCTGAAGTAATCCCACGTTCTTGAGCGGCTTCCATTTAGGTTGTTATCAGGCTCGTTTGAGAAGATTCAATTTTCTAATAGCATAGCCTTGAGCATTATAGAAATGTAGCCAAATAATTGAAAGGCAATTTCTATTTATTTTATTAATTACTCCATCTCTTGAAATTGACTAAATAATTAACACAATGTATTTACTCAAAGAATAACAGGAATGATCTGTTAACAGATCACAGTCTGAAATGACTGTGAAGTCCTCACTATGAGATCTGACTTCAGCGGTGTTGGGAATGGTCTATGACATGCTCGGCTTGAGTGTTTTCACTTAATGAAATAGCGACTCCCCTCAACCCACCATCATGACTGAGTCCAGCTAAAAACCAGTTCAAGCTTTTATAGAGAAAAGGTTTAGTGTCTCCCCATTCTGCATATTAGTCGATGGCATTTTATAAATGGCTTTGATTACAAGGAGGCATGTTCCTACTTAATCAGCATTTCTGATCATGAAAGGATGTTGAATTTTTTTATCCAATGCCTTTTATTTGCATTTGTTGAGATGTCAGCAAGGTTCTTGTCCTTCATCACCTGGGTGTATCATTATTTTTATTTGAATATGCTGAACCTTCCTTGCATTCCAAATCTTTTAAGAATCTTTTTAAAAAAGAATGTATTTCATGTATACGTTTTGCCTGCATGTATATGCATGGACCACATGTGTTCCTAGTACCCATAGAGGCCAGAAGGAGGCATCATTGCCTGTAGAGCTGGAGATTCAGATGATGGTGAGCCGCCATGTTGGTGCTGGGTACCAAACCTCAGTCTCCTTCACGTGTTCTCAGCCACTGAGCATCTCTCTAGCCTCAACATCCCTAACATCTTTAGAATGTGCTGTTGAATTTGTTTTGCTAGGACTTTGATGAGGATTTTTGCATCAACACTAACTAAATATACTGACCAGTAGTTATGTTTGTTGTTATTATTGCTATGTCTTCCTCTGGTTTGGGCATTAGGGTAGCATTGACCCTAAAGAATGTGTTTGGAAGAATTCTTTTGTCTTCTGTTTGGGAGAATAATTTAAAGGGAATTAGTGTTGGTTCTTCATTAGATGTTTAATGGAACTTAGCGCAACTTTCTGGTCCTGGCTTTTCTTTGTGAGCATTTTTTTTTCCTATTACCTGTTTAATATTGCTATTACTGTTCTGTTTAGGTTTCCTGTTTATTTAGCATGCAGTCTAGGTGCGGTACATTTTTTTTCCTTCTACTAGACACTACAGATGTTGGATACAATTTTTCATAAGTTCTAAAGAGCTTTGTATCTCCTTGGTCTCAGTTATAGCATGTCCCTTTCCTTGTCTGATTTTATTTTCATCACCTCTGCTTTTCTTAATCTAGCTAAGTGTCTCACTATTCTGTTCATTCACAAGAGAACCAGCCTTTTCTCCAATGGTTCGTGGGCCTGTGCACCGGAGGCTTTCCACGGAGATCTCTGGCCCGGCCAGGCGCGAGGGTTGAGGCAAAGGGAAGAGTGAGAGCAGGCCAGGGGACTTGACTTGCCGCCTCCGCTGCTGCAGCTGGCTCCACCCCTGTTTCGGCCATTGCTGTCTCGGTTACTCCGTGCTGAGTCCGGCCAGGCTGGGCTGATGAGAAGCTAACTAAACAGCGAGAAGTGTGGTGGAGCTTCAGGTAGTGTTTTGGGAGAACAGACCGCTTCCCAAGTGGCAGTGTTACAGCTCTTATGACAGGAGCTCTCAGACTATGGACTAGTTCTCACACACCTTTATTCCTTCTTATAGACAGTTTTGGGGGTGGGTCAGGGTCTGATAGCAGGTACTTCTCATTGGCTTGGTCTGAGAGCTTGGAGATAACCTCATCTGCATGTGGGAGAACTTGGTGCTGCTCCTGAGGGCCACAGACCTCTCTTGGGGGAGGAGGTGCAGTTGTGGGAGGCTGTAACTACATGACAGGAGCCAGGCCCAAGGGGTGTGGCTAAATACTTGCTGTCTCTTCCAGGCGACAGACACCTGCTGGGTCACCAGGATTTTAAGCCTGAGCTCAATCAGGGACCAAGCTGCCTATCACAGCTCGCCACCCACACATTGGTTCTCAAACTCTAGGGCACCCATCTACACCCACTCCACCAAGGCACTTTGTCATTGTTGAAATTCACAGTGGAAAGAAAGATAGGAAAGTCAGGTGCCATCTCGGCCTCTGATATTTGCTTAAGGTTCCATATCCCCTTAAAATGGGGACGTGCAAGCAAGCAGAGACAAGGACGTGTTGGGAATACCAACTGTTTGATTTCTGCGTTCTACGGTAAAGAAGGACAGCCATCCGAGGCCACTCGGGAACAAACGGATATTTTCCGTCTCTTCCTGGTTTATCTCTGGACTTCAGTGACACAGGCCCCAACCCCAGCCAACTCCCCAGCCTCTGCTCCCATTCTGCTCACCAGCTCTTCTCTTGGCTGGTTTAAACTGGCTGGTACCCAGTCAGCAACCCCCTTCTCCAACAATTAGCAGCTGTTGAGAAGAGAATCTCGCTCCTCCTTGGCCTCTGAGGGCTATGGAGCCACCTAGGGGAAGCAAACCTGTAGGCGGTTACCATGGAGCTCCAGTGTGGAGACAGAGGAGACAAATTCATTTGTGAAACACCTTAATTACCATAATAGCTCATTAACACGGGACCCAGAGTAATACACACTATTGTTCCTAGTTTTCTGTGAAAACAAGAGATTAATTTGATTGATCTGGATGTGCCATGAGGGTAGGACAATTTCAGAGACGATAGTCACCACCACAACCCTCACCAACTTGCCACAGACATGTCCCTTTAGAGGCTGCCACAGCCAAGTGCCACAGTACACACTTGTTTTTTAAAAGCTAGAATCTTTTTTTGTTTATTTTCCAATGTATATGTGTTTTTTAAAGACTTATTTTTATTTTATATACATGAGTTTACTGTAGCTGTACAGATGGTTGTGAGAAACATGTGGTTGCTGGGAATTGAACTCAGGACCTCTGCTTGCTTCGGCCCCACTCACTCTGGCCCTGCTCACTCCAGCCTGAAGATTTATTTATTATTATATGTAAGTACACTGTAGCTGTCTTTTAGACACACCAGAAGAGGGCATCAGATCTCATTATGGATAGTTGTGAGCCACCATGTGGTTGCTGGGATTTGAACTCAGGACCTTCAGAAGAGCAGTCAGTGTTCTTACCCTCTGAGCCATCTCACCAGCCCCATATTACACACTTTTAACCTCAGCACCAGGAAACACACACAGGCAAACCTCTGTGAATTCCAGGCTTGCATGGTCTATGTAAGTTCTAGGTCAGTCAAGACCACATGGAGAGACCCTGTCTTGAATAGACAAATGGGGGGTGGGGACTATAGCTGGCGTGTAGGCTGTTTGAGGTGGGGTACTATAGCTGGCGTGTAGGCTGTTTGAGGTGGGGTACTATAGCTGGCGTGTAGGCTGTTTGAATAGTTTGCTTTGGGATTATTCTGTCAGTCTGTCAACAGACCTGAATCTTAAGTATTTTCACCTTTTATATGATAAAACATAGTTTAAAGCATTTTGACAATATTTTGAATTGAAATATCCTGTTTACCATTATTATAAGCCACCATGTAGAACACAGAGCCACAGAAAATAAAAGAACTCCATGGCCAACAAAGGGAATTTTTTCTGCTCTGAAGTTCCCCTGTGTGCCCCCATCCCAATGCTAGACCCCAATGCTAGACTGGCTCTCTCCAGAGGCAGCCAGTGCCCTCTCTGCTTCCTACAGAGCTGCCTTTCCTTCTCTAACACGAAAGGGCCCCAGCTCTATGGTTCCTTCTTACCTCTCTTTCAACTTGATGTCTAAGTCCTTTCTATCGACGGGTCTCTTTTCTGTCCTTTACTTTTAAAGAACATATGGGTTGGTAGCCTGAAGAGACTCCAGGCTCCTGGATTTTATTATCATAGGCAGATCTAGTGTATAACTCCTATTCTAAATACTGATCTCAGAAAGAAGGGAGACTTGCCTTCAATCCTTTTTGTGTTTGACATTGTCTGTTCTTGCTAAGAGCATGCAGCTTCAGACAGTGTTTCCAGATCTCCACCCTTTTCCCAAGTGCCAGCACAAGGCCGTAGTACAGTGTGATAGCAAGGTCCCCCAGGCCTTTTAGTTACTCATAGACAGTATCTTGACAGGCTATTCAAGCCTAAGGAGCAATCTGAACTGAAGCCTGAATAAGTCAAAACCAGCTTTCTTCTCCACACAGTGATACATAAATTCTTCTCTGAAAGCTGGCAGGGGACTCTGAGTGTTTGCTGTTGGCCAAGAGTTTGAATCTGCCCAGGACAGAAGGCATGATATCTGCTGGGGAAGCATCAATCAGTAGTGGGAAGCTCATGGTGGCCTCAGAGAGGACCCCCAAATTACCAGCAGATCCCTGTCATCCAGGCAGAGAGTTCAGCCTTGGCGCTGCTTCAGAGTCTGACATCTGAGTGGTTGGTGTGGGGGAAGGCAGTGCCGCTGTGCAGAGGGATCATTGAGTTTTGGAGGTTGGCCTGTGAGCTAAGGCCTCTGGGAAACTAGCCAGCTGAGCCAGCCCACCAGTCTTAGCCCTGCCCCAGGCTTCCATTGTTCTATCTTCTTCTTCTTTTGTCACAGCACTGCCCCCACTAGGTGCTGACTGCCTGTCTGCAGCTCTGCTTTGCACGGAGCCTACAGACTCTTACAAAGCTTTTGTGCCTTGCTCCTGGGCCCCACTGCCAAGGGGCTGCACTGAACCTCCCAGCCTTGGCTACCTATGCAAGCCACCTTCAGAACCTTCAATGCGAGCAGACACATATCTAAGAACTTGATTACTGGTTTAGATGGACCCACATTTACATCTGAATGATCCTTGGGTGCCTCTAATACATGGCTAGGCAAGGGTCAGGAATTACCCTCCTGAACAATTTTTACCACCTGAAATAGAGGTTTCTAAGTATTTGATGCACACTGAATGAATAAGTGACTGGCTGGGTGCTGGATTCCATCAGCTGAGATGATGTTTGGCCAAGCAGGAGCTGGAGGCGGGCAGAGAGGAGCACAATGCACCTCCATTCCCTGACCTTTAAAAAGAAATATCCTTTAGCAATGAAACACCAAACGAGTTGTTTTAAAAGTTAATCATTGGCAGCGCATAGTAAATCCTGCAGTATCAATAGCCACACCGGTGAGCTAACCCCAGGTGATTTAAGCAGAAGACAAATTGGAAGGAAGACTACGGCAGGTCTCCATAGAGGACTGAGATATGAGGCACAGAGTGATACGGAGCCATAGAAATTAGTCAGAATTTAGACATCTTCAGAATATTGTCTCTTATCTCCGCTGCTCCATGCATGTTTGCTGTTTTTCAAGAGACGTGTGTAGCATTTTCTTTAGAAAGAGAGAAAATAATTTTAGTGCTCTCTCCCTGGGGAGTCCTCTGTGCAGTCTGAACTCAGGAATTTGCTAATCATGGTAGTTGTGAAGAACATGGTCTTTAGAAGTTATTTCTGCTCTTTTTTCTTTCTGCTTTTCCCTGATGGCTTCAGACAGTTCCACTCCTGTGTGTGTTTACTTTTAAATTTACAGCCTCCTCAAAAGGTGTGCGTTCCACCTCCATCCTTTTAAAAAATTATCCATTCCTCTTCTGTAACCAGATGGCATTAAAGATTTTTGGAAGAAATCATTCATTCCCAGTAGAGAAGTGATTTAAATTTTCAGTCTCATCAAATCTAAAGGTTACCTTGAATTTAAAAAAAATCAAAATAGTTCATGTATTTCTCTCAAAACAAAAATATAGATCGTTGTGTCCTATATGATGTGTTACTTTAAAAAGAAATTAACTAGATTGCCCTACCCACATCAAAACACAAGGACAAAGGGGTACTAATGTTAATAGCTCTTAATATGTGGCCGCAGTCAGGGTGATCTCCTGTTTTCATCTCATGGTGGGAGAATGATTACTTCAGCTCATCAGTGTTTTTAAAAAAAAAAAAAAGAAGAAGAAAAGAAAAAGAAGAAGACTCTTTAGATGCTGGCATGATTGCCTGAGCCCATAGCTCACACACAGTTGAACCAGGGTGGAAAGCAAAACCCAGAGGCAGTAAAGTTAGTGTCTTCTAGCAAAGCTGTTCCTGTGTTTTGATCCTATTTCTCTGTGTGTAGAGAGGCCGTGGGCTCAAGTCGGAAGGTGTTTGTGTGCTCTCATTTTCCACAACACTCACCAAATGGTAGGTTTTATATAACGATAAGATGAAGAAAATCACATTTGTTTACCCCCATCCGGTCTATGCCATTATACATTCCAAATGGCATGCTCTTGTTTCGTACCGCGCGCGCGCGCGCGCGTAATGATCAATCAGTACAAGAGACAGCTTAAAGAATGATGGGAAAGAAACGGGGTTTCCTGGGGTGCGCACTCAGCTTCTCCACTTCAGCTGCAGAGTGGACTCATCTCCTCTCTATTTCTCCTTTGCCAAATCCGCCTTGTATTGTCCTTTGCATTTCTTTCATCTAATGTTCTGTCCTTACCAAACTCTGTTGGATTAGCTGAGCTTCTGATAAAGGTCAGAGCACACAGAGCAGAGTTGGGCTGTGAATAGCCTCTTCCCACAAAGCAGCTTACGCCCAAGAGGGGCCACTGCACCCCGATCCACTCTACAATAGCTTCTCATTTTCTGGCCTTTTGTTTGTCTTCAATAAAGTCCTGAATATGGAGAGAACTCTACTGTACACCTGGACCACGGTGCCTACTGCAGTCCTCTTTGGATTTATTGGCATCATTATCCACAGAAAGGGTAGTTTCCTTTTGATGCTGTTAAGTGGCTTTTGACTGCTAGGACGAGCACTCAGCCAGATGAGCATTTTTGGGTTGATAACAGGATGGAAGTCGGTTCTGTCTTCTGCCTTCCCTGGGTACCTATTATCAGATCACAGTGAACACTGCTCCATCCACCCATCGCTGCTGCGTGCCACCAATTTTCCTGCAACACAGCTCAATTACTTGCTCCAGTGCTGCAGTCAGCAATTTGAACGCTCGGGGTATGCTTGGCCGGATGGGTGGCATCGCGATCAAAGTGACAGAGCCACATGAGGGAAGCCTGCATCCTCACAGATGGGGCGAGCACAGGGTTCTCTGACATCTTGTCCTCATCTGCTTGGCTGTTCGTACCGTCACACTGTTGGACGTTTTACATCCCTGCATTGTTTATAACTCATGTACAGATTCTATTCGCTCTTCCTCACGTGGATTCACAGTCGACAATAAGAACTTTGTCATGCTCACTGTTTTATTCTCTTTGCACGTGTTGTCTAATTTTTAACCCTTATTAAAATATTACTTGCATGTGTGTGCATTTGTGCAAACATTTCTGTAAGACAGATTCATGGGAAAGAAATTCCTGGGCAAATAGATATAACAGTTTAATTATTTTAAAATTATTACTTTTATTTCTTTTTTTATTTTTTTACAGTCTGGCTATTGCCCACCTCCTGGGTCCCCCTTCCCACAGTTCATCCCATTCCTCCTCCCCCACCCCCTCTCCAAGAAGATATTTCCCCCGCACCAGACCTCCCCACTCCCTGGAACCTCGAGTCTCTTAAGGGTTAGGCTACCCTCCTCCCACTGAGGCCAGACCAGACAGTCCTCTGCTATGTATTCATCTGAGGTCTCATATCAGCTCCTATATGATCCATGTTTGGTTACTCAGTATCTGAGAGATCTCAGGGGTCCCAATGAGCTGAGACTGCTGGTCTTTCTATGGGGTTGCCCTCCTCCTCAACTTCCTCCAGCCTTTCCCTGATACAACCACAGGGGGCAGTGTCCCCGACTTCAGTCCAATGCTTGGCTGTATCTGCATCTGTCTCAGTCAGCTTCTTGTTGGACCTCTTGGAGGGCAGCCACACCAGGCTCCTGTCTATACACATACCATAGCCTCAGTAATAATGTCAGGCCTTGGAGCCTCCCCTTGAGATGGATCCCAAGTTGGGCTGGTCACTGGATCTCCTTTCCCTCAGTCTCTTCTCCATTTTTGTCCCTGCAGTTCTTGTAGACAGGAACAATTCTGGGTCAGAGTTTTTGACTGTGGGATGGAAACTCCATCCCTCCACTTGATCGACCTATCTTTCTACTGGAAGTGGACTCTACAAGTTCCCTCTCCCCAATGTTGGTCATTTCATCTAAGATCCCTCCCTTTGTGTTCTGAGAGTCTCTCACTTTCCAGGTCTCTCGTACATTATAGAACCCCACCTCCCGACCCCACCCCCGCTGCCAAGGTTACATATTTCCATTCATTCTGCTGGTCCTCGGGCTTCTCTCCTGTTCCTCCCCAATACCTGATCATGTTTCCCTTTCCTTTCCCCTTCCCCCTCCCGTCTTCTCCCCAGATCCCTCCCTCCCCCTGCCCTGCCATGATTGCTTTCTTCTTCCCAAGTGGGAATGAAGCCCTGTTAACCTTCCTGAGTTCTGTGGACTGGATCCTGGGTGTTCTGTACTTTGGCTAACATCCACTTACTAATGAGTACATACCATGCATGTCCTTTTGGGTTCAAGTTACTTCACTAAGAATATTTTCTAGTTCCATCCATTTGCCTGCAAAATGATGTCCTCATTCTTAATAGCTGAATAGTATTTCATTGTGTAAATAAAGCACATTTTCTGTATCATTTCTTCCCTTGTGGGACATCTAGGTTGTTTCCAGCTTCTGGCTTTCACAAATAAGACCACTTTGAACATAGTGGAACACATGCCCCTGTGGCATGGTGGGGCATCTTTTGTGTATATTCCCAAGAGTGGTATAGCAGGTCTTCAAGTAGATCTATTTCCAATTTTCTGAGAAACCTCCAGAGTGGTTTAATATAATATTTTATTAATTCTTTGAGAATATCATACATGTATAATTTTTTTTCATATTCAGTCTTCATCCCCCATACTCCTTCCTGAATCACCCTGAACCCTTCCCAAATTCATGTCTTCCATTTTTCATTTTCAGTATTCCACCAAGACCAATTTGTGATACCTCTATAGCCAAAGGCTGGGACCATCCAAGGAGCACGGCTAACCTTCCAGGGACCACAAACTTAGACTTACTCTTCCGCCTTCAGAAGCCATCAGCTGTCCACAGCTCCTCAGCTAGCTGTAGGAGCTCAGGAGTCCTTCCCCCATGCTGAGATGTTTACTGGCTTGTTCTTAGCAGCAACCACAGCTGCTGTGAGAACACAAGGGCAGTGGCCCTAGCATGTCTGTCTCAAAGACACAGAACACATAATCCCAAACCTCTGGCCCTTCACTTTCTCTGCCAAGAGACCTCTTCCAAGATGGTCCCGAGTCTTAGGGGACATAGTTATATGGATGTTCAAAGTGTGAGCATTTCAGACACTTATTCTCTTCACGTTAATCCGTTGTGATCTCTACATTAACCACTATCCAATTGCATAGAGACTTCTTTTATGAGGTTTGAGGTCTACACAAACATATGGGTATAGAGATATAAATTTAGAATGCAATTTGGGGGAAAAAAGTAGCAGTAGGTTCATGAGTTGTTGGCCATATTTACAGTACTAAGCATTGGCTTTCTCCAGTGGAGCTGGTATTTGTCAAATAGGAAGGCAGTTGGTCACCCCATGACACTCATGCTGCTATTACCAGGGGCTATCTTTATCACACCAGCCATTATTATAGCTCATTGAGTTTACAGCTGCATAAGATGAAAATACCATGGTAAGAATATCCATTTATAAAATGCTTTCTGGGTATATTACATAATTTTGTAAATTCTTTATGACTAATAATTTGTTTATTGACTATACTTTAAGGACACAGGTACTATTATTCTTATTTTCCACCTGAGGAAATTGAAGCAGAGAATGGTTTAGTGACTTTCCCCAAGTCATCCAGCTAATACATGCTGGGGCCTGGATGCAGACCCGTGCCATGTAGTAGAGAGACTGACCTGCTATCTTCGTCCTTGTAAACAAGGCCTTTCTTAGTAAGGTCTTACTTAGACTAAGTAATTTTTTAAATCTTTTATTTTTTTACTTATTTACACTCCAGATCTTATTCCCCCCCACTTCCTACCCATCCACCCTCTGACTGTCCCACATTCTATACCTCTTTCCCACCCCCCAACCCCCCACCCCCCACCCTGGTCTCCATAAGGATGTCCCCACCCCCTATCCCATACCCAAACAGACCTCTAAACTCATTGGTGCCTCCAGTTTCTTGAGGGTTAGGTGCATCTTCCCTGACTGAACCCAGACCTAGCAGTCCTCTACTGTATGTGTGTTGGGGCCCTCATATCAGTATGTGTCCTGGTTACTGGTCCAGTGTTTTAGAGATCTCAGGGGTCCCGGTTAATTGAGATTTCTGGTCTTCCTACAGGGTCACCCTCCTCCTTGGCCTCCTCTAGACTCTCCCTAATTCAACCACAGGGGTCAGCAAGTCATTTGGTATGGTGCAAATATCTGCATCCAGCTACCTGCTAGGTCTTCCAGAGGGCAGTCATGATAGGTCCCCTTTTGTGAGCACTCCATAGCCTCAGAAATTTTTTTTCTTTTAAACTTCACATAGTATCAAAACCCTAGGTCAACTTTTCAATCATTTTTTTTGTAGGGAAACTCTATAACTTAAAAATCTCTTTGCCTTCTTCTTTTATGATAACTAGTATCTCATTTTCCCCTAGACACCATTCATCAAAAACCTATGACCAAAACCGCTGACTCCCTAGACATTCATAAGGACAGTAAAGGGCTGCCAGGAGCATTCATGAGCTGCAGGAGAGTGAATCCTAGACTGTAAGAACATTTGTTCACCTCGTTCAGCAAATCCTATCAGCGTGCATCACCACAAGTGGATGGAACATTTATTAAATAATTGCTTTTTGTACACTTGAATGTATAATTTTGTGCACATGTGGAACTCTGCCCCAGTAGTATGACATCTCAGGAAAGAATCTCTCTGAGTATAGAGGCCAGACAAAGACCAGTATTCATTTATTTTGAGAAATGTCCACTGAAATGTATTATTTAAGCATTGAGTGACTTACAAAATACTTAACATTAAATCCAAGAGAGCAAACCTTTGAAAGAAAGTTAGTATTGAAGAGTTCAACCTTCCTTAACATCTGTAGTCCTATTCAATACTTAATATCTGTAGTCCTATTCAATACTTAACATCTGTAGTCCTATTCAATACACACAGCATTTCTTGCTTCATCTACCCATCATTCCCATGTTCCTGTTCAGTTTACCCATCATGCCTTGCTTCACCTACCCATCATTCCTGTACTCCTATTCAACCCACCCATTATCCCTGTGCTTTCAGCCCTAAAGCCTCATCTTCAGAAAGAGGCATGCAGGGTATGACCCTCATAAGTTGAAGCTGAGAAGGGGAAATATAACCATTAATATCCAACAGATAGTGGCACTACATCCTTATATTTAATAGTCATCATTGGAGCTGGAGAGAAGGCTCGGTGATTAAGAACGCATGCTGCTCTTGCAGAAGACCTGAGTTTTATTATGAGCACCCATGTCAATAGCTCAGAACTATCCAGAGGATCCAAGTACCTTAAGCCTCTGCTGGTACCTGTAATCACATGCACATAGTCTCACATATACACCAATAGGAGGAGGAGAAGGAGGAGGAGGAGGAGGAGGAGGAGGAGGAGGAGGAGGAGGAGGAGGAGGAGGAGGAGGAAGAGGAGAAAAGTTTCATGGTCACTGCCATGCTTTGCCCTGCTTTGGACCACAAGATGTTACCAGTCTTGGTTTCCTTTGGTTGACATGTTTATAAGTCATTTTTCTGGCACAATACTAAAATATTTCTAAGCTTTTGAAACTTTGAAATTCATCTGTACATGAATACACGAGAAGCAACTGACTAAATTTAAAAGTCTTTCATAACAGTAGGCCTTGCTTCATTTCCTTCTAGATTTCTCTTTTAGGAGAAAAAATAACAGCCAATTGGACTCTCTTTTATTTCTTAGAGACTTGTAAAAATCTGTAGGACAGTTTTTCCTGTATCTGTAAAATTTAAACATTTCAACTAGCCAGATATTGGTGTAGTTTATGCCCCATTAATTTTTCTGAAACAAATTTAATTTTTTTATTCTTAGAATTAAGGACTTCCACCTGGAGAAAATTGCTTTTATTATGCCTTGACTCTGACTCCATATTTTATTTCAGCTTTGGGAACACCATTTCCAAAGGGAAACTTTCTTCCCTAAGCCTTTCCCCTGAGTTCTGCATTGTAGTCTGCTTTTCAAAAGCCCCTTATTACATTTCATGTGTTTGCTCATCCTCAGATGCGATGGCTCAATATATAACTAACCAGGCTATCCTCACCCACTTCTCAGCTGTCTTTGGTTACTGACAGAACCAGTGTTTTGAGGCTAAAGTTGCATAGCTCTGAGCCTCTGTGCACTCATCTAGACTAGTCAGATATAGTCCCCCTGTTACTGTACTGACTGAAGTAACTGCCCAGGAGAGAACTCCTACAGGGCCCCTGTAGTGTGTGTGGTGTAGAAAGTGTGAGTCTGCTTTCCCATCATGCCTGGTGGGATGGAAGGCACAGGGCCATTTGGAATAATCCTTAAGCCTTTCACTCCACACTCATGTTTACTAGCAACCATAGCACATTGAAGCAGATTGTGCTTAGTTGGCTACATACATACAGTTCTCAGGCACTAAGCGAGGTTGAATGGCTAGGTTTCTATTATTTTTTCTAACTTCCAAAGTTTCAGGTATGAACAAATAATAGTGGTTATTGAAAATATCCCTGGTTCCTGCCTCCCAAATCTTGTTTTATTGTTGTTGGTTTTTTGGGGGCAGGGGAGTGTTAATTTTGGTATTGAAAGTCAGTCCTTTTGTTTAGTTTGCAGAAGGCCATTTGGAGAATCAAACTATTTGTCTATAGTAAGACCCTTACAGGATGTTATACAACCAGAAGGGACAGTATACTAGCCTCCCTTTGATAAAAGCTACACAGGAAGTTGAGAGCTAGAGAAGAAACTGGCACCTGAAATGGGCTGCTTATATAAAATGCATTACAGAATCCAGCCTTTAAAGGGGGCCCCCCATGGGGGCTGGAGAGATGGCTCCATAATTAAGAGCACTGACTGCTCTTCCAAAGGTCCTGAGTTCAAGTCCCAGCAACCACAGGGTGGCTCACAGCCATCCGTAATGAGATCTGATGCCCTCTTCTGGTCCATCTGAACATAGCCACAGTGTACTTAGATATAATAATAAATTTTTACAAAGGGGGCTGGAGGGGGAACCCCACAGGACAGGGCCTAAAGAAAACACCTGGCCGACCTGTGTTTCTCTTATTGCCAGGATTCCCCAATAGCCAAGCCCATCTAGACAGTGGAGTGTGAGGCATACAGTAATGCTGCAAACAAATTATAAGCCTCTTGGAGTGAAGAGGAAAGGGTAGATGATGAATTGAGAGCCCAGAAGAGAATAATTAATATGTCTGGTTTTAACATTATCATATATTACAGCTGTAGAAGTAAAGCCAATACATCTGGACTATGATCAATAAGAAAATTAAATGTCTTCTTCATTACATTAGGTTACTGTGTCATAAGTATATTTATAAATTTGCAACCCTTAAAAGGTTAAGTGAAAATATTCCAATAAAATCCCATCACTAAAATTTACTGGTTCTCCTAGTAGTACAATTTATAGTAAAAAAATTATCTGCTTTTAAATGTAGTAACATAAAATACTAAAGAATAAACTTTTAATATCTACTATATATGTGTATAAAAAACGTAAAATGCAGGGCCGGAGAGGTAGCTCAGTACTTACAAGGGTACTTACTACTCTTCTAAAGGTCCCAGGTTCAGTTCCCAGCACATACATGGCAGTTTTCAACCATCTATAACTCCTGTTCCAGAGGATCTGATGCTCTCTTCTGGATTCTGTGGGCACTGTACCCATACCGTACATGTACATACACAGAGATAAAACAACAATAAACATAAACATATTTTAAATGTAATTATTATCAAAAGACTTGAATCTTTAAAAGAGAAATATCTGTAGCTATGTGTGTATGGGGGAGAAAGGTCAATCCTGCATAGGAAAACTCAAGCACCAAGTGAGAGCTATATCCAGCCTGCACAGGAAAATGCTAGCATAAAGCTATTACCAGTTTAGGGGTGGTATAAAATTATTTTACCAAGACCTATTATTCCCAAAAAACATGAGCCTAGCTTTGGACCCTGTTGCTCCCTGACTGATGTCACAGTCTGCATTCTTATTGTCTAAGTTGTTGTTACTATTAGAAACCATTCAAGATCAGGGAGGCTTCCCCCCTCCTTTGAAAATGAACTTACATAATGGTTCCAAGCTCTCCCTCTCAATGCAAAAACTAGGCTAAAAGAGGTTCTAGTGGTGAACAACAGACTCTTATTCATATCCTAATCCTGATTCTTTACTAGCTAGAAACCTGGAGATCCTCAGAACATTTTGGCTTCATTTGAAGCGCTAGAAATTCATCTTCTACAAATAGAGAGTCTGGCTCCTTGCATACATCATGAAAAGTTACAAAGTGGCAAATGATACTGAGAACAAGCTAGAATGTGGAACAAACTAGTGGGAGATGCTTCATGACAGATTGCAGAAGTGTGGCTTTTAAATCCCTGTGGTAACAGCCGGCATTTACTATAAATATTCAACATCTTGGGTTTATTAGCCTGAAAAAGAAATCATGTTTCATTAGGTCCATTTTCAAATAAAATGAGTTTTTCTTGCCCCCTTCACCTTCTCCCTCCCTCCCCTCCCTGCATCTCTCCTTCCCTTCCCCCATTCCCCCCACCACACTCACCTCCTTTCCAGTTTCATTCTTCTGGAGACCTCCCCCAACCTCTACCCTTCATTCCCATTTTGTGATCTCCCACCTAGTTTCAGAGTCGATAATCACTCTCACATGCCACTCTCTATGTAAATACAAACACTAAACGTGAGAATCCACGTATGAGACCACATGATGGCTCGTCTTTTAGACAGGGTCACCTCACTCAGTGCAAAACCTCGGAGTCCCACCATTTTCCTGCACATTTCATTTTTCTGAACTGCTGAGTAAAAATTCTGCTGTGTATTTGTACCACATTTTCCCTATCCATTCTTCTGTTGATGAGCCTCTATGCCCCATGCCCCGACTGTTGTGAATAGAGGGACAAAAATCTCAGACAAGCAAATCTCTCTGTGGAGGGTATGGACTCCTTCCAGTATTTGCCCAGGAGAGGTAGAGCTGGGTCACGCCAGGTGGTAGTTCTGTTTTTAATGTTTTAGGAACTTCCATACTGATCTTTGCAGTGGATACACTTTACTCTCCCACCAGCTGTGGTCAAAGGCTCAGTTTCCCCATAGCCTCTCCAGCATTTGTCTTCCTGGTCATGGTCATTGTGAATGGGGTGATATGGAATCGTAAAGTGGTTTTTGTTTACATTTTTCTGATAAAGATGCTGAGCATTTAGAAAAAAAAAACATTGGCCTTTTATGTTTCTTTTGAAAACTATTAATTTCATTATCTCCCTATTCATTAGTAGTTTTGTGGGCTTATGTTTAATTATTTTAATTCTTTATTATATAGTCTAGATGTCTGTCTGAAGTACAGCTAGCCAAGATGGCTTCCCTTGCACAGCAACTTTTTAATTTCATATGGCCTTGTATATTGATTCTTAGGACTATATCTGGAACAATGGGAGTCCTGATCAGAACATTGCTGCCTGTACCTACAACTTAATTGTAACTTTCTACATTTTCCTCTGGAAGGCTCAGCAATTCAGGTTTTAGATTCAGGTTTCCTGAACTAATTTTCTACTGTTTGTGTCCTTGATACCCTTTATTGAAGATCATACGCACATAGCTGTGTAGATTTATTTCTAGACTATCTTAGTCCATTAGTTTACCTGTTTTTTCTATTACTACCACACTTCATTTGATTCTCAAATACAGCGTGGTTTGAACTCAATTATAGAACATCCAGAAATACGTTTTCTACTTAGGATAGTGTTTCCTATATGTGATCTTTCGTGTTTCCAGTTATATAAAGAATGCCATTGGATTTTATTTTTTGGCACAGGGTCTCACTGCATAGCCCTGGCTGTACTGGAACTATCCTCAAACTCACTGAGATCCACCTGCCTCTGCCTTTCAAGGGCTGGGATTAAACGCATATGCTACCATATCTACTGTCATTGGAATCCTGATGGCAATTTCACTAAATCTGTCAGTGACTTTTGGTAACATGGCCATCTTCACAGAATTGATTCTACCTATCCAGGAACTGGGAGCTCTACACAATCCAGTGTGCCCTTTAACTTCTTGTCAGGACCCTAAAGTTGTCTCCTTATAAGTCTTTCTTCTATGGTGGAGTTTATTACTGAGAACTTTATTGGGGGCGGGGGACAGTGATGAAATGGCTTTCCTAATTTCTCAGTGCACTCAGTATTGGTATGTATAAAAGATACTGAGTTTTGTATGTTGATTTTGTATCTTGCCACTTTACTGAAAATGGTTGTTAAATCTAAGCATTTTCTGGGTGAGCTATAGGGTGTATAAGTGTAGAATCATGTTGCAAATGAATAGGAATAATTTCACTTAAAACATCTCAGTGATTCATTTTCAAGAAAGGTCCCTTGAAGAGTTAACCTGTAGTTGGCATTATGGGGTTCCAGGCCATACACCAGGTAGTAGCAGCTTCATGTGCAGTGTAGTAGGAAGACAGTGCTACAATTTAAGTGGAAAGATATATGGTAAAACTAATACTGTATATGCTTCAAATTGGTGTTTATAAATGATATACTAATGCATGTGCATAGAGGAAGTGCTTGGCATTGTCTTCAATTTACAAATAAGAAAGCTGTGGGTCAGAGATGCTTAAGGCAGCAGTGTTGGCTGGAATTCACTTATCTGACCCCAAACGACAAGCACACTGTAGGTATGTTCAGCCCTTGACTCACTGGGACCCTGGTCGACTTGCCTGCCTTGTGGATGATGTAAATATGTACATTCTAAGCTTCCATATGGCAATAACACTTGGTATCTCTAGTCCTTTATTGAGCTTCATGGGGACTGGAGCTCGGCATGCAGAGTCATTATTAGTTCCCAGGGCTCTGCTGTGCCACACAGTGTAGAAATTTCCTTACAAGAGAGTACAAAGAACAATGCAATCAATAAAGTATTGTTAGTACAGAGAAGTGGTGCTGGGCCAGGTCTGCTTTTCTCCTCTTGAATATCCAGGGACTGTTGTACACTGGGCTCAACTGGAAGGAACAAAGCTTAGCCAGGCCGGGCCAGTGGGTTAGATAGGATCTCCTCCATCGGCATGAGTCCCAGAGAAACAATCTTCTCTGGGTTTTTAGTAAAAAAGCTCTCTTTATTGGGGAGCTGGGGCCTAGCAAGGACAATAAAAACTTTGGGGAGTATGGGTTTTCGAGGTGGTTGTACATTATTGGCTGAGGTGCTGGGAATGCTTCATTTGCATGAAGAGGAATTCCAGGTGCTTTCTGGACATGTCCTTATAAGGAGAGAGGACATTTAACCCGTAATCTGGCCAGCAGGCTATGTGATTATCTCAGAGGTGGTGGATGACATGCAGGTCCAGAGCAGGGAGGAAGCAGTCTTACTCCTGCTGGTCTCAGGATGAAATTTCTGACCTCACTCTTGCTCCTGACCCAGACTGGGTCCCCCAATTGCATGGCTTTCTGCATCCCTCTGACCCCCAAGGGGTAACTGAAGACTTTCATGGTGGTAAGAAATGGGCATCTGGTGAGTTTCCACTGAATGTATAGCATTTAGTATTTGTACTAATCGGGCTAAGGATGGCTCTACCCAAGTCCTAAGCTGGCACTATAAACTCTCTGAGCACTGATCAGTGCCCAACGTGGGATATTAATAGAATAACCATTTAATTCTTAGATAAATAAAATAGACGCCCACAGATGTGTAGTTGAACATTCATGCTAGTACATTTCTTCTGTTTGCAGGTCGTTCCTCCAAAGATTCTGTTGGCCAGATCTCTGTCCATGTGGATGTCACCACCACCCCAGGGACTGGAGAGCATAAAGTCACTGTAAAAGGTACATCTAGGGGTTCAGATATGGCACCTATTAACCTTCAACATCTACAGAAATCATATGAAAGTTATCACTTCTCTCATATACATTTTTTAAATGTAAACTACCATAGAACACAATTAAAATGTCTTCAGAAAAACAAATTCTTAAGCTAAAACATGTAAAGACTTGATGCACTAACTAAATTTCAAAAGTGGATTTGTTTTATTGTTAAATATATTTTCGCAAACTGACCTACATTTTCTTAACGATTCACATAATCTAATTATTTTATGTGACTTCTAACTAGTTTTCCTTGTTAATAAATGACTCAATGCTATAAAAACAAATGAGCCCTGCTTTCCAACTAAAAGATTTCATTAAATATCTACCACTTTGCTGAACATGCCCATATTCTGTTTTTATTGCAGACTTGGTCATTTTAATATGCAGTTTAGTCTCCCACTGTATGTTTTAATTGCACCACTTTCAGAAACTACTGTGGATTTAAAAACATTATATGAAAAGTATATAGGAAAAATATCACAAGGAATACTTGGGCTTACAAAAGATCAGGTGTCTGTATCATTCAGATTTTTTTTAAATATGTACATATCAAACTCAAGAGTTTTAGTCTTTAGCAGTAGAAATTTTAAGCTTTCATAGCTAAGACCAAGCAGGAGCATATAAACTTATTTATTTAGAATTGTTTATGAGTCCTGAAATAGGAAATGGCCATAGTACGTAGTATATGATGGAATTTGCAACTGGCAAATAATGAACTGATGACCATGATGAAGTTTTATAAATAATACTGACTATAAAAATACTTATAATATATGATGATCTGATTTTTTTGCATGGATATTGAATTTATGTGTACTAACATAGAATTAAGTTTAATCTATTTTCTAAATATTTTGCAATGGTGCTTCCCTAATGTTAAATATGGAAAATTGTCAGGGTTTTTACCTTTCTGTATACTACCATTCACATGAGTGCTAGCTTGTGTTTCTGCTTGTGGGATGATTCCTTGTTGGTGCAGTTGGGGCACATGCTAAATGCAAGTTGCCACCAAGAGGAGGAAGCTCGTTTCCACACAGTCATTTTCTAAATCTCTGTTCCTGCTTCTCAGTGATTGCAATCAATGACCTAAACTGGCAGACCACCGCCATGTTCCGCCCCTTTGTGGAAGTGTGCATGCTGGGACCCAGCCTCGGGGACAAGAAGAGAAAACAAGGGACAAAGACAAAAAGCAACACATGGTCACCAAAGTACAATGAGACCTTCCAGTTGTAAGTCAGAAACAAAATTCCGCTAGTCCACTTAACTGGAGGCTAGTTGCTTTGCAGCTAAAACCCACTGGAGGATTCAGGGTAGAGAGTGAACCCCACAGGTCCCCTCCTGTACCTCACAAACAATACAAGCTAGGCTTTGATTCCTTACCACAGCAGCTGTGCACATCAGTGTTATGGACACTGGACATAGTTGGACACTGGATTCAGATAGTCACTGGCTATTGCCCTCATGGAAATGTCTTGTTAGAGATGATTATCATGGTCAAGTGAAGGGCTACCATGTTTAAAGAAACAGTATATAAGCTGGGCGTGGTGGCGCACGCCTGTAATCCCAGCACTTGGGAGGCAGAGGCAGGCGGATTTCTGAGTTCAAGGCCAGCCTGGTCTACAGAGTGAGTTCCAGGACAGCCAGAGCTACACAGATAAACCCTGTCTCAAAGAAAGAAAGAAAGAAAGAAAGAAAGAAAGAAAGAAAGAAAGAAAGAAAGAAAGAAAGAAAGAAAGACTGAAAGAAAGAAAGAAAGAAAGAAAGAAAGAAAGACTGAAAGAAAGAAAGAAAGAAAGAAAGAAAGAAAGAAAGAAAGAAAGAAAGAAAGAAACAGTATATAATGGTAAAGGGGGAGATTAAATGACTTGGTGAAGCCCTCACATGAAAGTATAATTTTCAATTCTTGAGGGGGGTTCTAGAGGGTTTTTCCAAATGAGGGTTAAATACCAAATGTGTCTTTAAATTGGTTGTATTGGTTGATTAGAGCAAAAGTTACAGGAAGCCAGAGCAAGTATGTAGTAGTTCCCTGTAGCTTTCCATTGTAATAGAATTTATCTCCTATTCTATTGTCATAGGAGATAAAGTAGGTACTAGCCAGATGGAAAGGCAAATGAATATTCTGAATGTGATGGTAGAATATAAGCCTGCGTGACAACTGAGACCGGCTTCACAAATGTGTCCATATAGGACACTGTGAGGGATCTGAAAGCTAGGCACAGAAGGACAGCACCAAAGTTAGGACAGTAAAAATTTGTCAGTCCCCCTCTGAGAAGTAGTGATCTTCCATGGAGGGAAACTGCCTACTTAAGGCAGACATAACAGGAAACTGAAGTAGCAAAGACTCTGATCCCACACTTACCCTTTATGATGTTCCGCTGGGAGGTGGAACATGGCAGACTCTGGCATTGTAGTGCCATGGGTCAGCATTCCATTGTGAGGTGAGGGGTAGAAGCATGACCCAGGTCTGAGGCATGACCACCTACGTCAGGTGACAATGACAGCAAGAATTTGTTTTTAATATACACATTTGGAGATCCCTTGGCATTTTAAGACAATATATCAAATACATAATTGGATAACTTGACAGTTTTATCCCTAATAATCTTAATCCTATAAGTCTAAATGAGCTGACCTAGTGCTGCATCAAGAAAATAGGACAGACCTGGAGAGATGTCCACACAACCAAACATACCCTTAAAAGTGCTATGCTTTTACTAGCTCACTTACTTGGGGCACACACCTTTAATTCCAGCATGCAGAGGCAGGTAGATCTGTGAGTTCAAGGCCAGCTTTGGTTTCCTACTAAGTTCCCAGCCAGCCAAGGCTATGTTGTGAGCTCCTGTGTCCTGACATGTTATCAAGAATCCCAATAACCAGAGTGATGCCAACAAGCCAGCTCACAGGACTGTAGCCTTCCACTTCAAGTCACACAAGAACCTTGAACTAATTTTAATGTCTTTAATATCGACCACATCTACTTTCTGGAAATAACTTGGGCAACGTTTCAGCTGTAATATCAGAAGACACCATAACCAATGTTCTTGGGAAGGCCAACATGTTTAACATGTAAGGCCACTCCTGTCTTGCTTTATTCTTTGATTCTTACCCATCAGGATACCATATTCTTGCCTGTTTGTATGATTTCAGATGACCTCTAAACAAATACCCAGTTTAGTTACCAATGTTACCTGTAGACAAACATCTGGCTATATAAGATGCTCCAGAAATAAAAAAAAAAAATACCACGTGAAACAGGACTTTCAAACTTGCCACTGGTGACAAATAGATGGGAATTATCTGATTGATTAAAACAAGGGCTAGTGAAAAGATATTCCCAACATCCCACCCCTTACCTCCCAAACATGCCATTATATACAGCAAGCTGTCTTTGGCGGTGCTAGTAAAGGCTGTTATCAGAGGGAAGAATTAATATTGTAGTTCCAGCCCTGCTGAAACTGATATACTCTGGAGATGTACACCAATTATACATCTTAGAAATATCTGTTCTCCCAAGAAAAGGTTGTCGGATAGAAAAGCTTCTCTGGGAATCAGGGGTAAATATTCTTAGTAGCTGACAAAGAAATAGCATAGATATTCTTCCAACAGTATCCCTTACCCAGGTTCTATTATGGTTATCCATCAAGAACCTCTGTATCTAATAACTAAATGCAGCATAATATTTTATGTGCCAACCCTATTTGATACACTCAACATCAATAAAGTACGCAGGTACAGACACCCCAGAACATCTATAAACGTAGCTTCAGCACATTTGTAGAGGATGATGTCAAAAAGTCTGACACATCACAATAAAGTATCATTTTTATATCTAGGGGAAAGTATAAGTTTGATTTCCAAGCAATATCTATATTACAATGATCTAACATGTAAAAAAGCAGAGTTAATATAATACTCTGGCCATATAGCAAGCTGTGAGTAAAGTTTAGCAGTATTTTAGCACCATGAGTGCAAGTTTGACTAATTTTATGTCTTTAATTCATACAGCATTCTGGGTAATGAAAACCGCCCAGGAGCCTATGAACTTCACCTTTCAGTTAAGGACTACTGCTTTGCCCGAGAAGATCAAATAATTGGGATGACAGTCATTCAGTTACAGAACATAGCAGAAAAAGGAAGCTACGGGGCGTGGTACCCTCTTCTGAAAAATCTCTCTATGGATGAAACTGGTTTAACCATCCTCAGAATACTCTCTCAGAGGACCAGCGACGATGTTGCTAAAGAGTTTGTGAGACTTAAGTCTGAAACGAGGTCTATTGAAGAGAGCACCTGAAACAAAGACTTCCAAATACTGTCTTTGAGAATTCATAAACTCCCATTGTTTGACCCTTACATGCATGTGAAAACACATGGGAATGTTTAAACCTACTGCGTTTTGATGTTTGCCAGTAATCAACCACAATGTCTACAATGTACGTGAAAAATTTTTATACCAGTTCTGGTCTTTGAGAAATAAATGTTCCATGAAGTGCCAAAATTATGATGTAAAGTGAAATATCAATACTATCTTTTACAATATTCTTCTCATTACCAATTTCTCCTCCATAAAGAAAACTAAAAAAAAAATTCTTGAGTTTGTCCATTGGTTGTCCTTGTTAGATTCATTTAGAGCAACCTATCAGAAAGCATCATTGACCGAACTTCTGTTCTGTTTAGCCTTACCTTATTGTAGACACCTGCAGATCCAGTTTTCTACCACACCTAGAAATGCAGCAACTTCTAGAAAGTTTGTAATTTTATAGTTGCAGATATATTGTGATGATTTTTGCATACAAATTATAATAGAAAAGGTGGGAAATATTTTATGCTGACCAGTTCCTAACCTTTCTATCACTGTGAAGAAATGCTTTCGAAGCAAACTTACACAAAGCAATGCTAAATAGTTTGTTAATGTTTAATATATTGATGAAACTGTGTTCTTTAAAACTGCCAAGCCCCCCCCATCACATTTGTAATTAAAAAAAAGAAAAGAAAAGAAAAATGGCAACGTGATGCATTTTCCCTGTAGCATTATGTCTCAGCTTTACTCTACTTCATTCTTTGGAAAGTCATGGAATGCAAGAATTGTTTAACTTTGCTGCAATAAGTAACTCGTTGGAAGGAAAATACTAACAATATCCTTACAACTAACTCTACAACCAGATGTTTCTTTTAAAAATATTTAATGGTTTATGCTGAATGCAGCACTACTATAGATTGCAGAAAACCAAAGTCACAACTTCATATATATTTAGGAGGGAAAATGTAAAATAAACTCGAAGTAAATGGCTCTTGGTTTTGTAACTCGTGTCCTTTATATGCCCCAAATGCAGCTTGGTTACAGATATTTGCATTGTCTGGATTTTGTTTATTATTTGACTTTCCAGAGTCTGTATCTAAATATTTGGCTGCAGAACATCATTTTGTCATTGTAACTTACAGCCACAGCTGTGAGGAGACTCCCCATGTGCCCGGAATCAAGAAGCTGTTATGTTGACTGTGTTGTGTCAACATTCTGGTCTACGATGTGAGGAGCAGAAGTGATTTAGTGCCATCTCTCTCAACCATTCTGCTTCTGGGTCTGAAAACACACAAGCTGGTGAGATTGGCTAATTTGTGTTCAAATCCTAGGCAACTGCTTTGTTAATGACTTTTCCAAATGCCTAGTATGATGCAATCGCTGACATTTGCATTAATAAATGGATGTGTATTGAGCTCATGCAACAGTTCTGGATGTTTTGCCTACTTCTTTCATTGCCTAACAACGATAAAACACTAGTGATATGATGTTAATATTCACTCAATATTAACAACTGTATATTACAAGATAATACATTCATTGAAAGTAAGAAGAATTAATCTAATGGCCCAGTATGGATTGTGGGATAGTGTGAAACCTATGAACAAGATTCACTGTTAAACATATTCAAGGTAGTAGCATTATTAAAGAAAAGCTTCAGTTATTATTGATAGTCATTTAGTAGGTAATAGAGATAGTAGATTTAGTAATGATAGTAGGTGCTTATTAATATCAAAATGTAAAACACTGGGATAAGGGTCAGATCACAGCTATACAGATCAGTTCTCAAAAATGATGAGCTAAGGATATTGTTTATATTAACTAGATCACTTTGTTCTGTCTTATTTAAATATGTGTGCATGTGGGTCTCTGTATGCCCACATAAGTGTGGATGCTCATGGATTCCAGAAGAAGGGAACAGATGCCCTGGGACTGGAGTTCTTATCTAAGAACTAATCCAAGTCCTTCAGAAGAACTGCGAGTGCTCTTAACCACTGAGCCATCCTTCTATAACATCATTAATCAATCTAAACAGCATTAATTCATGGAAGTTCATCATCATGTTGATCTACAGGAAATGTGCCCAACAGGGTGGCCCAATACCAGGAATCATTAGGCTATGTAATAGCAGCAGGAAAGGCATGTCAGCAATAAGAAGCAATCCTGGGACAAAGTCTCTGGGGTCCATGCCTCTCAGAGAGCACTGATCATAGCTATGAATGGTGGGCCACCTTTAGAATACTCACTTGCTTGCCATAACTTTTCCTACATGACTTATGCAACTGAACAGATTATATTTGAAAATATGCATGTGTGCATACATACATATTTGCATGCTATACAATAAAATACAAGTCATGAGTTTGGAGGAGAGTGGGGAAGGGTATATGGAAACATTCGGAGGGAGAAATAAAATGATAATCTCAAAAAGGTTTTAAATGATATTTTAGGTAAAGATGAAGTATTAAAAAAAGAAGTCACTGTTAACTTTTTTAAAAGATGGCTAACCTATATCGGGAAAATTTCAGCATGGGAAAATAGAAATTATTTTTAAAGACTTAGTTATTTTAAAGTGTGTGTGTGTGTGTGTGTGTGTGTGTGTATGCAGGCACACACGCATGCATACACATGTGCATGCCTGTGTATATGTACACGTGAGTGCAAATGCTTGCAGTTGCCAGAGCTGTCATATTCCCTAGAGCCAGAGTTATAGGGAATAGTGAACAACTCTGCACAGGTGCTGGGAACCAAACTTGGGTCCTTTGTGAGAGCAAGAACACACATTCTTAACCACTGAACCATCTCTCCCACCCGGGGGAAATTATTAATGCTAACATAGAATTTAATATGCAAAACATGGAATTATCAGAGACATGAGAATAATTAAAGGTACTTTGTTTTACAAGGGCTATATGTTAAGAATTAAATCCCTTAGATATCAAGGAATGAACTCATGTAACTATGTACTAAAAAAAATGGTTGTCAACATATTTTTACTAAGTTAAATATAAAAAACAGTATTGCTATTATTTTAGTCCCTAAGTTTTATGATGAGTCCGTGGTTACCTAGTCCACACCTTTTCCTCATACCACAGATAAAGCATATGTGTTAGTCATTATGCATTCAGTATGGTATAGCAGGGACTTTACATCAAAGCCAAACATAACTTTAAAGGCTACACAGTTGTTCTAGGTTGAGCTGTAACTCAGAACAAAAGTGTGCCCAAATTCAGACTGTAGCCTCTGAGACGCATTTCTCTTTTTCTAACAAATATTTGAGGTTGTTTTATATGTGATGAGAATTAGATTCTCACTGGCATTAAGGACACAGTGAGTGACCAACCGTACAGAACAGAGGACTCACATAGTATTTGCAAGAACTACTTACTAACATGATTTCAACTCACCAGTTAAAAGATGCAGATTAACTGAATGAGTTCAGAAAAACAAGATTTAATTTTATGTTGTCTTCAAGAAACACATCTCAATAATAACATTTTAAAAAAGCATCAATGGAAAGACACCAACGTATGAAGCAAATGAAAGCTGGAATGCCTATTCTCCTATCTAATAGAAATAGATTTTGAAACTAGTCAGAAGAGATAAGTAAGGTTACTAGACAAGAAAACAATTCATTATGAAGATTTAATTGTAATATGGCTGCACCAAATATTGGTGTTTCCAATTTTTTTTGTAAATGATTGCTTTATTGTAAATTGCTTTACTGTAAAGGTTATAATAGGCCAGGTAAGCCCTCATCCAACAAGAGGAGATTTAAATACCTAAATCCGTGTATCTTACCAGATTATACTGAAAAAAGGGGGAGTCAACTACCAGAGTAATTACAGAGATTATGAAAATTATTGAATATTGATCAATGCATTTTTTTAATGAACAGGGAATGATTTTAAACATCAGGGAAGAAAATTATAATTTCAAAGAATCTAAGTAAAATGGTAGCACAACCTACCAAATGATCAGGGGCAGCTAAGATGGGTCTATGAGGGGGACTTGAAGCTGTGGGGACTCACCTTAAAATATACAAATGTCTCAAATAAACAACTTGATGATGGGCCTGAAGACTCTAGAAATCCAAGAAGACAACAAACCCAAATGCAGTCAATAGCAATCATTGGTACAGGTTAAGGACAGAGGTGAGTTTAAAAGAGTAACGCTTAGAATTAAGAAAACAAGGAATTGGTTCTCTAGGGAGATAAGATGGACAAATTAACAAAAAGAAAGATAAGACACAAATTAATAAAATTATAGAGAAACAAACACTAGTGAAAGCCAGATTACTAGGGAACAAACTGTTTTTAAGGGTAGATGCATGATCCAGCAATAGGCAGCCAACAGAAAACCAACTCAGCTTTGTCTCATGTCTTGTTAGAGACACAATCACCATATCAAATAATGTCCAAGAAGAAGGAAGGAGTGGCCTATGGTTCCTGAAAGGCTCAGTGCATCAGTGTAGGGGAAACCAGTGCCACAGACTGACACAGTCGGGACACACACTCGTGGGGGAATCAGGGTCTTTGGTATGCAGGAAGGCACTGGTCGAGGCGTGAAATGACAGACAAACACACAGTAGATCTGAATGCGTCTGAATGCGTTTTACTGTTCAAAGGCAGGCAGTTTTATACAGGCAAACTGGCATTACATTTCTGAGGGGAAATTGTGTAGAAATGATTACTAAGAATGACTAAGCTTTCTGGCACAGGGAAATACAAAATCAATCAGGCAAAAAACTTCGAAGAACAGGTACAGAATATCACATCCCTTAATCAGAACATCTGTAAATTAAAGATAAACTTTTAGAGGTTCAAAAGTTCGCAGGAACATTTAGTTAAGGCCCCTGGGTCTTAAACCCATTGATGACTATTCATCTGTGATCCTTATCTATCACCTAACTTCCTTCTTCTGAAAGTCTTCAGGCACACTTTAAAACTAATAACTGATGCTTTTCATGCCAGAGTGTCAAAACCATCATTACCCACACATTTGTAGCCATACGAATATATATATATATATACATATACATATAAATATATATAATATATATTATATATAATATATATTATATATATATAAATATATATAATATATATATATATTGTTGGGAGGTTATTGTACCAATGTATTTAAGTGATAATTGTATGTATAACCGATCAAAAGCAAAGCAGGGGATCTCTGGAAGGCACTCATGGCCAGTGCTATAGTTCAAAGGATGAACTCCTAGTGAACCCTCACGCCTGGGTGCTCGCACCTCTGGCTATCAGGGACATCTCCTAAGTAAAGGAACAAGTCAGAGAAGGGTCACACAGGCGAAGCTTGCCATGAGAAAATTCAGCTCAGTACTATCTCCGGCCAAGGAGGCCCACAGCGACTTCCATCTTTAGACAGCCTTGCCATATCCAAGACTTTTCCCAGTAAATATCACACAGCTTCCACTGGGATTGCAGCTTGGCTGTGTGAAATTACAGAGTCTAAGAGGTTCATGTGATAAACCAGAATAGGGAAGAGGGAAGGGGTGGATGGGGGAACAGGGGAAGGGAAGAGGGCTTATGGGACTTTCGGGGAGGGGGGATCCAGGAAAGGGGAAATCACTTGAAATATAAATAAAAAATATATTGAATAAAAAAAGGCAAAAGAAAAATAATGTCTTATTAGGGCTTTATTTTTATTTTGTTTTGTTTTACCCTACACATTTGCATATATACTGTGGATTTTTTGGTTTGTGTTTTTATGGAATTCTTGAGTATCTATATCTGTTTCTTGTGCCTTTCCCTGGGCTCGTTTCCTTCTGTTTGTTTGTTTTGTCCTATTCCAATTTGTTTGTTTTTGCTTTATCTTATATTTCTTATTGTCCCTTAGATGCTTGTTTGTTTATTAATGAGATACAGAATGGGTATGAATCTGTATGGGACAGGAAATGGGAAGGAACTGGGAGGAGTAGGGGAAAGAAAAACTGTCATCAGAATATACTGCATGAAAACAAAATATAAATGAAAAAATATAGTCTAAGACAAAGGTACATGATCTGACCACTTGAAAGTAACATATAAAAATGAGTATGGGTGGTGGTGGCACACGCCTTTAATGCCAGCACTTGGGAGGCAGAGGCAGGCAGATTTCTGAGTTCGAGGCCAGCCTGGCCTACAGAGTGAGTTCCAAGACAGCCAGAGCTACACAGAGAAACCCTGTCTCGAAAAAAAAAAATGAGTATGTTAGCCGGGCAGTGGTTGTGCACACCTTTAATCCTAGCACTTGGGAGACAGAGGCAGGTGGATTTCTGAGTTTGAGGCCAGGCGGGTCTACAGAGTGAGTTCCATGACAGCCAGGGCTACACAGAGAAACCCTGTCTCAAAACAAACAAACAAACAAACAAATAAATAAATATGTTAAATGAGTATGATGAGGAATGGAAAATGAAGAGTTGGAAAAATTGAAATCTCAATACGGGTGTCTGAATAACACTGGTATAATGACAATATCAGTTGCCATGTCAACTTGGAAAAAGAAAATTTCTATGCCTGGATGAAGAGCTACAAGTAATCCAGTTGCATCCAGGGATAAGGTTGCCCAATTTCAAATGGTCATCCCTGAACACATGTACATGTGACATACAACACTGAGTTGACTTTGTAGGTTTTACACACACACACACACACACACACACACACATATATATACATATATGCATATATATGTAATGATAATTAAAGAAGAGCTCATGAATTTTAGAGATTGAAAACACAAGAGGAGTTAGAAGGAAGATGGAATAGTAGGAATGATACAAATGAAATGCTTATGTATGAACTTCTCAAAAAACATAAAATAAATTTAAATATTTTAGAAAGTAAACATGTTTAAAAGCAGTAAAAATTACTCCTCATCCCTTCTATAGAGTTGTATTTGAGTCACAAGATAAACCCTGGGCTCGAGAGCCCTGTTAAAAGAAAAACATCAAACAGAACCAGTGGCATTTTTAATTTTAAGATTAATGCTCTTAGAAAATGGCTTAATCACAAAGGCTCCAGCCATATTCAAAGATGAGCTAATTCTAAGCACTATAAAATGTAATGGCTTTCTTAAACACTTTTATTTGGCAACTTTTTCAGATGTCAAAGAAGCACATTCCAAGGATTCATGGCGTTCTAATCCCATGATCCATCTCTTCCCCTGTAGAGTTCATCTTGGCAGGGCAGAAAGACTGTAGGGACAAAAGCAGATTTTCACCGTTCAGTTCTTACTGTTGACATCATTAGCACAGTACTTAGCAATATTATTGTTTTATATTAGTTCTTAAATTATTTTTGGAATGAATGTTACTTAAAAATTGATGATTTTCATTGTTATTATTTAATGCAAAATGAAATAGTTGCAATAAGAGAAAATATGTTGAAATGTTTTTTTTGCTCAAAATTATTTTATAACACTTTTATTCATAACACCAAACTAAAGATAACTATTTGTGAAACACATTGTTTTACATTTACTTCCTAAAATTAGACAATAAAGAGACCTTCATCTTCATTCATATTTATACCTTCAATTACCATCTCCCTCAAGGACCCCAAAACTTTGTACCTCTTGGTTCTGACCATTTCTAGGGGCCCTCAGTGTCTATATCCACCGGGTTACCCATATCCCAACATAGAAGACTAAAGTAAAGTTCTATACCAAGCTGAGTTCCCCAGCGTGTCTTCCAGCCTGACACCTGATATCTTTCCTTGGAAAGTCACGTTCTGGTGAAATAAGCAGGCCAGGAGCTTAGTGGTGTTGTGGGACAGGCCGTCCTCTCAAACCCAGACTATGGCCAAAATTTATCTATCCAATTGTACAGGACAGAGCTACCTAAATCACTAGCTTTCCACACCTCTGTGCAGCTCCAAAAGCCTTCACCCTTTCAACTTGAACCCTCACAACCCCTCCTTTAATTCACTCTACAATTTTGCTACTAAGTATGCATTTCTGAAACGTTGGTCTCATCATTGCCTAAATACTAACACACAGCAGCTTCTCATTGTTTCAGTGACAAGAATTAAACTTAAACTCCACCAGAACAGGAACACCCATGGCCCCAGCACCTCTCACATTCCTCTTGTTCATCGACTGAGCCTCCTCTCGCTCCCTCACTGAGGATCTCCCCACGGGCTGCACCCTCTGCTAGGAAGTTCATTTCCTCCGTTGAATGTCAGTTTCCTCTCATTTAATTTCTCCTCAGCTTTGAGATCTCATCACGAATCCTCTTTAAAGCAGAACCCTGTTAACTGACCATAGTCTCCTCTTTGAATGTCTGTTATTTTTCTCAGAGCACTAAATAGTAGTGGCAATTATACATGTGTGTGAATATTTGTTTAATACTTGTCTGCATGTTCTGTGTCACCAAATACACATGAGAGGCTTTGAAAGCTGGATTAGCTCTGCTCTGCTCATTGGGTGTCTCATTACACTACCTACCACTCCCGGATGCCCAGTACTTGGAACTGGGTGCTCTTCCCCAGTATATTAGAACATACAGGCTGATATTGATGTTTGTGGAGATATATGTGTGTTTGTGTGTGCAAATATATTTACATATACATATTCCACATACATCTACATGTATAATGGATATAGTAAGTGAACAAGGAATGTATTTCAAAATATTAGTAGGTTAGATCACTTTATTTCTTTCACCGTTTAATGTTCTCCATCTCCTAAAAGTAAGAAACAATAAAAGTAAATAAAAGTTTTAAAGGGTGCACTATTTTTCAGTTAAGTATGGCTTGGAACAACTGGACTCTACTGAGATCAGCCAGTCCACCTTACCTCTCCATGATCCTCTCAAAGCTGATGGCAGTGTAAAAAAACAACAACAAAAACAAACAAACAAAAAGCTGATGGTAGTCCAAAAGCAAAACTTTCCCAGGAAAACTAACAAGCAACCAGAAAGTGCCTCAGAAGCTTACTTTTTCTAGTATGATGAACCTGTTAGCCCAGACCTTACCTAGAAACAAGCAAGCAACTGTCAGCTATCATCAAGCAAGACCTCAGAATCTGTATCCTATGAACGCATCTCCACCAACATCACTAAGGAAAAAGGCAGGACTGGAGGGATGGCTCAGTGGTAAAGTGCACACACTGCTTTTGCAAAGCAACTTAGTTCAGTTCCCAGCATCCATACCTGTGCCTCACAGCTACCTAGAACCCCAGTGCCAGGAAGACATGACATCTCTGGCCTTTGATCACTTGTGTACATAATTTTAATCAAGTATTTTTAAAAATGAAATAAGCTGGGCAATACTATCACACACCTTTAATCCTAGTACTCAGGAGGCAGAGGCAAGCAGATCTCGGAGTTTGTCTCCAGCCTGGTCTATAGAATGAGTTCTATAGTTCGAGGAGAGCCAGACTATAAAGAAAGACCCTGTCTTGAAAAGCCACAACAAAAAGGTTGAGGAGTGGAGTATTGGACTCTTTCTATACTTGAAGAAGCAAAGAGCTTCACTCTTTAATACAGAGACTTACATATACTCCCAGTGCTCCTGGCATGCCCAGCCATAAACAAGAGCATTCACCACCTGCATGATGCAGGGACCATTATGGAAGAAGTGGTGGACAGAATGTGTGCACTGGAAGATGGGGAGTGGTGCTTTAAATGTGTCTCCTGGACACGATCTGACCATTGACTACTGACATCAGAGATCACAGTCCTTGGGAAGGATTTAAGTAAGATATTCATAAACTATGAATACTGAGATAATCTCTAGATGCTGTGTGTACAAGATTGGGTCCACCAACATGATGGAAACCTCCCCTCCCAGAGAAGAGGTAATGGCTGCTAGGAGAGGGGGTGTCACTTTCTTCAGTGGTGTAACCGCTGATAAGTTACCCGTACTCCAGTAAATAACTTCCCACCTACAAAATATAAGCATCCCTTCTTAAACTCAGTGGATCATACTTACATGCACACACATAAAAACTCATGCACATGCATGCACACACACATGTACACAAACCACACACAAGCTCACATGCACACACACACTCACACACAAAGACTTATGAAAGGAAGAAGTAAACTGGTTAGGAAGAGGAGCTCCCACAGGAGAGGTATTATATATAATAATATATATCATTATATATAATATACACCAAATAATAAATACTTTTCAAAGCCTCAAAATATGACAAAGCATCTAGAGATTATCTCAATATTCATAGTTTAAATGCTGTCTACTTATACCTTTCCCAAGAAATGTGATTATTTTCACCAAATGTTCTTTCATCTGTATGTTCAAATAATGTCAGTGGAGCTTCTGGGTCCTAAGATTTTGTTGCTCATTTTTCCACAATGTGATCCTACTATAAAAGGCATCTACCTTACTCAGTAAGTGCTTTTACTGTGAACAAATATTCTGAATAATATTTTAATTTGGTTTTTAATTAGCACACAAGTATATGTCTTTATGGGTTATAGTGTGATGCCATTTGCAAATGTATATTCTGAATAATAACTGAACCAAGCATTTAGCATATTTTTAAGTGCTGGTTAATATAGTATTTAATCATGTGTGTTAGGGAAGAAAGGATCCCATGAGAATGCTTACATAGTTTCCTTATGTGGATACAAAGGCTTGGGGAAAATTTTTTTAATTTGTAGTTCTTATTATTAAACATGGTTTGAGTTACTAAAACTGTTTCCAAAATTCCCATTAATTACATAATTTCTGATGGAAAACATTAATTGATTCGGGCAAATTTCTCCTTTCTTTGAGCATTGTGTAGGAATAAATATCATTTATTTGCTTTAATTGCCATATGTTTATTTAATTGGATAAATTAAGGCCTCATCATTTGGGACTGATATTTCCAAACTACCTCTCCTAAGTATCTGCAGTCTCCTTCTTTGTCAGACAGAATGAAGATCATGCAGGGCAGGAGATGGTGATGTGGGGAGTGGATGAACTGGAGGACTTCCTGCTTATTTGGTCGGAGCAGCAGTATGAACTGTTAACCAGATTCTGCAAACTAGGCCCCTTCTGGAAACATGGTGACATATGAAAGCCCTGGCATACAGCAGGCACTCAATTAAGTACTAGTGCCCACTTACAGAAAACTACATTTGAGTAATATTTAAGAAAAGAGTTTTATTGAGTTGAAATGAAGATTCAGACACATTCCTGGCTATTATTTTATCAAGAAGTGCTTGAGCTTAACACGTAGAGGCTACGGGCGGTTAGGAAAGATGAAACAAGCGACAGTATATGACTGATATTATTCACAACCGTGGGGGTCTGGGTACTGTGGTGAATAACAGCTCACGACAAAGCATGCTACCTGTTCACAAGCTTCTCAAGGGGGGAGGGTCACCCAATGTACCCAAGGGGGGAGGGTTACTCAATGTACTCAAGGTGGGAGGGTCACCCAATCTACTCAAGGGGGGAGGGTCACCCAATGTACTCAAGGTGGGAGGGTCACCCAATGTACTCAAGGGGGGAGGGTTACACAATGTACTCAAGGGGGGAGGGTCACCCAATGTAATCAAGATAGCTTTTCTCCGACAGCCATGCTAGTGGTTGCCACTGAGCTTTGAAAGGACTCTCTCTGCTGAATAAAATGTAACAAAATTTGAGCCAAATTTAAGTCATTATTCATAAACTAATTAACGAAGTTATTCAATGAACAAATGCAAAGCTGTCTTCCCATATTGTAAGTGTTAGATTCCATTTTAAGTGATTTTTCAAATACTGTGGGTGTTGTATACGTTATGCATAATATGTGGGTACATGTTCACATGTGTACATACAAGTGTGGAGGCCAGAGGTTGATGTGCTATTTCTACTTCAATCTCTTCCCACCTTCATTTCTAAGACAGGTTCTCTCACTAAACCAACTGACCACATCTGTGTCCCTAGCCTCCTAGCACCTGGATTATAGGCATGCACCACTGAACTCAACTTTTAAGATGTGTGTGTGTGTGTGTGTGTGTGTGTATACTTGTGTGTGCACACATGCACTCATAATGCAGATTCCCAAGCCAAAAGGGGCACTGGATCACCCAGAGATGCAGTTACATGTGGTGATGGATGCTGAGAACAACACTCAGGTCCTCTGAATAGGGAGTGTTCTTAACCACTAAACCATCTCATCAACTCCCAAAGCAGGCTGGGTGGTGGTGGTGGTGGTGGTGGTGGTGGTGGTGGTGGTGGTGGTGGTGAATGATGTTTGGTTGGTTGGTTGGTTGGTTGGTTGGTATTGGTAGTTCTAAGCATTAAACCTATGGCATCTGTTTGCAAGACAGGCACTCTTATTGAGCTCAACCCCAACCCTCAGGATCTGCTTTTCTATGGGTGCTGGAGATCCAAATTCAGATCCTCATGCAGGGACTGAGGCAGGGACTTTACTGAGTCATCTTTTCAACCCCACACTGATTAAGTTGCCATGACTCATGGTGGTTCTCTAGCTCTGATTTTTCATATGTAATTGATATCTAGATTACATAGAATCTGATTCCATATCAGGAACAGCGCTCAGGGAGTTGCAACAGGTGGCGTTCTTACATAGCACCTTTCTGGCCTCAGACTGCTCCCTGACTACATTTTTTAGGAGAGGAGGGACTTTGCCTTTCGAGGGGACAGCCCATTTCTGAATCGTTCTGTACTCATGCTTCTTTGCTGAACCTACAGCGAGGAATGCAGCTCTCCCCACCCCATGAGTACTGTTGCCTCTGATAAAGAAGGATTTCAGAGCCCACAGAGCCCTGTATAAATCCTTCCACCTACAAGAAACTCTTCTAGCTGGTAAGTCCTGTGTAATGCAGATTGACCAGATCATCCAGTTGTTAGGGAGCCATCTCCCAACACACAACACAAGATGCCCCAAGACCCTTCTCCTCAAAACGGTATCTATAATGATCATGACATGCTCAGTTTTCAGTGAGAAGAAAAGCAATTTTTCAACAGCTAACCACTTTTCAAATGTACTGATGGTGTAAATATTTCCCTGAACTGCTTTAAGGGAAAAATTGAATTGAATTTATTTCAAATTCTGGGCTGAGCATGACTCCCTTTGACTTTATCCCTTTTCTGTGGCTGGCTAGCACCTAACCCTCGCATTGAGCTCAATGGGTGATCACCTTTTTACAGAGAGCCTTACTATTCCCTCCCTACCCTCGCATCCCCACATACACACATACCCTTTGGGTACCCACGCTCCTGCCTACTTACCTATTTCTCCCATCAAACCTCTGCACCTGAGGCTTAGAATAACTCTCTGTGCCTTTGATCTTGAGAACAAACATCAAGATAAAGTGATTCCCATAGGAGGCAGCTACACAGATGACAGGAAGGACTGAGAAAGCCCCAGACACCTGCAGTTTTTCTCTCCAGATATCATATCCAGTGGTGACCTGACAAATGTCCCCTCACTGACAAATGTACCTAAGACTCACTATTTGGCATTCAGCTATAGAAATTTCAGTAGCATCTGTACATTTCAAGAGTCTTATCTCCTTATTGTATGTGTGGCTTTGCAGCCACATCCAATCCATTCAACCCCCAGCTGCCAGTGTAGCAACACTTCCTATCCATGTGCACAGCCACCAGACCTTCAGGGTGTTTGTCTCACCAGGAAGATGAGGCTGGGAGCTAAGGTCTCTGGCATTTGTGAGCCAGTCAGAGGAAAGGACTGAAAAGGGAATAGAAGGGGAGGGGATGTGGCTTCTTTGTTTCCTTAGTTCTCCAAAACCCCATAAGGCTCTCTTTTCTGTGATTTCTTAGGTGTCGTAATTCCCTGATAACAGCTCATTGGCCTGTGGCATTGTGTCTACAATCACAACAGCAACTGTCTTATTGGGCAAATGCCATCCAAGTAACTAAGGCATGTGATAGGCTGATTATGAGTTCTAGACATTGTGAACACCAACTCTTGTATGAATCTTAATGAATTTGAAGTGTTCCTTTTCTTCTAAAGTCACATACCCATTGTTCCTGGCCTAGACTACAAAAGCAATATGCTGGTCTCCATAAATATGTTCTACTTTTTTGTTTTCCAAATCCACCCTGAAAGACTACTTTCTATAATCCCTCTTAAAACTCCTAAAGTTTCAATGTGGGTGAGAAGGTATGCTTCCATCCATAAAACCATTCTCCATATATTTCTTTCTTTGCTTTAACTGACAGGATCTCCCTACTTCTCCACCACTCAAGACTCAGCTCCACCCACCTACTTTCTTTGAGGTGCTATTTTAGCTGGTAACTCACACATCTGGCTTCTGCTCAAATTAATCACATATTTTTATTAAGATCAACCTGGTCTAACCAACTTCAGCTACACCTCAGACAAATGTGCAGTGTTGACCACAGGACAGTTAGAATTTTTACAAGGAACTGCAGCAGAGTCTACAAATCTTGGGCCTCCATAAAGAGTAATCATAGGCTTGCTTCTTAAGTACATGAATGCTGCCCTGAAGTAGCCTATCCTATCTGGCCTATTCAGCTGTTGATGCCTGGACACATCCTCCTCTAACAAAAACTTACTTTTCATATTCCTGGGGTTGGGTTTTTTTTTCATTTTCACTTAGTATAAAGAATAATGGACTTCATTATACATTTTTGTACACATATATCACTGTATTTGTTCATATTATCCCATTGTTCTCCTTTGTCCCTCTTTCCTGTTCCCACTAACCCACTTCCTTCCATAGCAGTTTCAAGCCAGAAATTGCATTCTCATCTAGCAACTGTAATCTCTGCTAATAGCTCAGTGTCTGACCCAAGTGCAGACTGATAGAGGCTGCTCCGTGAGATGTACAAACAGGCTGAGATATAGCACTATGGTTAGGGCAGCTGTCTACCAGAAGCATTCCCAGCAGTTCAGTATGGACTACTAACTGCCATCATTGCAATAGGATGAAGTTCACGAGTTTACCTGTCCCGTGTAAAGCTCTCTAGAGGATCATATCCAGCGGATGAACAGTATTTTCCAACCAAGAAATAATACAGAATGACCTACCTGGTGGCCAGCTTCACTAACAAATCTCTCGGGAGTCAGGTTTCATATGGAAATGGTTGGTGGTGGTGGTTGTTGTTTGGTTTGGTTTTTTGTTTGTTTTGAGTTTTTGTCCTGAATATATGCATCATAGTACCTATGTACTCTGAGCTAGGTTTTTACATTCTCTCTGCTTTGGTTTGATTTTACATTCTCTCTGTCTTAGGGTTTCTATTGCTGTAAAGAAACACCATGACCACAGCAACTCTTACAAAGAAAAACATTTAATTGGGACTGGCTTACAGTTTGGAGGTTTAATTCACTGTTGTCATGGTAGGAAGCATGGTGGCATACAGGCAGACATGGTGCTAGAAAAGATGCCAAGAGTTCTACTTCTTGATCTATAGGCAGCAGGAAGAGACAGTGAGCCACTAAGCCCAGCTTGAGCTTCTGAAGCCTCAAAGCCCAACCTCCAGTGTCACACTTCCTCCAATAAGGCCACACCTACTCCAACAAGGACACATCTCCAATGATACCACTCTCTGTGAGTAGATGGGGACCATTTTCATTCAGACCGTCACAACCTCGGAGATGGGGCATGGGATAACAGGTTGTAAGTCTCTTGAGACTGAATTACCAATCTCTTCCTATCCTATTTTTAATTGTCACATTAACCAGTATCAGCTCTAAAAAATCATAATCATAAACCTGGCTTGTCACCGACTGGAGGACTTCCCTAATAATCTGTAATGCCTGATGAAGGCAGGTGTCTGTCTCCAGCTAAGATGCCTCATTATACTCAACTACTCCACTCTATAGAGACATGACATTAAATATCAATGTTCAAGTATAAAACCATACCATCTTTTATTTTTCTGTGGCACAGAATACCAACCACCTCAACCTCCCCACAAGAAGGGGAGGTGGTTGATATCTATATGTATAGATATAGATATAGATACATAGATATTTAACTCTTTCTAAAATAATGCCATCTATTTGGCAAACTGAAAGTCTGTTTTTGTCTCATTTCTAAAGCTTTAAGGCTTCATCCATCTTTGGTTTCTATTTCAAAAACTTACTCTCCCAGTAGCTTTTCAGAAATAAGGAATTGTACTCACAACTTCATGAACACAACAACACTGTCTCACTAAAACACCCAGATCACACAGTTAACAGTCCAATTGAACTTCCCATAGACAACAACAACAACAAAAGCTCTTTCTGCATCATAAACTAATACATATTTTGCAGATTTTTCCTACAGCTTCAGCCAGTGCAGCCACAGCAAGCCAGGCAAGGGAGGCCCAGACGGCCCAGACAAATCAAATGCCAGCTTAGAGCTGTACCAGTAAATGATGGGTGTTGTTTTAGCTGGAAGAATCCATTCTGTCTGTATTAAATTTTCATAACTCTTTAAGAATGAAATGGATCTCCCATCATACTCAGGAATATTCCTCTACTTCTCCACACCGAGAACCTGATTTATGGCATACGTGACTTGAATGTACTGGCCTGCCATTCAGTTTTTGCATTTTCACACAGTGACTGAGATATGTTGATGGATGCTCTGGTAAAAAAAAAATAAGTGGGAGCACAGTAGAGATTACTGTATATAGAACACCCTGGAAATGAAGTATGTGGTGTTTCATGCCATCAGTAAGGCCATTTTCTTGTTTTATGTAATTACTGCTGTTTAAATAAAACCATACATTGACTCACAGCTGAAATTTTGTCTACCATGGAGACTCAAGAGTAAAGGAAAGACAAACCCACTCTTGCTAGATACCTGCAGCAGATATGCAGTTAGATGTGCTGCCATGCAACTTTTGACACCTAAATTGAGCCCACAGTGCAGGCACTGCCTTCCACTGCAGACTTATTCACTTATTCTGCTAGTGCCCCACCAACCAGGTAGTGACCAGCACTCATCAACTGTATATCAGCCTGCATCAGCACCAGCTGCTGTGTCATCCTTGATGTCCTCCTGAGGTTGATGACCCTAATTGGCTGTAAGTCAGTCATCCTAATGGCTAAATCAGGCATGACCCAGTTTAATGTCAGTCTAGGTGCCCAGGGGACTTCACTAACACCCACCCAAACTCAGATAGCATGGTACAGAACACGCCCCTGTTACCTGGAGGAAGGTTGAAATGGGATGCATTCAACAGTTTGTTCTAGATCATAGCTAGTGAATTTTCATACAGAACAGATACTAGCAACCACTCCCCCAGGCCTACCTGTGAATGTAGCCTCTAGAATTGCCCCAGGACTATGTAAAGGAATATAACCCCTGTCTATCAGAGGTCTTTTCCAGTTGCTATCACCCAACTGGCTGCCTTAGTCTTGCTCCTGAGTCTACCTCAACCATAAGCAGCCTCCATGACTCTTTGTCATGGTCCTTTCAAGTTCTCTGCTGATCTTGGTTGCCAGTGGCCCCTGAACATAGCGCAGCTTGGCAACATGGGTGCCACAAGGATAACACATGAGTCAGTAGCTGGTCTGGCCACAGTTACTCTGCCCAGAGGCAAGCAGAATCCTGTGGTACATGTCTACCAAACAAACACTGTAGATGAGGAACCTACATCAACCTAGAGACAGGCTGTGGGGACAAATCATTCTAAGCAGCGCTCTAAGGTTCATCATTTACAGCACAGTGATAATGTATTCAGGAAAGACTTGTGCTCAGTCAGGTGGATTCCAGCTAAAGATCACCTAAGCCATACAGAACAGGAGACAATGACAATGTGACAATCATGGATTCATGGTACAACAGCCCTGATATGATGTCTAATGTTAAAATAATAACTATGGGGTAGAAAAAATTTAAATCTGCTTAAAATTAACAGACAGTTAATCTCCCCTAATCCCTCTAGAAATAAATGTCTCATCTTTAAATGCCTAGACTGTGTCATATACCAACAAGGGACTCAGAGGCTTCTGGAAACTCTGACCTCCCCTAGCAGTGAAAACAGGTGCCAGAAGCTGAGGAATAATGATCAATAGGACTGGACCATCAGATGAAGAATTTAAAACATGTTTCAAAGAAACTCAATGATCTTGAAAAATAACGCTGAAAAACATTTCAGTATTCTAACAGAAAAGCTTAAAGATATAGAAGTAATAAATGCCAATTCTTAAGCAGAGATATACACTCAACAAACTTAAAAATAGCAGAGGTTCCATTATAGACCAAGGGAAGGAAGGAATTAGTGAGGTGAAAGAGGAGCCATTTGAAAACACAGCTGCAGAAGAAAGGTAGAGTGGTAGAGATAATTTCATGAGAGCCTCAGACGAGCTCTCATGAAATATTACAAAGGTAAACATTCAGTTATTTGGGGTGTGGACGAACTAGAGAATGCCAAGGAGGATACATATTTAAAGAAATGATAGAAGAATTCCCAATCTAAGAGGGATACACAGTTCTGGTGTGCTTTCTCTCACTGTGACAAACACCATGACCAAAAACAAAACAAGGAGAAAAGGCTCACTGATCTTACATGTTACAATCCTTCATGGAGGGAAGCCAAGAGAGGAGCCTGGAGGCAGGAAGTGAAGCAGAGACAGCGGTCAAATGCTGCTTCTGAGCTTGCTTTTCATGCCTTACCCAGCCTGATTTCCTATAAAGCCCAGACCCACCTGCCTAAAGGATAGCACCGCCCATAGTGGGCTGGGCCTTCCCACATAAATCATTAGTCAAAAAAAAAAAAATTCACAGGCAAATCCAATACAGGCAATCCCTCAATCAGGTTTTCTTAGGTTTGTCAAGTTGACTAAAACAAGAGGTGTAGGAAGATCAAAAATGATTATTTTAATAGAATAAAATTACTGCCGAAACATCTTCATTATCAATGCTAAAGGAAAAGAGGATATTACCAATATTACAACAGGAAAGAAACAACACAGTGAGAAGTCACCGTTACCTGACAAAAGGCCTTTCACCAGAACCTTAATGTCCAAGAGAGAACAGACTAAGATTTTTATAGTATTAAAGGGAAAAGACAATGTGAACCAAAAACATTGTTCCTATTCGTATGTGAAGGAGAGAGAAAGGTATTCACAGATATTCAGCAGCTAGGAGAGTGTGTCTCCACCAGCCAGCTCCAGAAGAAATGTTAAAGGAAGGTCTCCAAACTGAAAGCATTGTGAATTCGTATGTAGCATGAGACAGCTCAGAGCTCACTGCTCAGACTCAGGGTCCAGATTTTGCAGGTCTATCTTTGTAAACATGGTGCATAAACTGTTAATATCATTGGTAGGATGAGTAAAGAAAAAAATCAGCTAAAAACAATAACCCCATGAATGTGTTAAGAAATGGACAATGTGGGGAATGAAGAGATGACGTCATTGGTGGTTAAGAACACTTGCCCTTCTTGCAGAGGACACTCATCCAGTTCCCAGAATGCAAGTCAAGGGACTCCCCACTACCTGCAACTCCAGCTCCAGGTGATCAGACACCTGCCTCTGGCCTCTGCAGGCACTGCACTCATGTGTACATTCTCACAGAGAGACAGTTAAAAATAAAATAAAAGGTCAGGCGCTGTGGTGCATGACTTTAATCCCAGCACTCAGGAGACAGAGACAGGTGGATCTCAGTAAATTGAGGCCAGTCTAGTCTACAAAGTGAGTCCAGGACATCTAAGGCTCTGTTACACAGAGAAACCCAGTCTCCAACAAACAAATAAGTAACAATATGGAAAAATATTAAAGGGAAGGACTCAGTATTTATGAGGTTTGGATTCATTCACCTACACCAAAAAAAAGTAAAAATGGTGGTGGGGGTGGTATTCTGAGATGTGGCTCAGCAGTTATGATCATGTACAGCTCTTGCAGAGGACCCAGGTTCAGTTCCAGGCAGCTGTATTAAGCAGCTCATAACTGCCTATAACTCTAGCTCCAGGGGATCTGGCGCCCTTTTCTGGCTTCCAAGGGCAGCTACACCCAGATGGACACACCCACATACAGACACATCCACACAATATAAAAACAAACCTTTAGAAGCTTGCAAGTATGAAAAAGGAAGGAGTGCTAGTGTAAACATCTTTAGTAGTATATTTTCCATTTTCTTTCTCTCCTTTGGTTCCTAGTGTCCCCATCACCTCGAGGCACCATCATTTCAAACAACTTTGTTATTGTCAAAAAGTTTTGATAAACTTTTATGGTTTGTGCCAGTAACAAACCATAAAATAATGGTAGCCAACAAAGGAAGAGCAAGTGCTTACTGGAGTAGTGAACAACCCACCAGGGATGAGAATCCCTAAAGAGACACTTTGGCCCCCACTTTGGCTCTGCCTGACTTGCTTTCTTATACTATTGAAAAAACTCCCCAATTTGGAATTTCCTCGGGATCTCATGATGGGTTAAGATAAAACCTAAACCCTGGGCCAACTAGAGGAGAATCTTCGGAAAGAGACTCACAACTTACTGGACTGAATCATTGGATAGGCGGTGATGGGCCAGTGGTGGGCAGGACCACATCTTGACCAGGACCACTTAGATTTGTACATTAAAATCTCAACTTCACATCAGGACCCCAAAGATGGACTTGAGGTGGTCACTGAATCTCTTTGTCCCCTTTCCAAAGCAGTTACATTGAGCAAACCTCCTTTCTACTTCTCACTACTAATTTGGCAGTTTTAGCCCACTTATTAAGTTTTAACCTGGCGTGTTGGGGCACAGTCTGTGATTCCAAGTCTAGGAATAGAGTCACAGTGGGTGTCTGCTAGGAAGAAGTGACATCTAATGGATGGAGTCATCTGATTCATGGACATCTATATAGACCTCTATTCTGTAACACTTTGTTTTCAATGTATACACCAAATTATTTGTTTAAATCAACGTACTTCTAAGTATTCCCTGATACTTAATACTACTGTATATGGTCATGTTTTTCATTTTTATTTTCTAATTGTCTTTGCTAGTTTATAGAATGGCACTGTTTTTGAAAAACTAAAAAGAAATGAACGCTTGCAAAAAACATTAAATTATGGTATTTTCTTTACTCATATCAAAATACTAAATTCCTTCAAGGTGTATTTCTTATCCTGGGAGTTATGAAAATCATTTATGATTTTCTTGCAAGTCTGCTTCCTGCTCACTGCATTTTCCTGTCTTCCTTTAGTGTTTAGTGCCTCTAAGACTGTCACCTCATAGTCAGTATCATAGAGTCTGTTACTGAATGATCTAATTTCTAACAGACATTAATGGAAGCTGACAGAAATCATGATTAAACTGAGCCACTCCTTCTCCCATATTCATCTTCTTAGAAATGCTATCATTCAAGACAAAAGAAAGCTCATTCCAAAGAAAAATGGAAGAGTCTTTAATAAAGAGACAGTTCATCAGAGGTAGATGGGGCTAGGGTAAGCCACAAGATTGTAAAGCTTCTTAAGTTAAAGGCAGCAGTTCAGGAGAATGGACTATTGGAAACCATAGAAGATTTTGGTTGGAAAGACCTGTCCCACAGGAACTACATACACCTTAGGCAGATATACATATCATAGGACCAAAAGCAGAGAAGTAAACAGAGAAATAAATGTCTCTTCTCATATTCCAAACTCCCTGTTTCCTTCCATTAGCAAATGCCAAACCAAAACTGACAGGGCTTCATGGGTACAACCTACAGGAACAAATGTCCTAGAACGCAGTGCAAAATAATGGTGGGAAACAAATCTGGAGGTGGAGACTGGAAACATTCTGTGTGCTACAAATTTCTCTGCATCCATTTTAGCCCTTAGGGTTGAAACCACCAGCTCTGAACAAGCTGAGTGAGATTTCTTGTATGAGCACTTCCTTCAAGCTAAGAATCCACAGGGAGCTGGATAGGTGCTCTTCCCGGGGACCCAAGTGTGGTTCTGAGCACCCAGGTCGGGTGGCTCACCACCACGTGTATCTCCAGTCCCAGGGGATCTGACACCCTCTTATGGCTTTCATAGGCACCGGTAGTCATGTGTATATACCCACACACAGACAGACCACGTAAGTAGAAGTACACAATTTTTAAAAAAAGAAAAAGAAGGAATCTACAGACAGAAGAAGCTGTGCTTGCTGAGGTACTCATAGGGACTTTTCCTGTGTGACTCAGGTCTTAGTGTTTATAGTAAGTCAGCCCGCTTGCCGCAGAGCTCTGAAGTGTAATTCTACATGGCATTTACTCTTCCCTTAAAAGCAGTTTAATTTCAGTCCGTGAGGCTGTCAGTTCTCTCTGGGTTCACTAAAGAAAAATGTCAGATGGTGATAGCCAAACTTCTAACAGAACTTGATAACGCCATCCAGGTATGGACATCAGGGATCTATGGTGCTATGTATCTTACAAATGCAGAGTTCCCAGGAAGCAGTGGGTGTTTGGACCACCACCCCAGTGACTGGTCTAGTATTACACCCAATGCATTCTCACCCCTAACACATGCAATTCTTTCTGAGAGCCACAATTAGCAAAGGTCTATTTATAGCCGCTGTCAATCAGGCTTTCCTAGTCCTGGGTGCTAATCAACACTGACTTTTCTTTAGGATGAAAGAAAAATGAGGGGACCACCAGGAGTTACCGCCGGTTGTATTTTGACATATTCCCATTTTAATGAAATACCTTACTACTCCCATCAGCTTTAGTAAGGTTTGGGCGAAAAGAAAAACAACTGAGATTTGGCACGACAGAACTCAAATCCATGAAAACAAACAGACAAACCAAAACTCTGAATCAATTTACCAACTGTGTCCTCCAAAAAGAAATTAACATTAAAGCCAAAACTAATAATTTATTTAAGAAATATTTATTGAGCATCTCCTAAATGCAAGGCACAAATCCATATTAGGACTATAAAAGTAAATATGCCACAGAGTCTCTGCCCCAATGTTCTAATCAAATAGATGAGAAATTTAGATGTTTTAATGAAAGAACAAAGATGTTTCCACAAACAGAAGAGAGAACAGCAAAGAACAGAGTGTAGTAAAAAGTAATACCAAGGCCAGAGAGGCCCCTAGATGACAGCGTGGGTGTGGCAGTTTGAAAGACAATGGCTCCCATAGGCTCATAGGGAGTGGCACTATTAGGAGGTTGGAATGGGTGTGGCACTGCTGGAGGAAGTGTGTCATTGGGGGTGGGCATTGAGGTCTCAGCTGCTCAAGCTTGACCATTGGCTCACACTCTTCCTTTCTGCTGCCTGCAGATTCCAGGTACAGAACCCTCGGCTACCTCTCCCGCACCACATCTACCTGCATGCCGCCATGCTCCCTGCCATGACAGTAATGGACTAAACCTCTGAACTGTAAGCCATCTCTAACTAAATGTTTTCCTTTCTGAGAGTTGCTGTGGCCTAGCCCACAGAATCAGCTGACTGGGACTCGTGGGAACTTGCAGAGATCAGGAAGCCTGTCAGGTCTTCTTTATATAAGCTATGGCTGAATAGCTTGGTGTTCCTGTGGAAATCCTAATTGTGGGAGCAGGGGCTGTCCCTGATGCTTTTGCTAACTTGTAAGACCCTTTTCTATGATAGGTAATGTGTACACATACAATAGCTCTGTAACGGATAATCTGTATACATGCAATAGTTCCATGATAGATGATATGCATATATGCGATAGTTCTATGATAGGTAATATGTTTACATGCAATAGCTCTGTGATAGATAATATGTATACATGCAATAATCCTATGATAATATGTATACATGTAATAGCTCTATGATAATATGTATACATGTAATAGTTTCTATGACAGATAATACATAGACATATAATAGCTCTATGCATTCATAACCTATGAATATGGATATTTTTCTAAATCATATGAGAATAAAGTTGCACAAAATCAAAAAAAATTAAAATAAAATAAAGAGTTGCTATGTTCATGGTGTCTCTTCACAGCAATAAAACCCTAACTAAGACAGGGGGAAGAAGAAATCCCTCCAGACAGACATGTAAGCTAAAACATAAAGACCAGCAAAGCTGTTTGAAATGTTTTTCTCCAAAGGAGGCAACTAAAGGGTAGAACATTCCAGACAGTGTGCTAGGTGTGGTTCAAAGAGGCTAGGAGAAAAAAATAATAATCTATTTTTAGGTCCGTGTGAAAAACAGCAGAGAAATTCAATTTTAATTGTGATAAGACATGCTTGAATGGAGCAATAACCAGATATATTTTTAAGATTGATATATTTCCTTTTATGTGTATAAGTGTTTGCTTGTGTGTGTATGTATGTTTGCCATGTGTGTACCATGCTTGTGGAGACAGAAGAGCACATATGATTCCCTGGAATTGGAGTTATGGATGGCGTGAGCTTCTGTGTGCATGCTGGAAAACAGACCCCAGGCTTCTGAAAGAGTCACACGTGTTCTTAACTGCTGGGTCATCTCTCCAGTCCCTAGGTTTATTTTGAGAAACATACATAAATTATAAGAGCTCTTAGACAGAAAAGAAAGCTGCCAGCAAAGTAGATATTGAAATAACCATAAAGGTAATGTTTCTTTGTCCAGATTCATAAAGGGAATTATATTGGAAATATAGTAGGGATAAAATTAATATGCTTGATGTCTAGACTAGATGCATAAATAGAAATGAAGGAGAGGTTGATTCCCAGCTGCCAACTTGAGTAGCTGGATAGATAGTCTGGAGAAGATCCAGTATGAAGGCTGGACACAGCTCAGTGGTTAAGAGCACTTGCTGCTCTTACAGAGGACTGAAGTCCGTTTCCCAGCATCAATGTTAGGTAGCTGAAAAAAATCCCCAATTCAGTGTCCAGGGAACCTGACTCCCTCTTCAGGTTTTCACAAGCACTGCACATACACAGTACACATACCAACACAGAGATGTGCACACATACACCACACACACACACACACACACACACACACACACACACAGGCACATACACATAAAAATAAAAGTGTGGTGGAAAAATTCAACTTTTATTTAAGCAGTGTGCCATCTGAGATGCTTGTGAGATAGTCTAGTAAAGACAATAATAAGTATGCAAGGCACTATTTGAATGTGATGCTTCGTAGCATATCTACGGTGGATTTTTATACTATTCCAAATGTAGGATTTGAGAAGATTTTATTTGCTCTGTTTGTCGTGGGAATGTTGGAGATCTCTGGCTTTGTATTCCAGGCTAGCCTCAAACTCACAGTCTTTCTGTCTTAGCCTCTATAGTGCTAGGATTACAGGCATGTTAGCCACCATACATAGCCAGGAACTAGAGTTCCAGTGGCATCTCAGAAAACATGTATAGTACACACTATGGACCTAATTTTATTTTATTTTTCTAAACACTACCTAATAGTCCTAATTTCACTTATTTTTTTTTAAATCCATGTGTGTGGAAATGTGAAAATGAACTATGACTTCCATGGTACACTAGATTCACATTGTCATGTCTGAACCCTTATTCCACTCTTCCATTTGTCTGTTCATGTCCTCCATAATATCCAATTGGTGTTGTTAGTGCTGGTGCTGGTGGTGCTGGTGGTGGTGGTGGTGCTGCTGCTGTTTGGGCTTTTCTGTGTAGCCCTGGCTGTCCTGAAACTCAATGCTAGACCAGGCTGGCTTCAAGCCCAAGATCTGCCTAGCTCTGCCTCCCAAGTGCTGGGATTAAAGTCATGTGTCACCACGACCTAGCACATTCTTGTTATTTATAGTGCTTCCCGTGTGTAGAAATATCTAGTGTGTGAGTTCCCAGTATAGTTTACTTTTTAGTGTTTTCATGAATTTCCTGACTGACTTGTCCTGCAGGACCCCTCAAATCTTCATTGCGCACACACATTTGTTGCTATCTTAAATTGTAATGGGTAAACTTTGGGAATGTAATTAGCCTAAAATTTCCCTAAACTATGAGACTTTTATTTTGTTTTCACTTTATCTACTAATTTGCTAAATTGCAGAAACTGAAATTCTTCATCTGTGGCACAGAGGTGGGGATATGTTCCACGGACAGGAGGAAGGTAGTGAAGCCATAGTCTGCAGCAGGTAAAGACAGAGAGCATCTGCTCTCACGATTCCTGCGATGTCCACACACTGCTCTTGGCTTGCTCTGTAGGATGCACAGGGATGCAAGAGTTAAGTTCCTGCGCCAAAGAACTTAGGGGCAGAACTGTGGCTCTATCACCTCCCAATATTGCTACCCTGGGGACCAGACCTTTAACACATACACCATTCGGGAGAAACATTTCTGCAAATTATACCAAACCAAATGAATGTAAATAATTTAAATCTTGATTACAAATGATAAATCACAATAATAGTTTGGGAAAAGTAAAAAACTCCTAGTCCCCTTTAGAGATTGCTAAAATTCCAAAGTTATGATAAGCATAACCTCAAAGCTAGCCAAGGCCAACAAATTCTAAAAGTTGAAAGAGTACATATTGATTTTATCTTTCCGTATCTTTCCACACTTCACACTGAACAAATAGTTCTTCCAGGAATGTACTGTATGACTGAGTACGTCGCCTCGCCTCTCTGAGTCTTTTCATCCATCTGTGAATGAAGACACATACTTCACAGTGATGCTAAGAGGATTACATTAGGCAATATGCATAAAACTTCCAGCACAGAGGCTTATCTGCTCCGCAAAGTCGCCATGCTTTCTAAGGGCTTCCACGTAATTAACCTGTCATGTACTTTCTTTGTGTTCTTCAGACCTTTCTCCCATTCAAGGATTCATTGTAAAACTTTTATCTATTGAGGGTCAACTGTATGTCAAGCACCTCGAGTTCAAATACAAAGAGTAAGACATTCTCTTGATCTCTAAGAACGTCTAATCTGGTGAGAGGGCTACTGAGAAGACACCCAAGCAGTCGATGCCCACGGACGGATCCGCAGTCTGCTGTGGACTCGGGAGATTGTCTGAGTGACTTTTTATTGCCCGTGTTCCTGAGCTATTAAAGAGGGAGTGGGAGAAAGAAGAAAAGGAGGGGTGGAGAAAGGAGGAATGGGAGGAAGAAGAGGAAGGAGAAAAAAGGGGGAAACGAGGGTGAAGAGAAAATAAGGAAAAGAGAAAGGAGGAAGAGGAGGGAAAAGATCAGGAGAAAGGAGAGAGGTGAGGAGGAGGAAGTGCAGGAGGAGGAAGAGAGGGTGGCAGAGACAGTAGATTATTACCAGGAAAATAATGCCAGAGAGGAGTTAACAGCAGCAAAATAACAAAATGCATAGATTCCCCATCCCTTGGATTCACAGGTAATGGTGTCTGGGGTCTGCCTCGCACAGCCTGCCTGGCAGCACACAGGCTCGTAAGCTATTCGAGGCACGTTCCCTGTGCAGGACAAATAGAGCGAGAATGAAGATTAATGAAGACAAATGGCATGAGCGATGGCAGGCTCTAATTCAAGGTAAGCTGCCCCAGAGATGACAGCTGAGATTCACTCAGACCCCCAAACCATACCCAACAGCAATTCATTATACGCATGGAGTGAGATGAGAATCAATGACCCCGGCGTGTGCTCATCTTCTGGGACTCTCCTGCAAGCAGGTGGTGCATCAGTTGCAAAACAAAAAAAATATTTGACTCTGGATAGAGAGGTTTCTGTTTTAAAGAAATAGGAAGAAATAAGGTGAGTGGTACTGAGCAAGCCTGAGAAACCAGGATGGAAACTAGCTCTTGTTTGCCTCTCAGATGTTACGACCAGCTCGGGACTAGCCTTTATTTACACATTTGCTTAGGAAAATAACAAAACGAACTGGGAAGAAAGCAGAGCTAAGCAAGGCAAGCATGAATGTACAAACATGAAAAGCTTTTTAAAAGACAAAGCCAATTGTTCCTCAGATGACCAATCGTTAAGGTGTTTGAGGGATGTCTATAGCTGTGACTAATTTTTTTTAAGATTCACAATTATAAGATTTATTATTTGTATATATGTGTATGCCTACACGTATGTTCTCACATATGTATGCGAGTGCAGATGGAAGCCAGAAGAGAGAGTTAGATCATCTGGAGCTAGAATTGCAGGCCACAATGCAGAGCCACGTGATCTGGGTGCCGGAAACTGAACGCAGGTTCTCTGGAAATGCAGCAAAGGCTCTTGAGCACCGAAGCATCTCTCTGGCCCTTACCTTTGCTTTTAGGTGTGTGTGTGTGTGTGTGTGTGTGTGTGTGTGTGTGTGTGTTGTGAAATATGCATATGATCTCCACATGGTACCCATAGAGACCAGAAGAGGGAGCCATGGAGTCCCATGGAGCTAGTTACAGGAGTTGTGATCTGCTGGTATGGCTGCTGGAAATCACACTCCAGTCCTTTTAACTACCAAGCAATCTGTCTCTGCAACCCTATCACTCTTTTGTTTGGTTTGGTTTTTTATATAATTTTTTCCATAATTATTTTTTTCATTTTATAGCCCAATCATAGCCTGCCTCCTCTCCTCCAAGTCCTATCCTTGAAAAGCCCTCTGCCCATTACTCCCTCTCCTTCTCCTCAGAGAACGGTAAGTCCCCCTTGGGTACCACTCCACCCTGAGACTTCTAGTCCCAGCAGGACTAAGCACCCCCTCTCCCACTGAGGCCCCACCAGGCAGTCCAGGCAGAGGAAGGAGAATCCAGTGGCAGGCAACAGAGTCAGAGTCAAACACACACACACACACACACACACACACACACACACACACATGCCAATTGTTAGGGGGCACACATAAACACCAAGCTGCACATCTGCTATAAGTGGAGGGGGCAGGCCCAGCCCCTGCATATTCTTTAGTTGATGGTTCAGTCTCTGTGAGCCCCCATGGACCCAGGTTAGTTGATTCTGTAGGTCTTCTTGTGATGTCCTCAACCCCTCTGACTCACTCAATTCTATCCCCCAGTCTTCCACAAGACTTCCCCCTGAGCTCCACCGATGTCTGGCCCTGGGTCTCTGCATCTGTTTCCATCCACTGCTGGATAAAGCCTCTCAGGAGATGGTTATGCTAGGCTCCTGCCTGCAAGGGTAGCCAGGGGTTGGCTCTCTCCCGTGGGATGGGTCTCAACTTGGGCCAGTCACTGGTTGGCTATTCCCTCAAGACTGCTCCGTCTTCATCACTGTTATTTTTAAAAACCAACTCAAATACAATCTCTTGGGTCAATGCTTCCACTATTTTTTGAATCTTATCAGATAGAAACTAGTTTCTTTTCCCCTCCTCTCCTTCCAGTCCCTTTCCCGCAGTTCCCCTCTGCCCCCATCCACCAGTTCTATTGAGGAAAAAAGCAGCCCTCACATGGCTATCAACCAGACATGGGTCCTAGATACCGTTAGGAGCCCCACCAGAACACCAGGCTGCACAACTGTAGCAGTGCAGAGGGTGGAGGTCAGGCTCCCTGGCTGTTGGTTCGGTCTCTGTGAGCCCCTATTAGCCCAGGTTAGTCGACTCTGTGGGTTTTCTTTGGTGTCCTAGACCTAGGGTTGACAAAGTAGCATGGGCATCTGTGAGTCCCGAGATGCAGCTCGAGGGGCCCTGGTTATGTAGAACTCCACACCCTCACCCCAAAGTACCTCTATCTTTGAAGAAAACATTACTCTGGAATAAGAAAGAAAAGCTAGTGTGGAAATTCTTTCTGGCATCTAGGAACATTGAAGTTGAAAATTTTTAAGTGGGCTTGGAAACTAGATAGTTAATAGTGATTTTTTCCACCTCTTTTGTATTCATTATAGAAATCTGGCAACAAACTAACTCACCAAAGCAATTGAAGTCTATGCTTTAGTCACAGTTATGGGGCACCGTGCCTGATGACAGGGAAGACATATCAGTGAAGTCACTGGTCACACTGCAAGGCAGTCCCAAAGCAGGTGACAATACAAGCCTCTGCCTAGATCACTTTCTCCTTTTGATTCAGTCTAAAATGCCAGTCTAAGGAATGATGCCACCCACATCTTTCCTTTAACTGAGACTCTCTAGAAAGACCCTGGTAAACAGCAGGGTTTGTATTCCAGGTTTTAGTTTTAATTTTAAGCTTTTATTGATTCTTTGTGAGTTTTAATTCATGTACCCCAATATAATAAAGTAAAAATCTTGTTGCGGAAGCTGTGGTGTATCACGGTGTGTCCCACAGTGTGCTTTGTCCACACAGGTTTACCTGCAAATGTTCATTACAATGAATCATTGGTCTTGTCTGAGGCCTCTGACTTCTGCTACATCATCAATACTGGCTCCTCACTGGGACTCCTTTCGGATAGATACCCTGTGTCACAAGATCCTGCAGCTTTGGATCTGCAGGACCCGCCCTTTCGTGGACTCTAGCAGATAATAGATAGAGTAGATGATGGGATGGGCCAACTCAAAGCCCTGGATCTGGGCCTGGGAGGGAGCTGAGTTGGTCAGGTCACCAGCTCTCCAGTGCCCACACCACAAGGGCAAACTCCAGCACTGCCCCAGGTAGCTCACCCAGTGCACATCTGGTAAGGAGCAGAGTCAGATCTCCTGCTCTCATGTCCTCCTCCGAGCTGGCCTTCACCACCAGGGCCAGCTCTACTGTGCTGCCCAGGCAAGGGGCAGGGCCTGCTCTCATGAGTGTTGCACTTGGTGAGGGACAGGCCAGCTATCCCACTTTGAGTGGCCTCGAGGCTAGCTCTCTCAGCTGTTGCAAGCACAAGGGCACCTCTCCCTCACCCATGCTGCTCCACAGCAGACAAAAGGCAGGGCCAGCTCTCTCATGCTCAACTCCTCAGGGCAAGCTCGCCTGTGTGTGTACAACACACACACACACACACACACACACACACACACACGGCTACCAGCTCTGCCATGCTGCTTAGGTGAGAGGGAGAGGCAGGGTCTACTGTCCCAAGTGCTACAGCCCCCAGATGATTTTAAATCCAGTCCAGTTGACAGTTAAGATTACCCATCAGAAATGTCATGAAACAGACATCTGGGCTTTCCCACGAGGAGTCAGAATCATCCCTGGTTTACTTCAGGCCTTTGATAATATTTCAAAAGTTCTTCAAAGCTATTGTCTCGTGACAACTTCCAGGAAGGAAAAAAAAAAACTTTGACTGCTAAGGGTATGACCACAGGTAGGTTTCTCACACTCCAATGGGTGGTCCCTAGAACCCACGCATCTTAGGGAAGCACTAATTGGACTTTGTGGGTTGCCAAGTAAGAAGATACAAAGTTGGGAAGTGATTGTGTTGTGGGACATGGGCAGAGTTAGAGGAGGAATGTGGAGGTGGATATTTCATTGAATATATGTATGCAATTCTCGAGAATAAGAAAAAATATTTTAAAGACATTCTTCAAGGCCTAGGCCATGCCACCTTCACAGCACAGGCGGCAGACATCACTTGATGAACAAACACCAATGGAGAGATGGGAAAGATAGAAAGATGGAGCAGTTTGTGCACTGTGGAGAAAGGTGAATCTGGAGGGTGATGGCATGAACAGCAGTGGGAATGGTCTAAACTGCAGCTAAGGCCATGGGGATGCTGGTCCCTGGTCCCTGCTGCCATGGAGGGCCATGCCTGGGCCCATGGTCCTAGTCAGCTGGAGTCTATGTTGATGTCCATGGCCAATGTTACCACCAAAGGCCATGCAGATGTCTATGGTCTATGTTGCAGCCTAGAGCCATGTTGATGTCCATGAGCCATGGCTGGAGGTCATACTGATCTGAATGGCCTTTGCTGGCATCTGAGGCTACAGTGATGTCCAGATAGATAGATAGATAGATAGATAGATAGATAGATAGATAGATAGATAGATAGATCTATGCCCCCAAGGGCCTTGCCTGAGTCTGTGCTCCTACGGCCGCTGGAGGCTGTTTGTGGTCTGTGCTGTCACCAAAAGCCCCAGGTGGAAACCCATGATCAGAGCTCTGGCTGACTGTAAAGAGCTGGGAAGCTACTTTTGCAGTGATGTTGATGACTGCAAACACATAGTTGAGTAAAAGGAATAGGGAAGGCTCTATGGCAACCCCTCCCCACCTCACTCCCCACCGTCCCAAAAAAGGAGCAGCCTATGCCAGAAGCCATTGAAGACAACTCTTGCAAATGTAGTAAGGATGCTGAAGTTAGCTCTCCACAGTTGATGGCTTCTCGAAGGCTGTGGGAGAGGAATGACTCAATTCTGCTGAAGGAGCAGGCCACTGAGAGTTTGACCATGCTTCAGTGCATATAGATAACACAAATCAGATCTGCTTGGGGTTTGGGTAAGGGGAGGGTCACAAGGGTGTTGGCAGACACAGAAGGACTGGGAAATGAGTGTGAGCAAGGCACATGATGTGAAATTCCCAAACAATCAAAAATATTATTTTGGGGTGGGAGACTAACACTTAAAAAAGAAGGAAAAAAAGTCTTCAAGTAATTCTTATATGTATACGGATTAAAGAAGCACAGAATTTGAGGCACTTAGTGGCCAAGCAGAAAATGTTCTATAACATGAGTCTGTTGAAACTCACACAATCCTGACAATTTCATTTACCCGTGGCAAATTGTGTGTCTAAATCCTAATCTCTTAATTTACAGGAAGGTAACAGCCCTGTTGATATGTTCTTGTGAGTTTTCCAAACCAATAAATTCTACCTGGACAAAAAGAAGACAGTCAACACCAGCATATGTGGGGGCTACAAAGTAGAAAGAGGACGTCCTGACTTCCCTTTTAAAAGACATGGAAATACTCAGAGACCAGCATGATAGAAACTTCTTACACATGGAGGGACCCAGGGCTCCAGATGGCAGCAGAGGATGGCCTGGTTGGACATCAAAGGGAGGAGAGGCCCTTGGACCTGAGAAGGCTAAAAGCCTCAGCATAGTGAAATGCCAGGAGAGGGAAGTGGGAGTGGGTAGATTGGTGAGCAGAGGGAGCAGGGGTGGGTTAGGGGATTTTTGGGTGGTGGGGGGAACCAGGAAAGAGGACAACATTTGAATTGTAAATAAAGAATTTTTCTAAGAAAGAAAGAGAGAGAGAGAGAGAGAGAGAGAGAGAGAGAGAGAGAGAGAGAGGGAGGGAGGGAGGGAGGATGGAAGGAAGGAAGGAAGGAAGGAAGGAAGGAAGGAAGGAAGGAAGGAAGAACCCCTCACTAAGATCAATGACCCTGTATATTTAAGACATACTAATATATTCATAGTGCTATTTCTTTGATCCTGTTCAGAAGAATGAACATTTTTGTACCTGCTGCCCTAGTTTGCGGTGTTACATTTTCTGAATTATCATGTGTTGGCTGGCACATTTTCATATTACTTCTCCCATATAGGTACCATATTATACTATGGCTAGATACTATACTATGGTATTATACCATATATATTAAGCATGGTATTAATATGTATATTAATACATATATACACATTAATACTAATATATAGTATTATAATATACTATTGTATAATATACAATTACTTGTGAGCATGGTTTCAATAAATATGCATGTATATATATATATATGTACATACATATACATATATATATACACATGTATGGTTTACACACTCCAAACACATATGTATATATTATATAATGTATATAGAAGTGAATCCAGAAGAAAGTTTTCTTGTTCTTTAGAGATTTTGAGATGATGATGGGTAGTAAATAAAAAATTGATTTCCAAGAGAAAACAAAAAAGACACTTCTTGGTGAGGACTGAGCATGCTCAGATCTCATCCTACCCCTCTGCTCACTTCGTCTGCTTCCACTCTCACGGTGAAAAACAGATATTCAGGTCACTTAAAAAATAGAAACTAACGGAACAGATGTACAAATCTGGAGCTCTCCTTTAGGACAAAAAAGGAGAGAAACTAGGAATCTAGGAAGGCATGAAGGAAAAGACCTGGAGGCCTTCTAGGCCATTCTGTTCTCTGCAATCCTAGAATTCCCAGGGAAAGAATGTTATGAGAAATAAGGACCAAGAAAATCTGAGAATACTTCTGGATGTTGAAGAACAGCTGTGTCATTTTTTTCAAGACTCTGTGTGCTTATTGTAGCTTTTCTACTTGGGACTTATCCATGGTTCTCATTTGCTGAAATAATGCCAAACATAACAACAGACATACCCTCTGGACCAGATGTTCTGTTAGATTATATATTGCATATGTGCTATATGTACCTTTACTACATATATACTACATAGTATACCTTTACTACGTTTTTTGTAGCTATCATTTACATATACGCTGATTTTCATCATTTTGGTATCCTGAAAGATCTTGATGTAACAATTGAAGAAACTGGAACATGAGGAAGCTATACGTCCGGTGTTCAAGACCAAAACCAGGCTATTTTCTGAGCCAGGCCCTTCTACGTCATAAACACTTTAGGAATCAAAACCTCTCACAGAGCATTAAATCAGTGGCAAATGCGATCTGAGAGCTGCAGCAAGAGGAAGCGGAGGCCCAGTGTGATTTTCTTTTCATTTTCTTTGTGCGGATAAGGGAGAGTCAGCCTATATGAGCCATAAATCCGTTAGTATATAACACAAGTTTAAGTGTGAGCTGTCAGTTTTCCATCTGGTAATGCAAGGACAGTAAAATTAGGTCAGGCAATGGAGGATTAATCAATGCTAAGCGATTTTGACTTAGAGCAAGATAACAGTCCAAAAAGCTATGCTATGTGGATTTAAAAATAAATAGAAAAGTACATTTAAAAATTGCAACTATTTTGCAAATAAGTTCAGTGAAGTTCCTATTGAGGGAAATGGAAAGAGGAGAAAAACTTATCTAATTGTATGCTTTAAACTGCTGGACACCATGAAGCAATAAAAAAAAAAAAAGTCAGGGAAACTGCTCATGCTCTGAGATCAGAACCCAAGAAGCAAAAGACCCAACAAAGCAGATAAACAGTGTCCCAGGAAATGCAGGGCAGCGCCCTATGAAGCACACTGCAGGGAAGAGTGCAGAAAAAGCCAAGAGGAATGAAAACTAGCAACAGTTTCAAGTTATCAGCATGAGCAAGAGACAAAGCCAAACATGTACTAAGACTATTCAGGAGACCAGATCTTGTAGACACCAGAACAAGCACAGAGAAAGTTGTTTATCAATTGTCCAAAGGAAGGAACAATGTGTGGTGAACAGAAATTATTTTCTTTCTACCCTGAATCATGGGCAGGCTGAATAACACTATTTATCAAAAGTTACCAAGTTGCCACTAACTTTTTATGGAAATTTGTAAGTGTGTGAGAGATGACAGCATATGGATGATGGTTTTGCACATGTGTGTGTGCATGGGCACTCTTTTGGGCTGAGGACAATGTCATTGTCTTCTTTGGTTTTGGGTTTTTTTTAAAGGGACTCATTCACTCACAAGCACATTTCCATGAGACTCAAAAGATACTTGCCAGAGGACTCCCAGTGGAGGGATAAAGACACCAACTCACCTGCAAAACCTCCAATCCAAAACTTGTCTTGCCTATCTTTGTTCAGGGACAAAGATATCATAGAAATAGAGAGAATGTCCAACCAGTAACTGGCCCATCTCATGGGCAAGAACCAATACTTAACACTATTAATAATAGTTATGCTTGCAGATAGGAGCCTAGCATGACTGTCCTCTGAGAGGCTCCACCCATCAGCTGACAGAAACAGATGCAGAGACCCATAGCCAAGCATGAGCTCAAGAAGTCTTGTAGAAGAGTTGGGGTGAGGATTGAAGAACCCGGAGGGGATAGTGATCCCACAAGAAGACCAAGAAAGTCAACCAACCTGGACCCTTGGAGGCTCCCAGATACTGAACCACCAATCAAAGAACATACATACAGGGATGGACCTAGCCCCTCCCCTCTGCCCAAAACTTATGTGCAGCTTGGTCTTCATGCAGGTCACCCAACAGTTGGAGTAGGGTCTTATCCTGATTCTGTTACCTGCCTGTGGATCCTGTCACCCTAACTGGGCTTTCTCGGCCGATTTCAGTGGGAGAGGATGTACCTAGTATTGCAGTGTCAGACTGGGTTGTTAGAGTGTGGAGAGACTTGTGTCAGACTGGGTTGGTACCCTGAGGAGACCTCATCCTTCTCAGAGATGAAGGGGAGCGAAGGCTAGGAAGAGGAGCTGTATGAGAGGTTTACTATGAGGAGAGGAGCTGTGATTGAGATGTAAAATGAATGAATAGATAAAAAATAAACAAAAAACAAATAAGAAAAATATGCTTACCTAAGACTGAAGTGGACACACACGCATGCGCACACGCACATCAGACAGTGGCCCTGGATTAAACAAAAAGAAAACTGAAACATGATACTCCCAGAGGACCCAGCCATACCACTCCTGGGCATATACCCAGAAGATTCTCCAGCATGCAATAAGGATACATGCTCCACTATGTTCATAGCAGCCTTATTTATAATAGCCAGAAGCTAGAAAGAACCCAGATGTCCCTCAATGGAAGAATGGATACAAAAAAATGTGGTATATATACACAATGGAGTACTATTCAGCCATTAGAAACAATGAATTATGAAATTCTTAGAGAAATGGATGGAGCTGGAGAACATCATCCTAAGTGAGGTAACCCAGTCTCAAAAGAATACCCATGGTATGCAGTCACTGATAAGTGGATATTAGCCTAGAATCTTGGGACACCAAAGACACAATCCACATACCAAATGATGTCCGACAAGAAGGAAAGAGTGGACCCTGGTTCTGGAAAGGCTCAAAGCATTAGCATAGGGGAATACCAAAACAGGGAAGTGGGAAGGGGTGGATGGGGGAACACGGGGAGGAAAAAGGGCATGTGGGACCTTTGGGGGGCAGGGAACCAAAAAAGGGGGAATGAAATGTAAATATAGTATATATCCAGTAAAAAAGAAAAGAAAAGAAAGAAAACTGAAACTTACATCCTGCTCACCCCTAATTGACTCAACCCCACTTTCAGGCACTCATAGGAGGACAGACAGAGCGTGTGAGGAAGGATTTTCAAACAAATCCTGTTTGAAAAGTGCCGTAATGACATGTACTTCTTTGTAAACCAATAACAAGAAAAATCTATGTGATAAATCATCTTAAAGAATCCAGTGAAGAAGGCAGGTGATGTGCAAGAGATGGGAGGAATTCATCACAGGAATGACACCTTCTGGGGATGATCAATAAAAGCCTACTAGATTTTATAGCTGTAATGTATATTCTGTTAACTTGTCCATTGCCAATCCTAAATAAATAAACAAACAACCCCCTCTAAATTTATAGATATATACTAGGGTCTATACCACTAATTACGTGACTAAATGTCATGTCCTAAATTTAGACCTAGTCAGCCTGACAGCCACAGCTTTTATGTCTGATACTGCCATTTAGTTCAGCCACGCCCAGAAACTCGCCCATCCTCAAGTCTAACACTCGCACACACCCTTTCCCTTGTCAGAGCTTTATGCATTTATGCACAAATATCTCCCATTTCCAAACTCCTTCTCCTGGGACCTTTAGAAACATACCTTGGTCTCAGCTACTTCCTCCTTATCTGGGTTTAAAGACGGTAATTTGCCATTCTGAATATTAATTTCATCATCAATTAATGAGAAAAATAGTAGTTAACAGCTCAGGAAGCTGTTAGAAATGTTAAGAAGACAGTGTAAGTCTGGTTTTAAACTAAAGCCAGATGTTGCAAAATTATTTTGGTTAAATTACCAAACAAATTGCAAACAGTTCAAACAAAGGGGAGTGAAAAGCTTTAATGAAGATTCATGTGTTTGGTGGGAGATAATTCATAAGAAGGTAAACACTGGCCACCTCTCCCAAAGAAAGGAGCCAGAATCAAGAGGAAGAACCAGATTCTTCTTGATTCCTATCAAAGTCATCTGACAATCTAGTCCCTGGCTTCTTCAAACACAAAATGATCAAGCCAGTTCTCTAAATTCTCAAAATATTGTGATTCTGGCCAAATAGAGAATTTGGATTTGTATTGTGAGTTAATATGCAATCTAGTGAAAAAAGAACCTAACATCTGAACTCTAACCGCAGAATAAATAAGTGATCATCAAATCGCACGCACACATGCACACATGGACACACTAACACCGCCACACAGACACATAACCACACAGCCATGCACACCCCTCCAGAGTTCAGAAATGCTCATTCTATCTATTAGCAAGAAACATCATTGTTTTTCCTCTAGCTTTCCTACCCAGAGTCCTATTTTTGTTGTTGTTTATTTGGGGGTTTTGTGCCATTCATTTTCATTTGACTATCAAATAAAGAACTGTGATCATTAGCGAATTGTCAACCTCCAAACACATGAATCTTCATTAAAGCTTTTTGCTTCCTTTTGCTTAAATTGTTTTTGACTGGTTTGGTAATTTAACTAAAGTAATTTTGCAACATCTGGCTTTAGTTTTAAAGCAAACATGACAAGATTAATGACATCAAAATAAGTTACCCAGTACAGTAATATGAAATGTGGTATCAGCCGGGCATGGTGGCGCACGCCTGTAATCCCAGCACTTGGGAGGCAGAGGCAGGCGGATTTCTGAGTTCGAGGCCAGCCTGGTCTACAGAGTGAGTTCCAGGACAACCAGGACTACACAGAGAAACCCTGTCTCAAAAAACCAAAAAAAAAGAAAGAAAGAAAGAAAGAAAGAAAGAAAGAAAGAAAGAAAGAAAGAAAGAAAAAAGAAATGTGGTATTGCCATCGAGACAGCTTGCTGAGCTGGATATTAGTATAAACAAAATCTTCCAGAAAGAGCCAGTGTCAGAACTTCTTGTTCTTTCTACAGCTCCATCTTCATGGCTAACAAAAGGCTCTTGGTTTTATGTGAGGGAAATATAAGACATTTGGTTAATTTACTGATCTCAGATTGTTCAGTTTAAATAAGAAAGCTACCTGCGTTGTAGTTGAGAGTATAGGTATTTTGGAAGCTGGTGACAGTCTATCTTGTCTAATTTCTGTTGACCATGCTGCTTCTAAACTCAGTAGTTCCTTGTCTTTCTGACTAAACTAGAATTTACTACTCAATTTTCTTTTAAATTAAAGATTAATTCTACTTTTATTAATGTGCATATGGGTGTGGTGGCCATGGAGACCAGAGGAGGACATCCTCTGGAGCTGGAGTCAGAAGTAATTGTGAGTTGCCTTCTATGTGTGCTAGAAAATGAACTCAGGTCCTTTACAAGAGCACCAAGTGTTCTTAACTGCCAAGCCATCTCTTCAGCCCCACAATAGTTGATTTGGGGGGAAGAAAGCAGGGGACAGGCACTATCTATGTAGCTCTGACTGTCCTGGAACTTGTTAGGTATACTTGGCTGGCCTTGAACTCACAGCAATACAATTACCTTTGCTGGGATTAAAGGCATGTTCTGCCTTTATGCCTGACACTTCCGTCTTATTTATAAGTATGATCTTATTGATTAAATTACATTTGTGTGACATTAGAGAACTCCTGTATCACACCAGTGCATGCCACTCATTGATATAAATTAGAAAGCCTAATTTCAGAGGAGAAAATCAGCACACATCCTGCGTACACTGGGTTTTTCCATCAAGTTAACTATGCCCTCAGCTCACCCATACATCCTCATTTTGGCCACTAGTGCTTGTCATTGTGCTCACAAAGCACATTTGTTTTGCCCTTTCTTCTTATAAAACTGCTTCTTTATGTTCACAGTCATAAAGGCAAAAATGCAACGCATTACAAAAACGCATCCTCTTTACTCATAATAATTTATGGAACGTTTACATCTATGAGTCTCACAGTACCCAGCTCTGACAGCTCACTCAGAACAGAGGGCAGGACTTGTTTCTCCACTTGCAGAAACACAAAAACAGCTGTCTCCCATCTCCTTAGGGGTTAGAAGACTGTACCCCTTAGAGTCCCCATGCACAGGCAGGCTTTGAATTTGGGGTGTTAGGGAAGGAGACTGAAATACTCAAGAAAGCACTCCAGGTATTTGTGTTCCTTAACATAAAACCCACCCTAGACAGGGAGAACCTACCTATCCAAATTCAATCACAAATCCCAAACCACTGTAAAAAAAAAAAAAAAAAAGTGCTGACAGCCCAGTTCTGCTAATCAAGGGCTCCTAAGAAAGCAACACAAACATGAGATTAAGCATGTAAGGGGTTAGGCTGGGAGTGTAGTTCAATGGGTAGAGTGACTGCCCAGCACACACAAAGCCCTGGGTGTGATCCCCAGCACCACACACCACACAACTGTGTGACCATTCCCATCATCCCAACACTCAGGAAGTAGCAGTGGGAGAACCAGAAGTTTAAGATCATCCTCAGCTCCATCATGAGTCTAAGGCTGTCTTGGGACCCAAGAGAACCAACCCAAATAGGAAACATGAGGGTTTTATGAGGGTGTCTGTGCTGGAAGATAGAATAAGATGGTGAGAGACACGTGGGCACTCCTTCAGACCACTGTGACCCAGAGTGAAATGGGGCAGAAAGCTGAGACAAAGTGATCTAGATAGACAGGAACTTCTGTGAGTCTTCAATACATCCTTGGAATACTGCCAGAGAGGAGTCTTTCTCATCTCCGAAGCCAACCCGACATCCATGCTGGTCATTGGTGGAAATAGCCAAGGAACCTTGTCAATGACACAACCATATGCAAGATCTCTACCACACACATGCTCGCAGCTGTCACACCTATTTATAAAAAGATCAGCACGACAACCATCTTCATTCCCAGCTTCCCTCCACTCCTCTCTGAGGGTCTGCTATACAACGGCTAGCTAAAGCTAAATGTACAGAACAGTCCTGATACACCAGTCGAGGGCTTTGGGAGACGTAAGAAGCTTCATTGGGAGGGGGTGGGTCATATGATATGGCATGGCCCACATTCAGTAATTAATTGTCAAAGCCAGCTGGCAGGGAATAACACCCTGCATCAGCAGCTACTAGAAGACCTTCCGTATCACAGGCAGGCAGGCACCGTCAAAACCATGAAGCCCTCAATTCGGCAGGAGAGCTATCCTTACTAGGTGGTCATGATGTTCTGTGCTCTAGAAGCTACCAGAAGTTTTTGAGAGAATAACCAACTCACACTGGGTTGAAGGGCCTATGCTGGAAAAAAAAATCTCATATTAGCTGTAAGTTTATCCCCTGGCTGCTCAGGTGCATGGAATATAGAGATACACGATTTTTCACACATGAATGTTGTAATAGAGTACAGCTAGCAAAATACTGTGGCTGTCACAAGGGAGGGATGCACATCTGCTAATCACCTGTGAAACTAAAGTCACAGCAGCAATTAGTAGGTAAGGATTTTCCCTAAACCACACAGCCTCCTCATAGGTAATATTTCTACTCAGCCGAAAGGATATGCATTAGTAATATGTCGTTGCTTTACAAGACTGGCCATGCGAAGATCAATAGGAAACTCCAGAATAGCAAAACTCATTCCAAGATCAGTATGTGTACTGCTGTTCCCTCCCACACCAAATGACCCAAGCCGGACATATCACAAGCCCCCAAGTAATGAGGACCAGGAGCATGTATAGTAACCTGCCCAAACACCAGAATTTGCTTTGATATTTAAAATTGTAGTTATAGTAAGAAAAAAAGAACACAGAGCTATATTTGATTTAGTAGATGGATCCAGCCACATCTCTGCGCAGAGAGCACACTGCTGGCTTTCACCACCTGCAGCCAGAGGGGTGCTCTCCCACACAGCAGAGGAAAGCGATGGGTGCTTTTAATATGCAGCAACACATTTTATAACCATAAAATTGGCTAATTGAATTTTTGGTTTATGTTGCCCATTTTGGCCAAAGCCAACCTCATGAAGAAAGTGTTTATTTTAAAAATATTCCTGCCCTGCCCTGTCAGTGTGGAGATATAATACCAATGCAAGCAACGAATAGAGATTTTCTTATTGTACCTGCATCTGTCAGCTCTCAGGTTTAAAGTCAAACTAATCACATCTGACAGGAAGCAGGCCACAAAAATCTTGGATTTATCAAGATTGTTCGCCATATGGCACTACATCATAACCACCCTTACTGGCAATAAGCCTTGCCCCAAGTGTACAGGATACACCTCCTTGTCCTATTAGGTACAAAGTATAGACTGTCCAAAGCCATCCGGATACACAAACAGAGAAGGAAGTGGCCATAATGTGAACCACACATTACATACACTACAAGTCACATGATTATTAGCCTGAGCTATGATGTCATAAGGCACTGTGGGAGATGAGCAGCTTCTTTTAAGGTTCCTTCCCTCACAGACAAGCTCAAAGGCGATACTAGCTTTGGGGCATCACTAGTAGCTGAAGTGCTGGACCAACAGTTACTAGAACACAGTGCTGCAGCAGGTAGGATGCCTTCCAAGGATGCAGAGACATTGCTGGAATATCAAAGAAGTTTAGAGTAAATTATTAAATATGCAGCGTGTGACAAGACTGGGTGCAAGAAGAGATACTTCTAACACCATGGCATGTGTTATGCATGTTACTTCTGCCACACTGTCACTAGCAAAAAGAGCCATGTGCTGCGGACTGCTAAGTGAAAGAGAACATGTGCATATAGTCCCAACTATGAACATATTCTTTCATTCTAAAAACTACAAGTTGGCGTAAGAGCAGTTGCTACTCTCACAGAGGACCTGGGTTCTATCCCAGCTCCTATAGGGATGCCCACAACCATATATAAAACTCCAGTTCTAGGGTGTTTGACACCCTCCCCTGGCCTGCCCAGGCATTCATTGCATGTAAGACACTCATACACATAAGAATAAATAAAGTTTTTCATTTAAAATGTAAAGATGTATGAAAATGTAAATATAACCATCTATCAAGGTGGATTTTGAATGCTGCAGTGAAATAGATTCTCTTATTATTGATCTATTCATTTATTCCAAGATAGCATCTGAATTTTTCACCGTACAGTCAGGCAATTATAGCAATGAAAGGTTAGTCTCCACACCAAAAGCATCAAGCACCAAGGGGCATCATGATGTGACTAATTGTGTGAGATTAATGATTTTAAGTACAATAGAATCTTCCAAACTTGCGATAACGAGGTGAGGGGGAAGCTCAAAGTTTTGTACACAGAGAATTTAGCTTGTGGCAAAGCACTTAAAAGAGGAGCAGGATTTATAAACGAGTCTTAGGTGATTTTTATACAGAGAGAGACTGAGTGATGTCTCCCCGTAAGTAACAGGTTTCACAGTGGTCTTTGACCTGCCTGTCATTACACTTTGTCCCCGCTGCCCCTCTCCCCGTCTGCCCCCTCTGACTCCCTGCCTCTGGCTGCTTCCCTCCCTGGCCCCTGACGGGCCCTCCTTGGCTTGCTTGCCCGTGTATTCTATCACCCTCTCTCCCTCAGACCTCCCTAACTCCTACCAAATGGTTATTGACCATTTTTATAACTGCTCCAAGGAATTTTTTTAAATACATGCACACCGACTTTGGCCTTTCACAGTAAGTCGGGAAACTGTAATACTGAATGAGAAAGGGGTGGTTTGGTTTTGGTTTTTTTTTTTTAATCGCCTTGACTGATTTGATATAAGAAATACAAACTATATGAAATTTTCCATGAAAGACTATGGTAATAGAATACAGTTAGGAAAATAAGGTTTATTTTTGTAGGGGATGGCTGTTGTCACTGAGGGAGGGCACCAGTGTTGTCTGGTAAGTCTGATGCAGAGAGCGAATTATACAAATTTATTGTGGTGGTTTGAATATGAATATGAACTATCTTCCCCCACCCCTCTAGGAGCATTTGTTTGAACACTTGGTCCCCAGCAGGTGGCGCTATCTGGGAGGTCCTGAGCCTTTAGGAAGTTAGAACCTTGCTAGAAGTACCATACTGGGGATGGGCTTGGAGGTTTTATCGCCTGGCTCGACTTCCTGTTCTCTGTACCTCTGCTTCCAGCGTACAAATGACATGTGATCAGCCAGACTCCTATTCATGCCACCATCCCTTCCCTGACTACCTCTGTTGTGCCATGAAATGTGTGTGAAGCCCAAAATAACACCAAGGAGCCGAATCCAATGCAATGGCACTAGGGTCTCTTTACTCAAGCTTGGGCTCCCTGCCAACCCTGACACAGCAGGAAGGTGGAGCCCTAAGCCTAATTTTAGGCAAGCATTTAGAGGGGTAAGAAACGGGTATCTAGCCTGGTACACATCTGATTAGGGGGCCATTATGGCCTTTAACATAATTGGCTGGTGCTGGGAGCTAAACCATAAACTTAACTTCTGCTTTCCTCCTGATTGGTGATTGTTAGGCAGGGGCAGCCTTGTAACCTGGAGGTGCAGGTTTATTGGGGAATAACCTTGAGACTGGTGCTAGATGCAGAACTTGTTGGGAGGTAGCCTGGAAACTGCTACTAAATGCCGGATTTGTTGGGAGGGTAACCTGGAGACGCGGGTCTTGTTGGGGGTATAGCCTGGAAACTGGTGGTAGGTGCCAGCCTGTTAGTTGACTTGAGTTCAACCTAAGGTCAGATTCTCTAAGATGGAAGTCTGAACTCAAAAGATCTGGTCTCTCACCACAACACCTTCCCAACATGATTAACCCTATTCCCCAAGAACTATAAGCCAAATGAGCCCTTTCTTCCCTAAGTAGCAATTGTCAGGATCATAGCCACAGGAAGACAACGAATACACTGATATCTAGGATTTTTTTTTTCCAAAAATCATATCATTCTGACTGGGCAATCAGTGTGTGTTGCCTGTTTAGAATATCATCATAATATGTTCATTTGGTAAGGGTGTGTTTGAACCTGATTTCAAAATCTTTCCATCTCAGTAGATCCTGTGATGGGTTATTTGAAAATACAAAAGGAAGTGCTTTCCAATAACAGTGCAAGAATAAAGGAAAAAGAAGAGGAGATGATCTACCTAGGGGAAAAAAATGTGATTTGTATAAAATGGAGGTACCAGATCCTGCAGGCTTGAAGGCTTTGTTAGAATACACAGTAGGCATCTTCAAGCTCTTAGACTAATCAAGTGCTTGGATGAGGCATTAGACCCTGACATGAGACATTACCAGACAGTGCGGGACTAGCCTTCCCTGGTGGGCAACTCTTGCATTCTAATCTAAGCACAGTAGCAGCTATAACAAGTCAACTTCAAGGGACCTTATATACACTGTGAGCTTCCACTTCTTCTAACTGCAGATCCTATAGCAGACAGGTCATGAGGAAATCTATTCTCCCCAGTGTAATGATGGAGAAACTGGTTCCCACAAGCTATGGACAATAAGAAGTTGGTGCTCTGACTCTAGAGCCGTGAGTGCCTCTCTACCAGGGAAACTCCCATGACATTTCACGGCTAATCATTTCATATTCATAATGTAACCCATTGAAGTACCCTGAAAGTGCATGCCATTTTAAAATGTGTGCTTCATTCCTTCTCTATAATTATAATATAATTATAATAGATGAGCTAACTCCCCCTAACCTATTTAGTAATGATCCTTCAGGTTTAATATAGGCTGACCATTTCAGAGAAAAGGTTTAAAATACATTATTAGTAATTAAGAAGTTTCTGCAACATCAAAGCTATGGGAGAATTCTGAGCACAAAATTATTTTTGTATGTGTTATATAGTATAATACAATGAATTTGTGTATATTTTACTCATTTTGAAATTAAAATACAATTATTGGCTTCCTTATATTTATGCTTTTTCATATGCATATTAGACATAAGTTTACTTAAACGTCCATTAAACGTCTATGGACAAAGCATAGCTTTACATATAGTGTGCTAAATTTTAAAATGGGTATATAATATATATATATATATATGTATATTCTCATACATGGATTTTTACCAATAAATTAGGACAGTTGAGAGAAATAAATATTATCATCCTGTACCCCATAGCCAGCATGTATCCTCCAAGATTACCATTGTAAATGCCTTTACATGACTTTTATATTTTATTCTAAATGAAACTACTCATACTCATAGCCGAATTTCGAAAACTCTATTAATACAGCTTAGCACATTTCAAAAGAGCAGAAATGCAAGCACAAAAGAAAGATTTCATGGCAGCTAAAAATAAAACCAGCTTGGGTTTTTCTAAGGGAGACAAAAAAAAAAAAAAAGATCTAAATTTATAGCCACGATACCTGTGTCTGTCACAGGACAAGAAGCCAGTAGGGTTTTCCAACTGTTAGCTCTCAGCAAAACTTAATTACAGGAGCATTTACAGAGATGAGAGCCACAGTGAGACAAACCAATAACAGAAACGGAAAGACTGAGCACGTAGTGACAGGAGAGTGGCTTCTACCACTCCTAGTTTGGGGGAGGGGGGTCTCCCTAAGGAAAGAAATAGTTTAAATCAACATCAGCATTGTTTGAGCCAAAGTACCAGATAGAAAGTGGAGAAAGAAACCCCCAGATCCCCATCCCCCACACTCTGAATCCAGCAGGAATCCAGGGAGCACAGTCCCTAGGGGCTGCCTATGGGTTCAGAGCAGGTCAGGGAAGGATGGAGGATGTGATCAAAGAAAAGAAAACACCCCTTAGCCTGATTCTGCTGCCTCCACCCTACATTCAATCAATGACAGCTAAGGGCTTAGATCCTAAACTGACCCAGGGCTTGTCCGTAACATCTGGTACTTATTTTTCAAAGCGATGATCTCCCTTAATCATGCCATTACTGGTTCCCGCAGTATTCACAGAGACAATTTCCTTCTATGTGCTGCCTTCTGCATGGCTGCCCTGGATGAAGGGTTGGTTTGAGGAGGTACGGAGCCGATATAATGCTCTGGACTCTGCGTTGTTCATCTTTTTACCCAAACACCTTGATGAGCTTTTCAGGGTTCTTCAACCTCTAACCCACTTCCAGCCACGTGTTCTGGCATCGACAGTTGCAGTTGATAAGTCAGATCATTCTGGGCACTGGCGTAGGCATGTTCAATTTCAGACTCATTTGCTTTCATTTCTGGAAGGTTTTACAGATTAAAGTTTTAAATATTCCTCTGCCCCACTGTTGTTCTCTGGGGTAACTATCTCTGCTGCTCCCTCTCTGATTTCAAAATTTAGCTACCTTCCCTCTGACACACTTTTATTCCCTGTAACCTTTTCTCTTTCCTATTCAAGAGACTTTCATTTCTTGAATAATTCACTCCTGTTTTCTATGGCACGCTTGAGTTAAATCAACTATTAATACATTTCTCCCAGTCTGGGTCAGTTTCTTGGCTCAAGTTTTGTATTAGTTCTAAGTGTTAAGCTCTAGATTCTCAGACACATTTAATAATATTGACCTCTGGTAGGTTTTTCTGGGGGATATTTTAATAAACAATCAGGCTTTTATTTCCATTTTCATGGGATATGCAACGAGCTGCTTTTTGCCCCTTCTACTGGAGGCAGAGTTTGAGTTCAGGAGATTGCACTCCTGTCCTCTATTCTGTTGTGGACTTTATAGTTCCTTTTTAAAAAGTGTCCATTTGTTCTTAATGTAAAAACAATGGCCACCCATACAGAGTGCACCCATATTACAAGCTTTGAAACATTTATAGAAAAGGAGCGAATGTCATGAGTTAGGATAGCAAAGAGGGGGGAGGAGAGCCTGGTTTTAAAGAAGACAAGGGGAAAAATGCCCAAAATGAATGAAAATGAATGAAAGGAAACTCGGTAAGAAACCTTGAGTTTTTGTAACATTTTATGATCTTAAAGAGCTGGAAACTCTCAGGAAACTAAAGCGTTCATGGGTGGATATGCTACAATATCCCGCATCACATATGCAATGTTGCTCCTCAATGTTCCTTTGCAACTGAGGATGTCCTTGAACTCCTGGCTGCCTGCCTGCCTCTATCTCCAGAGAGCTGGGGTTGCAGGTGTGCACCACAATGCCTGGTTTATGTGGTGCCTGAGGTAGAACTCGGGTCTTTGTGAATGCTCTACAAGCCGTCCACCAACTGAGCCACATCCCCAGGTCCTAATCTCAGATTTTACACATTCAGTTTGAAGTCTTGGAATGATTTCAAGTCCTGAAGTTGTAAGATCCATGCTGAGTAGCAACTATGGTTAAAAATTAAATTAGAAGAACCCAATGAGATGGTGTTCATCGACTGAAATAGAATGATTAGACTCAGGGAATCCAGGGAAAATCTGTGCACTTTTCAAATCCTGGTGAAGAAACTAATACACTGGGAATGGAGAAATGACACTGAATACACAAATAGATATGCTTTGAGCCATTCAGTAAGGCTAGCAATGATCATACTTGGACTTCGTCTAGATGGACTGGCTCAGACACCAGCCTCGGTTACCCTAGCAAAAGATCCTTTACCCCATGCTTACAGGAGGATGGTAATGAGCATCATGATGATGGTAGTGTTAGTGGTGGTGCTGGTGATGGTGGTGATGATGACAACAACAAATGCACTGAGATAAACAGGAACTGGAGGTTAATAAGTGGGTCTAACTAGGTACTGCTGGAAAGTCTTAGAGGAGAGAACAACCTGTAGCCAACGATCTATAGCAAGGAACCTTACAGACCAATGAGCTTGTTACATTTGTGTCCAGGGACCACAGTGATTTGGATAGTCACTGCTTGGGCTGTTCTCACTGCCCTGCTTTCACCCAGGAACTCTCAGCCTGTTCGGCCAGAAAGACAGGGAGCACAGAGAAAATAACCAGCTCAGACTCTTCTCCGATTTTAGTTGTATAGTCATATTATATCTTAATGCATAAAATAACTTATTTATGAACAATAGTTTTTTTTTTCTTATCTCCATCCTGCTCCTTCCTTTCTTCTCATTTTGCTCCTCTACTGTTCCCTCTTGGGTCCATCTCCCTTGCTTCCACGTGGAAGACCATGAGGGGTATCTTTATGGGACTGGCTTATTTCACTTAACATGATAACTCCCAGTTCACCCATCTTCCCACAAACTACTTAACTTAACTACTTAACACAGCGCACTCTTCTTACCCAGTTACCTGTGGCTAAGTACCGGCACTTCATACTTTTAAAAAGTCACTCCACCTGCTGCATGAAAGCCAATTAGGAAGAGCAAAGCTCAGGAGACTCCTGAGGAGAATACCACAGACATCAGAGCACAAAGCAATGTAGAAAAACTACCCACTACAGACAGATAGCAGTAACCTGAACAAAATGGCCATGGTGGAAGCTAGAGGTATATGAGACTGTCAAGCAAAGAGATGATATTTAAAATGGAGTTTCTGATTAAATTGATTGTGACAAGTGAAGAAAGAAATAAAACATCACCTCCGAATGTCCGCTTTGCACAGAGCCTCTGGTTACTGAACTGAGAAAAACTAGGAGAAGGCGTGGCGGTTTAGGAGAGAAAGGTGTTAGGTTTGCTATGGTTTCATATCTCCTGGGAAATGTTACAGAAGCCTTGGCTTAAGAAGCATGAGATGAGTTTGGTGCCACAGGCGTGGGTTGTGTGGGCTCTCGGGTGTGTAACCTGAGTGTTGGGTGTGCACTGGAAGATATAAAATTTTCAAGAGATGCCTTGATATCTTTGAGGCACAAAGGCTGGGCACAAAGATATAACCAGGAGTCATGCTGCTCCTCAGAATGCTGCACACCCACCAGGAGGGCCTCGTGCCCTTGACAAGGGACCCTCTGCTCTGCGCCAGCTGTACCCACACTTGCTCCTCAATCCAGAAGTATCACTTTCCTGTCAGCATGCATAATTATTGAAACAGATCTGCTGTCATTCCTCAGAACTAGGAGGCCCCTTGCCCCTTCCCTCATTAGGATGGAGCCTGCTTCCCATAGCCTCTGTGAGACAGCCCTTTTCCCGAGAAGATAATATAGCACCATCTTTCCCAGCCATAAGCATAAGTGACTGATGAACTGTTGTATGCCCTTTGGTCAAGGTCAGGCTTTGTAAATCTGATCCTCAGATGCTGCTTAGAGCCAAAGATACCTCCTTCATCTCCTATCAGACACAAAATAAAGGGCAAATAAATCTATCCATAAACTATCTCAGTGATTCAAGGCTGCAGTAAACTGTGATACAACTTACCTGTAAGTGAAGCTGTAAGTACCTGAGTGTCGGCTGAAGGTCCTACTGCAGCGGCCAGTCTCATAGGGACTTCTCTAAAAGGCAAGACGGGGCAGCAGTGTGGAAAACCACTAATAAAACCAACCACAGAGGAGTCCCACCTAGAATAAAAGAAATCACTAAAAAAAATCTGAAGCTATGAAATTATGACCAGGGGTGGTGGGAATGAGACTTTCTTCACAATTGACTACTGACAGACACCATCCCTACAAAGTAAATGAAGAAAGTAAGATTTAAAACAGTTTAGCTACAACATAATATCCCAACCTAAAGCATAATATTCAGACAAGCATTTGTTTGAAGACATCCAAAGGGTTTTGGCCAAATATTTAAATCTCAGAGTATAAATAAACAGAAAGAGGAAGCTGTGACGTGAGAGTCACTCAAGCTCAAAAGCAATTGAATAAAGATTAAAAGCATCTCAGAAATGAAGGCTTAATTTACAATGTATGCAAGAATGGGCACGATTTAAACAGTATGAAGAAATGAGAAAAGACCAAAAACCTCCAAGGAACCAGTGTAAGATAAAGAATGATTTCATTCTTTCCAAAGTGGGGGAGGGAGGAGGATTACAGAGGAAACTAAGTAGATGAAACCTAATAAATTATTGGAGTCCCTTGGGTAAAATAGAACAGGTAGAGCGATGGTTCAGCAGTAAAGAGCACTGGGAGTGGGTGGTGGTTGCACACGCCTGTAATCCCAGCACTTGGGAAGCAGAGGCAGGCAGATTTCTGAGTTCGAGGCCAGCCTGGTCTACAAGAGTGAGTTCCAGGACAGCCAGGGCTGTACAGAGAAACCCTGTCTCGAAAGAAACAAACAAACAAACAAAAAAGAGGACTGGGAACTCTGGCAGAGGGCTGGGCTTCATTCCCAGCACCCACACGGCAGCTCTCAGGCATCTCTAACTGCCATTCCAGGGATCTGAAGCTCTCTCCCGGGCCCTGCATTCCTGTGGTGCACATACACACATACAGGCAAGACACCCATACACATAAAATAATTTTTAAGCGTTAAAATGGGGGGAGCATAATATTTTAAAATAACCCGAGAAAGCTGTGGACAAATAGTACAAAAGTCAAGAGTATAAGTTCAGAAGAACTTGAAAAGTTAAGAAACATAATCCTTTGGCCTCAAAAGATTATATGGTTTTCTAAAAGGGAAACTGTGCCATTCAGTATCTCCATGGCAACGAAGAGAGCGACCATAGAGGAGAAACGCTTTGCAGCCGCTAAAGAAGGGATGACACGAAGATTTTGTTCAGTCTTGACAAGCTGCCCATCAAGCATCAAGATGGTGGCATGGACTTAGGGGAGAGGCAGAGGCAGGGGGATTCCTGGGGCTCACTGTCTATCAGCCTAGAGGAAAAGTGATAGTGTGCCACAGGTTCAGTAAGAAACCCTGTCTCGGAGCAATAAGGGAGACAATGTGTGGAGCAGAGACTGAAGTAAAGGCCACCCATAGAATGCCCTACCTGGGGATTCATCCTATAAACAGTCAGCAAACCCCGACACTACTATGAAGGACAAGAAATGTATACCTAAAGGAGTATGCCATGGTTGTCTCTGGAGGGGCCCTGCCAGAGCCTTGCAAATACAGAGGCAGATGCTAGCAACCAACTATTGGACTGGGCATGGGGTCCCCAATGGAGGAGCTGGAGGATGGGCCAGAGGAGCTGAAGGGGTTTACAGCCCCATGGGAAAAACAATGATTTTGGCCACCTAGATGCCCCAAGACTCCCAGGAACTGAACCATCAACCAAGGGGCACACATGGTTCCAGCCAAATATGTGGGCTTTGTTGGGCATCAGTGGGAGGCACTGTCCTTGGTCAGGTAAAGGCTCAACAGAGACCAAACAAAGAGAAACCGAGGTGGGGGAGGAGGGAGTGTGTTGGGTGGAGAGGCATATACATGGAGCAGGGGGAAGGAAAAGGGGGGTTTGGGGTCTTAGGGGAGGGAGGATATCGGGAAAGGTTTTACCATTGGCAATGTAAATGAAGATGATATTCAATAAAATAAATAAATTAATTAAAAAATAAAAAGTAAAAAAAAGAAATGAAAATAAAAGGAAACCCTGTCTCATTGAGTTAAGGTAGACATCAATAGAGAGGGACACATAGCATCTATCTGTACTCTCTACATGGTATACACACATGTGCACACCCCACATACACACAGGCATACATGAATCAGATACATAAAGTCACTGGACATGAAAATGTTTAAAAGCATTTCTCTATTCCAGTGCCAAGACAATCTTGGAATTTATTTTCTAGGTTTGCTTTCCTGTCCTCTTCAGTGCTTTGGTGGTTTCTCTTGCCCTGTGGGCAAAATAATCCTACCAATAGAAAACAAAGAGCCACCAATGTGAAGATCAAAATCCAAACGATTTTCTAAGGAGCAAGAAAAACCACCAGTAGTAAAATCATCATCGGTCAGTGATACCTTTATAAACTTGTTTTTCTAATCCAATGGAACCAATTATTGCCCATGTCAGAGTCTATAAACAGGGTAAGGCAGCAGGATTTATGTGCAATTATCCAGTGTGGCAAATTCTTCATACTCAGAATAACATGGTGTCAAACATTAATAGGAGAAAATACACGAGTATTTTTTTTCATAATTTACAGGACAAGTAATCACATTATCTTCTTCTCCTGCATGATTAAATAGCTTGGGAAATATATGTTCAGGTTTAACCTTCTAACATGCAGGCTCTATAAGCAGCCTTGTAATTCATTGTTACAATGATTGCAATATGAAATAGAGGTTTAAGAACTGGTATGCATGGGAAGAGACTCAGGTGACTATCAGAACTCCAACATTATGCTTTTCTCCTGTTCCTAAGAACACAATCTATTAACAGCCTCCCTTTGTGAGTTTCAGTTCATCTACAACGAGGATCCACTGTTATGGGTAAGATTATTAGACCTGTAGGATTATGGGCTATCCATGTTTCAAAAATATTTATTAGATACCATTGCATAGAGGAAAGTGTCAAACCAACTGGGGAAAAATAAGGATGGCTGGCTTGCGGGAGTCAGTCCCTTGTAGACTAGGAGTCTGCTTTTGAAGGAGGAGATACACCTGGCCGGAAGACTAGCCTGTGGAAACCTTGGATGAGAGAGCACCAGAGAACAAGGATGGAGTTTGGATGAGGCCAGAAAGATCTCCACTGCTCATCCCCTGATGGATCCTCTCCCATAGACATAGCTACTTTTGTACTTGGTGTGGTCACATTACGTTTCATTTGGGGTATAGAAAGGGAGAGAATAAATTTCTGAAAGAAGTAATGTTTGACAACCGGGAAGCGATAACATCTAAATGACCCCTAAAGATAAGTGGAGGGTGAACTCTGAAGAAGTCCGTTCAAATATGTCTCCACCCCACTGTGAAATTGGACATTAAGAGAAATCTGTCTTAACTTTTTTTCTTTTTTATTAGATTTTTTTCTATATTCTTTGTTTACATTCCAAAGGCTTTCCCCTTTCCCAGTTCCCCCTTCACCATATGTCCCATAAGTCCTCTCCCCCCCCCATTCCCCAATCACCCCCACACCATTTCTCTGTTCTGGTACTCTCCTACAAATCTGGATCCACTCTTTTCAGGACCAGTGTCCTCTTCTTCCTTCTTAGGAATCTTTTGATTTGCTAATTGTGCCTTGAGTATTCAGAGCTTCTGGGCTCATTAATATCCACTTATCAGTGATTGCAATTTGTGTGTATTCTTTTGTGATTGGGTTAACTCACTTAGGATGATATTTTCCAGATCCAACCATTTGCCTACAAATTGCATGAATTTATTATTTTTAATTGCTGAGTAGTATTCCATTGTATAAATATACCACATTTTCTGTATCCATTCCTCCTTTGAGGGACATCTGGGCTCCTTCCAGCTTCTGGCTATTATAAAGAAGGCTGCTATGAACATAGTGGAGCATGTGTCTTTATTGCATGCAGGGGAATCCTCTGGGTATATACCCAGGAGTGGTATGACAGGGTCCTCTGGAAGTGACATGCCCAATTTTCTGAGGAACCGCCAAACTGATTTCCAGAGCAGTTGTATCATCTTGCAATCCCACCAACAGTGTAGGGGTGTTCCTCTTTCTCCACATCCATGCCAGCACCTGTTGTCTCTAGAGTTTTTAATCTTAGCCATTCTGACTGGTGTGAGGTGGAATCTCAGGGTTGTTTTGATTTGTATTTCCCTGATGACTAATGATGTTGAACATCTCAAGGTGCTTCTCAGCCATATGAATTTCTTCTGGTGAAAATTCTTTGTTTAGCACTGTACCCCATTTTTTAATAGGGTTATTTGGTTCTTTGGGGTCTAACTTCTTGAGTTCTTTGTATATATTGGATATTAGTCCTCTGTCGGATGTGGGGTTGGTGAAGATCTTTTCCCACTTTGTTGGTTGCCGTTTTGTCCTTCTGCCAGTGTCCTTTGCCTTACAGAAACTTTGTAATTTTATGAGGTCCCATTTGTCAATTCTTGATCTTAAATGATGCTGTTTCAACTGGAGGTCAACATGCAGAAGAATGCAAATTGACCCACTCTTATCACCTTGTACCAAGATCAACTCCAAGTGGATCAAGGACCTCCACATAAAGCCAGACACACTAAAACTAATAGAAAAGAAACTGGGGAAGACCCTGGAGGACATGGGCACAGGGGGAACGTTCCTGTCTTAACTTCTGAGGACCCAGAAGTCACGGAGGAAAGATGGCTTTATTCAAATAGAAGAGTGGGCTGCTTGGGATGTGGGTTAGTCAGTCAACTTCACGTGGAAAACCTGTCTCTTGTGCTTGTTCAATTTTTTTTAACACACTAATACATTTTGTCTTCTAAACGGGATGATAAAGATTGAGAATGATGAAATCATTTTACCATATTTACCTTATACAGTGTGGGAACTGTAGACATGGGACTGAATTTACATAGGGACTCATATCCCCCTCTGGAAAAGGTTTGTGGAGGGCGATTGATTTTGTGCAGGGTTTATTTTTACTTGTTCTCCATTCTTGTGAGATTAAAACAACAAAACCAACAAAGTCTCAGCATCTGAGATGTTTTCTTAGCCTGTGTTCACAGACTCATTGAATCAAGTCTTTATTTCTTTCCAAATCAAAATAAATCGAATTGATATCCACATTCCTTATGCCAGGCTCCCAATTCCTATTTTAACAAAGTTGTTAGAGCACGGTGTCTCTGCCCATGCCTGTTCACAGAAGTCTTTAAGCTTGCCACTGGCCGTTTTTAAAGTCTTAGGAATCTATAATCAAGAATTCCACTCAACTTTGTTCAACTGGAGACGTGGTTTTAGGTCCTAATTTTCATAGCAAGCCCAGAGTAAAAGGCTTAAGACACAATGTGTTTGTTTTCACCTGGAAACTGTATCACCCCAACCTTTTACACTCAGCAATGCCTGGTTCCCCCGGGAGCTTCTCCTAGCCCTCCTTCATCAGATTGTGTATATCCAGAGTCAGTGTTCACAAACTGAATGATACCAACACCAATCTCCAACACACACAAAGAAAAATCTACATAGAAGAATATTACCGGCCTTAGGATTAATTTGTTCTCAATTAATATTGAATTTATATTTTGGGTTGCAAGCCTAGCCTTTAATAATGGCTGAGCCCTAAATGCCAAATGTTGAACCTCAAAAATGTTTACACATCCGAATCCTTTGCTTAAAAAAAATGTAAATGGCATATGGTTTGACAATTAGTTAAGAGAAGCGACCAACTCTCAGGGTGGTTCACAGAAGGTGGGACATGTCCCCAGTGAGGATTTGAAACACAAGTTCTTCGAGCAACAATGTGCCTTGGGAAAATCAGGATTTGCAGCCTTATTGGATGAAGTAAGTCACCAGGGCAGGGCTTTGAGTGCCTCACCCTATGTTCAGTTTGCTCTCTTTCCTTCTGCTGGCTGTTGAGGGTGTGAGCTCTCAGGTTCCTACTGTTACTATAATGTCTGCCAGTATCTACCAAGATTCTCTGCCATAAACAACTATTATTCCTTGGGAACTCTAAACCCAAGTCAACATTTCTTTCTATGAGTTGGCTTGGTCGTGATGTTTTATAGGATCAATGGAAGAAAACCAATACATTGTGTAATAACTGAAGGTGAACTTACTTAGCAAGGCACTGAATCTATAAACAGCCCAAGAAACTGAAGAGTCACTAGGGCAAAGGCTATTCTTGCATCCTTGCCACTAACAGAAGCATGGGTCAACTCACCTCCATGATTTAATTGATCATTTCCCCCTGACTTGTGTGTGTGTGTGTGTGTGTGTGTGTGTGTTCATTTGTATTAGTCACAACATGTAATTTAATTTTTACCAGTTAAATGCAGGCAGTTAGACTCCTCAGATGGTAAGGATAACCATGGGATCAATTAAACCCAGCAGGTGTCAAGATCTGTGAAAATACATCATATCAATGAAACCTGAAGCTACTTCATGTGACTCTTTCAATTTTTCTAGATGTTTCTATTTACACATTACCAACCACCTAAAAACCTCAGAATATGTCCCGTGTCCAGTTTTGCTGTTCTATGTGGGCACTGGGCCCTGCAAAGAACCTTCAGTGTATTTATTTTCTGTGTTGTAGTAAGGAAGAGAGAAACATACCTAATGCTATAGCCACATGAGTTTGTTAGCTTTTCACAGGTCAGAGCAGCCAGAGCAATGAAATCTTATCATCCTTTTGGTTCACTGAAGTTATAAGAAAATCTATCCCTATGGGCAAACTATCAACATAAGAAAAATTAACACAGCTGCACTAGTACAATCACCATGTCAATAATTTATAATGTGAAGAAATGTATTCGTAAGCCACATTTTAATTATACAGGTTCACCATAACACATTAGTTATGTGACATTTTAAAATTCATTCTCTTAGTAATTAATCTGGATGAAATGGCTTTAATAAATTATAAGCAGATACATTAAAGTAGCGTCATTTCCTCTCATTCTGTTGGATATTTGTGAAAATATCCCTGGGTCAGAAGAATTCATGCCTTCAAATTTACCAAGCTGTGCAAATGTTTTTAAATATATTGGCTCAATAAGTTACCAACTAGAGAGCAAGCTATCCATTAGAAGATGGGAATAAGAAAGCATTATTACATTTCTGAGGGCCATTTTTGCCTCTCAGATGCAGTAAGTGGAGAGACAGAAAGAGCCTTATGAGATCTAAGCATGCTAGATGGTTTTATGAGTTACATATACAGTTGTAAAGATTCAGAAACATGCTCTTTTTGTAGGAAATTGAGAACTCAGTCTTCTTACTAACAGTGCAGAAGATATGGACAGATGTTTCTCTCCATCAACCTGTTTTCTAACAGGTCTGAATCCAGTCATGTCCTCGCGTTTTCATTTCCAACAGTTCCCATGAGGAACCTACTTTTAGAAGATGGAAGATACATCCAGCCTTTTGATGCTTGGCTTTTCTACCAAGCAAAGCACTTGGGCAAGTGAGCTTGCTTGTAAGTCCTATAGACCACCTACCTTCTGTATTTAAAATAAAAATTATATGGATTACACTAATATTATTTATATTCTCCTTTTCAAAGTAATATCATTGTCCTGCTGACCCCTGTTGTTGAGTTAGGGAAGGCTGAATAAAGCAGAGGAGAAGGGCAATCCTGTAGGAGGACCAGCAGTTTCAATCAATCTGGACCTCCAAGATCTCTCAAACAGTGGACCATCAATAAGGCAGCATACACCAGCTGATATGAGGCCCCCAACACACATACAGCAGAGGACTGCAGGGTCTGTGTTCCATTCAGAGATGATGCACCTCACCCTCAAGAGATTGGAGGCCCTAGGGAGTTTAAAGATCAGGTGGGGTCAGGGGTGAGGACATCCATGTGGAGACAGGGAGGGTGGGGAGGAGGTATAGAATGTGGAACAGTCAGAGGGTTGTTGGAGGAGGATAAAATATGGATTGTAAAAAACTAATTAATTAATTGGTTAATTAATTAAAAAATATCATTGTCCTATCCTGTCACCAGAGCAGTTATCATTCTCCCTAATAGAACTGGGGTCATTCATATCTGAGGTAAGGATCAACAAACAAGCACATTGTTTTGATATGGAAACCACAGCCTCATTTTCTGCTTTTCCATCTTTACCATGGTTGTAGGTGGCAGGAAGGGAGTTTTCTGCTTTTACAGCTGTGTCACTAAGACAGGTAATGCCTGGTCTCTGGTAGTTCAGTGCATTCCCAGTGAGTGAGGGTCTAGAGAAATGACTGAATGACTGTCACCTTCTACTAGATAAGTGAGAGAGGCTGTGGCCACCCTATAGCAGAGAATGGAATCTTCTAGTAGATGCAGTGTCACCCAGACCTCTCACTTATGTGATGGAAGTTTCTAGTGTGTTTTGGGGTTTTTGAGACCTTGTGTCATGCAGCTCTGACTGGCCAAGGTCAAACATTGCAAGTGGCAATTGTAAATGTTTTCTAGAATATGAAATAATTTATGACCCCAGTATAAGTTTCATTCAAAATGGCCTGTCTCTTGAATAGAAGTAAAGTCAGTATCGGTGTAAAACAGACTAGGATAACCAAAGGATGGTTTATATAAATCTCATAAAAACTAAAAAGCAAAGGTCTATGGTGAAACACACAAAATAAAAAGGAACAAAAATGCCAGAACAACAGAGGAAGAAAGAAATAGAGCATCTATGAAACTGAACACAAAGTGCTAACAGTGAATCCTCACATACTATTACAGTAAATGTAAATGGTTTAAATTCAATAATCAAAATATAGAGAATAAAACAGAATCATAGAAAGAATTGAATTTAACTAAATAATAGAAAGAATAAAGTTGCTGGGCGATGGTGGTGTACGCCTTTAATCCCAGCACTTAGGAAGCAGAGGCAGGCGGATTTCTGAGTTCGAGGCCAGCCTGGTCTACAGAGTGAGTTCCAGGACAACCAGGGCTACACAGAGAAACTCTGTCTGGAAAAAACAAAACAAACAAAAAAAGAATAAAGTTATAGTATAGGAGAATAGAGAAAAGTTAATAGCTGCCTACCAGAAAGTTACTTCGTGTTACATGTTAAAATTTATAGTCTGACAGTGATGGGATTAAAACACACACATACACACACACACACACACACACACACACACACCACACAAAGGAGAGATAAGCTTCTCAACAGAGCTGGGAACATGGCTTGGTTGGTAGCATGTTTACCTAACATACATGAAAACCTGGATTCAATTCTCAGGAGCACATAGAGCTCGAGTGTCGATACACCCCATATAATCTCAGCACTGAAGAGGGAGAAGCAGTAATATCAGAAGCTCAAGATCACCCTTGGATAGCCTAAGCTATATGAGACATTGTCTTGAAAAACTCAAAACCCCCCAAAACACACCACTAAACAACAGCCTAGAATAAAATGGCAACACAGCTGAGTTCTACCAGATACTCCAAGAATAATTCACAAATTACTTATAAACTTCTCAAAAAGAAAGCCAAATTTCCAAGTTCATTGTATAAAGCCGGCACCATCGCATAGCAAAGTCAGACAATGAGAACATGACAGAAGCAAGCTTCAGGCTAGCCCTTCTTATGGACACAATACAAATCTACTGAACAAAATAATACCAACAGATTGAGTACATTAAAAGGAGCATACATCATGGTCAAGTGATATTGATTTCGGAGATGCAGGACTGCTTTATCACAGATCACTCAATTAGTGTAAGACATGCCAATAAAATAAGCCATGAAATGTGTTATCTCAATTGAGTCTTAAAAATCACATGACTTAGTTCGACATTCTTTCCTGAAAAAAAAAATCCTCAACAGACCAAGTACAAATGGAAATTTCCTTGACATGATAAACCCACTTTTAAGAAGCCCACAGCAGGCATCACAATCAATGTGAGTGACAGGAAATTGTGGTTGTCCATTTGACATGCATGCCTGGGACCTGCAAATCTCAGTTGAAGAATCGGCTCCCTCAGATCAGCCTGTGGACATGTCCACAGGATATTTACTTAGTTTCTAATTGGCATAAGAGAGCACAGGCTACTGTGGGCAATAATGGTCCTGTGCTACACAAGTAGAAAGTGACTGAGCAATCTAGAAGTAAGCCAGTATGCAGTTTTCCTCCTCTCTCTGCCTCAGTTTCTACTCCAGGTTTCTGCCTTTCCTTCCCTCGGTGCTGGACTGTAACCTGTAAGCTAAAATACACCCTCTCCTCTCCCTTTTCTTTGGGTGTTTTTATCACAGCAACATAAACCAAACTAGAACAATGGGGAGATATTGTAGTCTCGCCTCAATGATTTGATTTGAAGCAAAGATTTCTACTCTCCCATTCCTATTAAACACAGAACTAGAGGGTGCCAGTAAATCAAGAACCAAAAAAAACAACCAAAACATAAAGGAAGATATAAAACCATCCCTATTTTCACTTACTATAATGCTATACAAAGAAAATCCCAAGCATCTACCAAGAAAAAAAAGCTTGAAAAAGTAACTAAATTTGATAAAGTTTCAGGTAGATAATGAACATACATTCACTTGTATTTCTTTACCCTAATATGAAACATCTTAAAGAAAACCAAGAAAATTCTACTTGCAATAGCATCCAAAAAGTAAATAAATATACTTCCTAGGGGGAAGAAAACATAACCAAAGAAGGATACAATATATACATTTATAATTACAAAGTATCTATGAAAGAAACTAAGGAGGACACAAGTAAAAAGACATCCTTTGCTTGGGGATTGATTAACTCTTCACACCAGTCAAAGTGTAGTGATTTGAATGAAAAATGTCCCCTGAGGCTAATGCATTTGAACATTTGGAACCAATTGGTGGCCCTGTTTGAGGAGGCTTAGAGGGCGTGGCCTGGCTGTAGGAAGCATGTCCCTGGGGCCAGGCTTTCAGAGTTCATGGCCTCTCTCACTTCTGGTTTGTTATTTGCTTTGTGTTTGTACTAGCAGTCAGGAGCCCTCATCTTCCTGCTTCAGTGCCTGCTGCTATTCCTCCTTACCTTGATGGAGCTTGTCCCTCTGGGACCATAAAAATAAGTAAACTCTTCCCTCCATAAGCTGTTTTGGTAGTGGTGCTTTATCATATCCACAGAGAAGTAGGTAATGCACAGGGTAATACACAGATTCCATATGATGCCTCCCACCTTCTAACTGTTTTCACAGAAACAAGACTTCTAAAATTCACACGGAACCTCAAATGATTCCAAGATCCAAGGCAAGTGGGAACAGTCCCCCACATCCTTATGTAACAACCACAGTTAATGTGATAAATAATAAATACCAAAAAAACATAAATTTTTAATAAAAATAGGAATTTTTTAAAATTGTCCCATTCTACTGTGAAATCTGCAGGAAACATATTTTAGGAATCCAGATAAAATTCAGAGGGGAAAAAAGCCTGTAATTTTAGTAGTCATAATTACCAAAAATTATCTGCCTGTGAACTATTAACCATTTCAGTGTCCTTGGCATTTCTAAAAATAAGCCACCAGCCCCTCCAATGAAAAAAGATTCTAATTTTGCCACATGTGCTGGTTTTGTTCACCGTAGGAAATTTCAGAAGCCACAGTGAGTTCTACGAGCTGATTTCAAGAGCATGGGTTCCATTAAAATGTTCCCAAATTTATCTGCATACCTAATTGTTATGCTGTGGTCTTAAGGAGATGCTCAGTAACTGACCAGAAGTGCCCTGTTGTCCTTGTGAACCTGGGTTTGTGCCATCTAAAAAGACCAAGTGGGCTCACTACAGACCTCTGGCCCGCCTGATACAGCCCTACCCCCAAATCCATAAGCTGATCTGGATGACAGAATTTCATTTCAATTAAAGAGAAATGCATTTCACCGTGTTCCTGCCATCTACTCCATCAATAGCTCTCCTAATAAACTTCTAAATGACACAGCCTCATGTCCTTCTTGAACCCCAATATCAAGACCTTTTCAGATGGCAATAAACACTACATCAGGGGGGAAAACAAAGGTCATTGGATAGGAAGAGGAGAAATCGCATTATGTTTAGGCCAGTCTGGGAACCCTATGCTAGAGCACTAGGAAGCAAGCCAACAATAGGACCAATGAGGCTAAAGACTGGGGCAATCAGAAGTCACCGGGTAGTTTGGCTGGGGTGGCCAACACTTAATTTGACACCCCTATGTTTTTATGCAAAAATAAACTACCCCAGACTGTTTTGAGCTGAATGAATAGCATCCTTGATGTACTCAAATAACTGCAGGGATGACACCCACTGGGCTGTGCTCTGAAGATCCCTGCATTTCTTCCCTCATCGCTATGACCTAGTTAGTACCTGACAAGATGTGACTTCACAGAGGAAGGATGCGGTCTCCCTCGCAGCTTGAGAGGAAATAAGCCGCAGTAGAAGCAGGAGGCACATAAGTCACTTAGCTTCCACAAAAGCAGAGAGGGAACCGGAAGTGGGACCAGGCTAGACAACATTCCATGCTTAGGCTCGGCGATACACTTTCCTCCCGAAAGTCCCACAACCTTCCCAAACAGCACCACCAGCGGGAACCAAGCCTTCAAACTCCAGGCCAGCAGGGATATTTCACATTCCAACAATAACAGATATCCTGTCTGCTTCTAGGATTCATTTGAAATGGAAGCCAGGTGAACGCTTTACATTGACCTACCAAAAGAATCAGGAAATGCCTTCTAAACCATTTTAACCAGCTAAATGGCGTGCCCTCGAACCAGACACAGAAAATTATGTAAGGACATTTTTAAGTTGTTGATGGGAATCCTGCTGAGTCTGCTCTGAGAAACCAGTATAAGCCACATGCCCAGGGAAAGAACCGCAACAGGACTAGTATCCCAGAGTGTTACACACCCTGTCGCAAACGCAGCTTTGTGGCCCAAGAACCCCAGAAGGCCTTCTTCTCTTGCTGTTTTCTGACATATGGTGGCTTTGCCAGCTAAGGCCATGAAGCTCCAGGCAAGGAACAAAGAGAAGACAGACCAGCTCACCCCTGGGTCATGTCCCATCATGCACCACTTCTTCTTGTGGTACTCTTCTTTATTTCTCTGCTCTGCTTCCTCAGCTACATCACGTGGCCTTTCCCCTTCTAGAATGTCCCCCAAATATAACAGTAAAGTCAGTGCGTACTTATTTTATTCTCGTAGAAGTAGCAACTAAATGGTCCCAGAAGGGCTGTATTCCAAATTTAAGAACAGTTTGCCTTTGCTTCAAGCACTGCTTGGTTTTCAGGCTGGCCCTGCAAGAGCCCCCCCCCCCCAAGGCCCACCTGAAGCCTCCAGGTCCCTGACTGCAGCTGCTTTTAAATGCAGAGAACAGAATTTCTTTAAAGGATTAAGGGTGAGAAAGTCACAGCTGACACATTGAAATTCAAACCATCATGGGTGAGAGGGAAGGGTCACGAAAACAGCTAGAAAAAAAAAACTGGCTTTCGATATAAATCTTTTAGGTGAGACAGACAGGTACAATATGGGTGTGCAAATAACCACTTTGAAGTGGGCATCTACCTCCCAAGCAGAGCTTTGAATAACTCTCCCTACTTCATTCTTCACCCTCAACCTTGTCAGGATCCTTTCTGCTTCCATAAATCCCCACCCCCTTCTTGTTTCTCTCAAACACACTTGAACCACTCACTGCCTTGGTTTTTAGCTTAATAGCTTTTGCATGCACGTTTTCTCTATTTTATTTTTTCTGCAGAGGAGAGCTACCATCATCCTTTGACCTCCTAGCCAATCAGACTGGTGCTAGGGGCAGGTGTTCAGCATATTTTATTCATAGTCTAAAAGGACAGACCTATCTCTGGACAGCAGCACAGCCACCACCACACGCTGAAGAGTGACCGATCCCTGTCTGTGTGCTCAGCTGTTTGTGCTTGTTTATGTAGATCAGGCATCTCATTCTTGCTGCAGCCAAGAATGACCTTGAACTTTTGATTTTGAACCTCCTGACTCCTCTGACTACAGGAGTCCTGCGCCATGCCGGCCTTCTGAAGTGCCCAGGATCAAACACTGGCCTTCATGCGTGCTAAGTGGGCCATCCACCGGCTGAGCCAGGTCCCCAGCCCTGTCGTATGTTTTTTTAAATTCACACATCTAATTGAGCAAAGTGTCTAGGAGATGAGCACAGATGTTTCCTTTATTACAAGACCATGATCAGGAATGCGTCCGTACAGCCAGCTCCACACTCCTCTCCCATCATTTGCTTCCTGCTGTCCTCAGAGGCCAGGTCTGTCCATCCCGAGCATCTGCTCGGCTCCTGCTGTTTACAAGGTTCGTCCGCACTTCACATAGATGATTTGAAAGAAAAGGAGTGAAATTGTCAGAGTACCACCCTCTCCACAACCAATGACTTCCCACCGTGTTACAGGGCTTTCCTCAGTGATTGTGCGCAGGTTTTCAGACTTCTAACAACAAAACTACTTTTTAAAGACCCTATCTGCAGAAGAGGCTCAGTCAGTCTAGTGTCCATCCAGCATGCACACAGCCTGGGGTTCAACCTCAGCACCCCGTAAATGGAGCATGGCAATGCACATTCATACTTGCAACACTGGGGAGATGAAGGAAGGATGGTCACAAGGTCATCCTTGACTACATAGCAAGTTTGAGGCTAGCCTGGGCTATATGAGACCTTCTTTCAATACGTCTAACTGTGATGGTTTGTATATGCTCAGACCAGGAAGTGGCACCATTTGAAGGTGTGGCCCTGTTGGAGTAGGGTTGGAGTAGGTGTGTCATTGTGGGCATGGGCTTTAAGAACCTCATCCTAGCTGTCTGGAAGCTAGTATTCTGCCAGCAGCCTTCAGATGAAGATGTAGAACTCTCAGCTCCTCCTGCACCATGCCTGCCTGGATGCTGCCATGATCCCACCTAGATGATAATGGACTGAACCTCTGAGCCTGTAAGCCAGCCGCAGCCCCAGTTAAATGTTGTCCTTGTAAGAGTTGCCTTGACAATATCGAGCCTGCCTTTCCCTACAGCCTGTGCTTGTATTATTACCTCTTTCCTTTGAAATAGACAGAAACTATAAACAGGTTTGCTGTAGCAAAAAAAAAAAAAAAAAAAAAAAAAATGTGACCCTACCTGTACACCCCAAAGTAAAAGAAAAGCTATACAGCTCTGTGACTATAACTCATTCCACTCTAAATATTTGATAAAAAAAAATAGTGTTAACTTTCTCTTTACATTGTACATGGTTCTTTCATTTTAAAACTATATTTTATTTTTTATTCTATGTGGATATAAATGCTCATATGAAAATCAGAGGGGAAAAAGTTACCTTGAGCTGAAGGGGTTTGTAACCCCATAGGAAGAACAACAATATCAACCAACCAGACCCCCTCCCCCACCAGAGCTCCCAGGGACTAAACCACCAACCAAGGAGTACACGCTCCATGGCTCCAGCTGCATGTGTAGCAGAGGATGGCCTTATCTGGCATCAATGGGAAGAGAAGTCCTTGGTCCTGTGAAGGCTCAATAACCCAGTGTAGGGGAATTCGAGGGCAGGGAGGCAGGAGTAGGTGGGTGGGTTCAGGAAAACCCTCATAGAAGCAGGGGGAGGGGATGGTATAGGGGGGTTCCAGGGGGAAAACTGGGAAAGGGGATAACATTTGAAATGTAAATAAAGGATATATACAATAATAAAGGAAAAAAAGGACAAAAAAAAGGAACGGGCAGTTGTGGCACACACCTGTAATCCCAGCACTTGGGAGGCAGAGGCAGGCGGATTTCTGAGTTTGAGGCCAGCCTGGTCTACAGAGTGAGTTCCAGGACAGCCAGGGCTACACAGAGAAACCCTGTCTCGAAAAATCAAAAAAAAAAGGGGGACAAAAAAAAGATTTGCCTTGGTCATGGTGTCTGTTCAAAGCAGTAAAATCCTAAGACACCATCCATCCATCCATCCATCAATCCCCTAAAATCATAGAATTTATTCTGGCAGTTGTCAGCAATGTTATAATTTTTAATCCATAACTTCTACTCTTGGGAACTTATACTAAGGATATAGATAGATAGATAGATAGATAGATAGATATAGATATAGATATAGATATATAGATATATAGATATGACTTTTTATATAATAAAATGAACACTAGTAGCATTAAGGTTCAAAAGAACTGCAATGCCCAGTAATGAGAGACTAGATGAATAAATTAGGACATATCAATGTAGAACAATAATTCATTCCTATTGGGGTGATCTCTTTGTGCACTGTGTAAAGATTGTCTTTGTATTATTCAAATGCTGATTTCTGTGTGTCCGCAGAGAGTTGAGAGTAGGCTGGACTTTGGTATTGTTCTTTGTGTGGCTATATCCTATTTTGTAAACCCTCCCTCTCCTTTCTGATTGGTTTAATAAAAATTTGATGCCTATAGCAAAGCAGGAGAGAAGAAGCGGAACTTTCAGGACCTGGGCTCTATTCCTAGAACTAACGTGGAAGCTCACAATCATGTAAATACAGCTCCAGGGTTTAACACCCTCTTCTGGCCTCCATGGGCACTAGGCATGCTTATGGTGAACAAACATATATTCAGGCAAAGCATCCATACACATAAAATAAATACTTTTTAAAAGAAAGATAGATCCCATCCAGCCGGTAGCAGGGAAGCCAGACCTAGCCAGCTTGCCAGGTGCTCAGACCCTGCCGGCGGAACCAGGTACCCGAAACAGCCCGAGTTTAAGACCTCCGGGGACTCAGGTCTGGAGCAGGAGCTGTGCACAGAGTAGAGGTTTGGAGTACAGCGGCCGTGCCTGCGCTCTGCGCTCGCAGGCCAGACCCCGAACCCCCTGCAGGCAGCACCATCTTGCCTGCAGCTTCCTATCCAGCCAGTAGCAGGGAAGCCAGACCTAGCCAGCTTGCCAGGTGCTCAGACCCTGTCGGCGGAACCAGGTACGGGAGACAGCCCGAGTTTAAGACCTCCGGGGACTCAGGTCTGGAGCAGGAGCTGCGCACAGAGTAGAGGTTTGGAGTACAGCGGCCCTGCCTGCGCTCTGCGCTCGCAGGCCAGACCCCGAACCCCCTGCAGGCAGCACCATCTTGCCTGCAGCATCCCATCCAGCCGGTGGCAGGGAAGCCAGACCCAACCAGCTTGCCAGGGGCTCAGACCAAGCTGGCAGAAACAGATAACTGAGATATCCCAACCTTAAGACCCCTGGTGAAACAGGATACCAAACAGCAATCCTGAGCAGGAGCAGTGCAGAGCAGCTGCCCAACAGGCAGAACCAAGTACCTGGATATTCTGAGTTTAGGACCTTGGGAGACCCAGGCCACCTGTCAGCAATCTGTGAGCAGGAGCACTGCAGGGCAGTGGTTCAGGTGTCCCAGTCGCGGGGAAATAGCCTTACGAGCCCACAGAAGGGTCAAGCACCAGCTAGTAACTACAGGACCAACAAACACCAGAGTTAACCAGATGGCAAAAGGCAAACGTAAGATCGTTACTAACAAAAATCAAAGCAGTATGGCGGCATCCGAACCCAGTTCCCCGACAGCAATAAATCTTAGATACCCCGAAACACCAGAAAAACAAGACTCAGATCTAAAATCACTGGTCAGGTTGCTGATAGAGGAACACTTAGATAAATCTCTTAAAGTAATACATGAGAAAATAGATCAAAAGCTAGAAGCCCTTACAAGGCAAACACAATTAAACCTCGGATATCTCAACACACCAGAAAAACAAGACTCAGATCTAAAATCACTGGTAAAGATGCAGATTGAGGATCACTTAGATAAATTTCTTAAAATAATAGAGGAGAAAATAGATCAAAAACTAGAAGCCCATACAAGGCAGACACAAAAATCACTTAAAGAAATCCAGGAGAATATAGAGCAAAAAATGAATCCCAATAAGGGGGAGAAACAAAAATCACTTAAAGAAATACAAGAGAACATGGGTCATCAAGCAGAAATCATAAAAGAGGAAACACAAAAATCCCTTAAAGAATTACAGGAAAACACAAACAAGCAACTGAAAGATCTGACCAAAACCATACAGAATCTAAAAGCAGAAGTATAAACAACTAAGAAATTGCAAAGGGAGACAACGTTGGAGATAGAAAACCTGGGGAAGAAATCAGGAGTCATAGATGCAAATATCAACAATAGAATACAAGAGATAGAAGACAGAATCTCAGATGCTGAAGATACCATAGGAACCATGGATTCAACAATTAAAGAAAATGCAAAGTGCAAAAAGCTGGTAACCCAAAACATTCAGGAAATCCAGGACACAATGAGAAGACCAAACCTAAGGATTATAGGGATAGATGAGAATGAAGATCTACAACTTAAAGGGCCAGCAAATATCTTCTACAAAATTATGGAAGAAAACTTCCCCAACCTAAAGAAAGAGATACCCATGAATATACAAGAAGCATATAGAACCCCAAATAGACTGGACCAGAACAGAAATACTTCCCGTCACATAATAATCAAAACCCCAAATGTACTAAACAAAGAAAGAATATTAAAGGCAGCAAGAGAAAAAGGAAAAGTAACATATAAAGGAAGACCTATCAGAATTACAGCAGACTTCTCACCTGAGACCATGAAAGCTAGAAGATCCTGGGCAGACCTCATGTAGACCCTAAGAGAACACAAACTTCAGCCAAAACTACTATACCCAGCAAAACTCTCAATCACCATAGATGGGGAAACCAAGGTATTCCACAACAAAACCAAATTTGCACGATACTTATCTACAAACCCAGCCCTACAAAGGATAATAGGGGAAAAATACCAACTCAAGGGGGGAAACAACACCCCAGAAGAAACAAGATAGAAACCCCATCTCATCCAATCCAAAAGAAGAGAACCACTCAAATACAAACAAACAAACAAACAAAAAATAACGCCCAAAATGTCAGGAAGTAATAATTACTATTCCTTAATATCTCTTAATATCAATGGAATCATTTCCCCAATAAAAAGACACAGACTAACAGACTGGATACGGAAACAGGACCCTACATTTTGCTGCATACAGGAAACACATCTCAGTGTCAATGACAAACACCACCTTAGAGTAAAAGGCTGGAAGATAGTTTTACAAGCAAATGGTCCCAGGAAACAAGCCGAGTAGCCATTCTAATATCAGATAAAATTGACTTTCAACCTAAAGTCATCAAAAGAGACACAGAAGGTCACTTCCTGCTTGTCAAAGGGAAAATCCACCAAGAAGAATTCTCAATACTGAACATCTATGCGCCGCCAAATGTAAGGGCACCCTCATTTGTAAAAGAAACCTTACTAAAGCTTAAAGCACACATCGCACCTAACATAATAATTGTAGGTGACTTCAACACTCCACTCTCCTCAATGGACCGATCAGGAAAGCAGAAACTAAACCGAGACACAGTGAAACTAATTGAAGCTTTGGACCAATTGGATTTAACAGATATATATAGAACATTCCATCCTAAAGCAAAAGAATATACCTTTTTCTCAGCACCACACGGTACCTTCTCAAAAATTGATCATATAATTGGTCACAAGACAGACCTCAACAAATACAAGAAGATCGAACTAATCCCATGTCTCCTATCGGATCACTATGGAATAAAAGTGGTCTTCAATAGCAAGAAGAACAACAGAAAGCCCACATACACATGGAAACTGAACAATACTCTACTCAATGACACCTTGGTCAAGGAAGAAATAAAGAAAGAAATCAAAGACTTTTTAGACTTCAATGAAAATGAAGGTACGACCTACCCAAATCTTTGGGACACAATGAAAGCAGTGCTAAGAGGAAAACTCATAGCCCTGAGTACCTCCAAAAAGAAACTGGAGAGAGCATACACTAGCAACGTAACAGCACACCTGAAGGCCCTGGAAAAAAAGAAGCTAACTCACCCAGGAGGAGTAGGAGAGAGGAAATCATCAAACTAAGGGCTGAAAGCAATCAAGTAGAAACAAAGAGAACCATACAAAGAATCAACAAAACCAAGAGCTGGTTCTTCAAGAAAATCAACAAGATAGATAAACCCTTAGCTAGACTAACCAAAGGGCACAGAGACAGTATCCAAATTAACAAAATTAGAAATGAAAAGGGAGATATAACAACAGAAACGGAGGAAATTCAAAAGATCATCAGATCCTACTACAAAAGCCTATACTCAAAACAACTGGAGAATCTGGAGGAAATGGACAATTTCCTAGACAGATACCAAATACTAAAATTATATCAGCTAAACAGTCCCATAACCCCCAAAGAAATAGAAGGGGTTATAGAAAGCCTCCCAACCAAAAAAAGTACGGGACCAGATGGTTTTAGTGCAGAATTCTACCAGACCTTCAAAGAAGACTTAACACCAATACTCTTCAAACTATTCCACAAAATAGAGACAGAAGGGATACTGCCCAACTCGTTCTTCGAAACCACAATCACGCTGATACCTAAACCACAAAAAGATCCAACAAAGAAAGAGAACTACAGGCCAATTTCTCTTATGAATATTGATGCAAAAATACTAAATAAAATTCTTGCCAACCGAATCCAAGAACATATCAAAACGATCATTCACCATGATCAAGTAGGCTTCATTCCAGGGATGCAGGGATGGTTCAATATATGGAAATCCATCAATGTAATCCACTACATAAACAAACTAGAAGAAAAAAACCACATGGTCATCTCATTAGATGCCGAAAAAGCATTCGACAAAATTCAGCATCCTTTCATGCTAAAAGTCTTGGAAAGAGCAGGAATTCAAGGCCCATACCTAAACATAATAAAAGCAATCTACAGCAAACCAGTAGCCAACATCAAAATAAATGGAGAGAAACTTGAAGCAATCCCACTAAAATCAGGGACTAGACAAGGCTGCCCTCTCTCTCCATATCTTTTCAATATAGTACTTGAAGTTCTAGCGAGAGCAATTAGACAACATAAGGAAGTCAAAGGGATACAAATTGGAAAGGAAGAAGTCAAACTATCACTATTTGCAGACGATATGATAGTCTACTTAAGTGATCCAAAAAACTCCACCAGAGAACTTCTACAGCTGATAAACAACTTCAGCAAAGTGGCTGGTTATAAAATTAACTCAAGCAAATCAGTAGCCTTCTTGTACTCAAAGGACAAGCAGGCTGAGAAAGAAGTTAGGGAAATAACACCCTTCACAATAGCCACAAACAACATAAAGTACCTTGGCGTAACTCTAACCAAACAAGCGAAAGATCTGTATGACAGGAACTTCAAGTCCTTGAAGAAAGAAATCGAAGAAGACCTCAGAAGATGGAAAAATATTTCTTGCTCCTGGATTGGCAGTACCAATATAGTAAAAATGGCCATCTTGCCAAAAGCAATCTACAGATTCAATGCAATCCCCATCAAAATCCCAAATCAATTCTTCATAGATCTAGAAAGAGCAATTCTCAAATTCATCTGGAGCAACAAAAAAACCAGGATAGCTAAAACTATTCTCAACAATAAAAGGACTTCTGGGGGAATCAATATCCCTGACCTCAAACAGTACTACAGAGCAATTGTGTTAAAAACTGCATGGTATTGGTACAGCAACAGGCAGGTAGATCAATGGAATAGGATTGAAGACCCAGAAATTAACCCACAGACTTATGGTCACTTGATCTTTGATAAAGGAGCCACAACCATCCAGTGGAAAAAAGATAGCCTTTTCAACAAATGGTGCTGGTTCAACTGGAGGTCAACATGCAGAAGAATGCGAATTGACCCACTCTTATCTCCTTGTACTAAGATCAACTCCAAGTGGATTAAGGACCTCCAGATAAAACCAGACACACTGAAACTATTAGAAAAGAAACTTGGGAGGACCCTGGAGGACATGGGGACAGGGGGAAAGTTCCTGAACAGAACACCAATAGCTTATGCTCTAAGATCAAGAATTGTCAAATGGGACCTCATAAAATTACAAAGTTTCTGTAAGGCAAAGGACACTGTCAGAAGGACAAATCGGCAACCAACAAAGTGGGAAATGATCTTCACCAACCCCACATCCGACAGAGGGCTAATATCCAATATATACAAAGAACTCAAGAAGTTAGACCCCAAAGAACCAAATAACCCTATCAAAAAATGGGGTACAGAGCTAAACAAAGAATTTTCACCAGAAGAAATTTGATGGCCGAGAAACACCTTAAGAAATGTTCAACATCATTAGTCACCGGGGAAATGCAAATCAAAACAACCCTGAGATTCCACCTCACACCAGTCAGAATGGCTAAGATTAAAAACTCAAGAGACAACAAGTGCTGGCGAGGATGTGGAGAAAGAGGAACACTCCTCCACTGTTGGTGGGATTGTAAAATGGTAAAACCGCTCTGGAGATCAGTGTGGCGGTTCCTCAGAAAATTGAGCATGTCACTTCCAGAGGACCCTGGCATACCACTCCTGGGCATATACCCAGAGGATTCCTCTGCATACAATAAAGACACATGCTCCACTATGTTTATAGCAGCCTTGTTTATAATAGCCAGAAATTGGAAGGAGCCCAGATATCCCTCAAAAGAGGAATGGATACAGAAAATGTGGTATATTTATACAATGGAGTACTACTCAGCAATTAAAAATAATGAACTCATGCAATTTGTAGGTAAATGGTTAGATCTGGAAAATATCATCCTAAGTGAGCTAACCCAATCACAAAAGAATACACATGAAATGCAATCACTCATAAGTGGATATTAATGAGCTCAGAAGCCCTAAATACTCAAGACACAATTAGCAAGTCAAATGACTTCCAAGAAGAAGAATGGAGAGGACCCTGGGCCTGTAAAGATTGGATCCAGTATTATAGACCCAGAACAGAGAAATCATGTGTGTGGGGGGGTAATAACAGGGGGGGAGAGAGGAATTATGGGACATATGGTGGGGGGGTAATTGGTAAAGGGGAAAACCTTTGGAATGTAAACATAGAATATAGAAAATAAAAAAATAACAAAAAAAGATAAAAATGTATGTGTATCATGACATGAAATATATATATATACATACACACACACATATTTTGATGAAATTGGATATGTTTATATGTGGAAATGTGCACCAAGATGCTCATGGTGTACCATGATAGGCCTTTGTTGTTCATTATTTTACCTTTTCCTAGACCATCTCTCTATCAGTAGTGTGTATCTTAAATAGGCTATATTCATTATTCTTCCTCAATCTGTTCTCCTTTAAGAACTCGACTGATATCAACTCCTTCTATTTATATAAGTGAAAAAATTATATGACTCTCATTTGTAGAAGGATTCACCACAATGATACTTTTTTTTAAAGTAAATATGACCTTTGACACTAATTGTATGACTGAGAAATTCCATTCCTACGAGAACTGGAGTGCATGTGGTGAGCACACGTACAGTAATGCTTGCAGTACAGTCTTGCGAATCTAGAAGAGTGGAACTGTAGCCAAAGAGCTGGGATTTTTTTTTGTTTTGTTTTTTCAAGACAGGGTTTCTCTGTGTAACCTTGTCTGCCCTGGAACTCACTCTGTAGACCAGGCTGGCATGGAACTCAGAAATCTGCCTGCCTCTGCCTCCCAAGTGCTGGGATTAAAGGCATGCACCACCACTGCCCGGCAGAGCTGGGATCCTTTAAAGGAACCGAAACTTAAGACTGCCGTGGACTCACACAACACCAAGAATACCAACAGATGCAGAATTGCACACTATAGATGAGTAACTTTGATGCTAAGTGAATTAATCTGAGTAAAGCTAGTTCATAAAAGAAAACAACGCCACCTGTGTGACTAGCGGTTGTCTCTCCCTTGATAGAAACTATAATTTTCCTTTCAAAGAAATTCAACTGAGTAAAGAAATAAGACCACAATGCTGGCTATTTCTGTTATATGGGTGGTTCCGCATCTCCTGATTCAGAAAATTTTTAAAAGCTCAGGACCTTCCATAGATACTCTGAAGGCTGATGCAGCATGTGTTTTGTATATGAATGTAAATTGAGTGCATTTCAGGATCATGTACCTTTGGAGACATTATTCATTTTTTGACCTGGACCAGCAGGTCATTCTTCAGTGCCAGGGTGTTAAGTGGGGGGGCCAGGAGATGAGAAGATAAAGAAGAGGATAGGAAAGCTGGAGTCAGGAGGTTTTGAACAAGCTGATGATTTACGCCTAGCAAGTTTATTAAGAGTTACAGCATCAACATCAGCAGAAAATTCCCATACAATGGGATAGTCAGCAGGATGCTAATCAAACAGTGTTTCACAAGGAACACAGGATCCCTCAAGGACACCAGAGACCCAGGACACACAGGCCTAGAGAATGATACCCATAGCTCCTGGGGGGTGGGAAAAGTTGGGTTCTCAGGATCCGAAAATGAAGCTCCCCCAAGGTTCTGGCCCCAGTGTATCATCTGCTCTGCCAAGCATGTTCCTGGTTTTAGAGAAGGAGCTATGCTTTTCAGATATCCAAGCCTCAGGGAACACCTCAGGTCGATCTCACCCTTAATAATTTTTCCCATAGATACAGTTACTCTGAATTGTATAGATCACATGCAAGCAATAAGCATTTCCAACTTGGCTTGGGCAAATACCACAAATACTTCCTGGGTGAGAGAAACTTGAGGAAGTCTTTGTAGACAGAATATGGATACCCACTGTAGAGGGATACCAGCCCTACTATCCATCCAGGACTAGCAAATGACCAAGACATCCTCAGACAAAAGAAGAGACCTTCCCTCTCTAGCATCATAGCGGTTTACCTTCTGGTATCTGTGAATCAGGATGACTGAGATCTGTCAGTGGAACCCATATTCACAATCAAACAGCAGCCTGCCCTGTTTCTGAGTTGATTTTATATATGTAGACACTAGGAGAAAGTAGTGCTAACAGAACAGAACATCCTGCCTCTGATTTCCTTTATGTTTTTGTTTAATATATATGAGTGTGTACCTACATGTATTCCAATGCACCACACAGCTACAGTGTCCATGGAAGCCGGAAGAGGACATCAGATCTCCTGGAACTGGACCTACAGACAGCAGCTATTTAGACCCTCACCAAGAGCAATAAGCACTCTTAACTGCTAAGCCATTTCTCTGTTTTGGTTCTAGGAACATTTATGAATGCATTATGATGTTCCACTACCTCATCTTACATATGATTGGGGTAAATTAAAGATTCATATTCATCTTAGGAGCAAGCTTTCAGAAGAATAATGAAAGCCAGAGAAGCAACTGGAGATTGGGATAGGGTTGGGAGTGCTGGGGGACCAAAGCATGGAGCAGTTCCCTATATAACCACAGGGTAAGTTGTGGGGGACATTCTTCACAAAAGTTTTGAAGAGTCAAAATTGTCTTAAATGCAGAAATGCACGTCTTCCTGTAGCCCAAGGACAGGAGACTGTTGGGAGGTGAAGAAGTATAAGCAATATGTGGATGAGATCACAAAATAAATTTTATAAAAGCTAGGCAGAATTGGGATTGGGCCTCTGTTGGTAAATTCTTGCCTAGAGCATTCATAAAGCCCAGGATTCTATACTCAGTACTGAATAAACCTGGTGGTGGACACTTGTAATTACAGAACTTGGTGGTAGTTGGGGGTGGGGTATTATAAACTGAAGACCAGCCACAGCTACACCGCAAGATTGAGGCTAGCTTGAGCTAGAGAATCTGACTCTCCCGTGTGTGTGTTTATATATGTATGTATGTATGTACATATGTGTATACACATATATGTGTGTATACACTCACATATACATATACACACATATGTATACACACACACACACACACACACACACACACACAAGGGAATACATTCTGTGCAGATGAGGACAAGCATCAAGAACTGGGAGCAAAGGATGGCAGAGGGGCCTAAAGCAGCTGTGGGAAGTGAAGGATGTCTACTAAGTTTGTACGAGAGCTTACAAATATGTCAATTTTTTATTATAAGTTTTAAATATAAATGTCTACATTTTAAATACACACAGCTTTGTATAACAAAAGTAACTCAGGTGTATGATTGATAGGTACATAGAAATATAATTGATGACAGATATTTGATAGACAATAAGTAGATATTAGATGTTTAAAAGTTATCTTGCCAAAAGCAATATACAGATTCAATGCGATCCCCATCAAAATCCCAACTCAATTCTTCATAGATCTAGAAAGAGCAATTCTCAAATTCATCTGGAGCAACAAAAAACCCAGGATAGCTAAAACTATTCTCAACAATAAAAGGACTTCTGGGGGAATCAATATCCCTGACCTCAAGCAGTACTACAGAGCAATTGTGTTAAAAACTGCATGGTATTGGTATAGCAACAGGCAAGCAGATCAATGGAACAGGATTGAAGACCCAGAGGTTAACCCACAGACTTATGGTCACTTGATCTTTGATAAAGGAACCACAACCATCCGATGGAATAAAGATAGCCTTTTTAACAAATGGTGCTGGTTCAACTGGAAGTCAACATGCAGAAGAATGCGAATTGATCCAATCTTATCTCTTTGCACTAAGATCAACTCCAAGTGGATCAAGGACCTCCACATAAAACCAGACACACTGAAACTATTAGAAAAGAAACTTGGGAAGACCCTGGAGGACTTGGGCACAGGGGAAAAGTTCCTGAACAGAACACCAATAGCTTATGCTCTAAGATCAAGAATCGACAAATGGGACCTCATAAAATTACAAAGTTTCTGCAAAGCAAAGGACACTGTCAGAAGGACAAAACGGCAACCAACAAAGTGGGAAAAGATCTTCACCAACTCCACATCCGACAGAGGGCTAATATCCAATATATACAAAGAACTCAAGAAGTTAGACCGCAAAGAAACAAATAACCCTATCAAAAAATGGAGCACAGAGCTAAACAAAGAATTTTCACCAGAAGAAATTCGGATGGCCGAGAAACACCTTAAAAGATGTTCAACATCATTAGTCATCAGGGAAATGCAAATCAAAACAACCCTGAGATTCCACCTCACACCAGTCAGAATGGCTAAGATTAAAAACTCAAGAGACAACAAGTGCTGGCGAGGATGTGGAGAAAGAGGAACACTCCTCCACTGTTGGTGGGATTGCAAAATGGTAAAACCGCTCTGGAAATCAGTTTGGCGGTTCCTCAGAAAATTGGGCATGTCACTTCCAGAGGACCCTGGCATACCACTCCTGGGCATATACCCAGAGGATTCCCCTGCATACAATAAAGACACATGCTCCACTATGTTTATAGCAGCCTTGTTTATAATCGCCAGAAATTGGAAGGAGCCCACATATCCCTCAAAGGAGGAATGGATACAGAAAATGTGGTATATTTATACAATGGAATACTACTCAGCAATTAAAAATAATGAATTCATGCAATTTGTAGGTAAATGGTTAGACCTGGAAAATATCATCCTGAGTGAATTAACCCAATCACAAAAGAATGCACATGAAATGCAATCACTGATAAGTGGATATTAATGAGCCCAGAAGCCCTAAATACTCAAGACACAAATAGCAAGTCAAATGATTCCCAAGAAGAAGAAAGGAGAGGACCCTGGGCCTGTAAAGATTGCATCCAGTTTAGTAAAGAAACCGAGGGGGGAGGGGGAATTATTGGGGAACAGATGGGGGGGAGAGGAACTATGGGAACTATGGTGGGTGGGAACTGGGAAAGCCTTTGGAATGTAAACATAGAATATAGAAAAAAAAAGAATATATCCAATAAAAAAATTTAAAAAAGAAAAAAAAACTTTACCCTTTGGTCCTGAAAAAAAAAAAAGTTATGTGATAGATGAGAGAAAGATGATGGGTAGATGCTTGTGATATAGATGATAAACAGACAGGCAGACAGATAATTGTAGAATTTTAATCCAGCACCATGACTGCTCTGGCTGGAATACAGACAGGCCCTTAGTACACACCATTAATCCCAAACAATGTAGGTCAGGCTAGTTGGTAGAAGGAAGCAACCATGTTTGAAAATGATGTCTAATTGAGAGGCAGACAAAGTGATGAATCAGAGAAAGATTTGACAGAATGAGGATATGCTGAAGTCACAAGAACAGCACAGGAAAGAAAAGCTGCTTAAGAGTGGTTATGTCAGTTCTATTCCGACAGTTAAGTCTACTGCAGTGGAGTTGAGTTAGTGAGTTAGTTGGCAGTCAATACAGGAAGCAATGCAATGGAGTGGAGTTCAGCTCTGTTCATGCAGCAGAGGCAGTTGAAACCAGAGACTAAGAAGGATACAGAAGATTTGAACAACTCCCCAGAGTTAGTTTGAGGCCAGACAGAGCAATGCAGCCAGAAGCTGAGGAAAGCCAGTTTGAATCAGTCATCTCAGACAGGAGTTTGAGCCAGAACGGCTGAGTTGAACCAGCCACCCAGAGTTCAGAAAGAGCTAGAAAGGGTGAGCTCATTCAGCAGTAAGTCTCAGAGGCTGAGAACATTCTAGGCCTTGGTTAGATTTTACAGAGGCTAGAAGTTTCCAGGACTAAGCCTAGGTTAGCAGAAGGAGGCAGTAAGAGAAGCCTCAGGGATGACAGTTACATCAGGCAAATAGAAGTTACTTTTACAGATGATATGAGAGATGACTACTGGCAGACTATTGAATGGTAAGAATGTTTGTTAGATGATATAGGACTGATAGATATACAGATGACAGCTTGATAGATGACAGATGGCAGATGAATGACGGACATGAGAGATGGATGACAGGCAGACATAGATGATAGAAAGATGACTGATCACCTTTACCACATGTCTGGGATTTATCTACCTCTGACACAGGCTTTTCTGCAGGTTTTTGTCCCAACATGCTACCTAGTCTCATAACAACTCAACGGCTTACACTGGCTCCTGGTCACAATGCCCAGGCTCATTTAGATGAGCCTCCTCAAACTGTCTCACATAGAGCCTTTGCATGAATATTAAACATCCTAGGGACTCAAATGTGCAGCCGGTGTTGAGAACTACTTGCTACTTAATGGTTTTACATCTGTGTTCTCCAAACTTGCTTGCACATTAAAAAAAAAAATGTTCAAATGAGGTACTTAAAAACATCTGAATTCACAAAGCTTCCCACGGGCATTTTCTTGAATTCTAAGAAGGATGGGCAAGGAACACAGATCAGAGCCATTGCCTCCTCTGTTTCTGTAAGTTTTATCTCCTAAATGCCAAAGTGCAACGAATGAGCGTGTGACCCTTTAAGCCAGAGCTACAATGCTGTAAAGCACACACTTGTGTAGATGGAAGCCACTCACTTATAGCAGCTTGTCAGAGTAGCTCCAGGCAACCAACGCACTGGCACACGCTGCCACACACTGCCACACACTACCACACAGGAGAGCAGCCTTTACCACGAGTGCAGGAACACAGGAGCAATGAACTGTCTCACAGACAGTGGCACAGGTCCCACCGAAGCCTAGCAATCTCGGTGCCGCGTCCTCTGTTTCTGGCGGGCGTAACCAATGCTACAAAGCTCCCCTGGCCATTTCTAAGGCAGCATCTTTAACAGTCAAAAATAACACTTTAATTTCTACCCAATGAAAGAATTTGAAAATTTTCATCTGGATTTCTCCTCAATTCTTCTTCCTTCTATAAATCTGTATAATCTTTGTGCTTTGACTTTAAAGGAAAATTTACTCTCTGAAGGTAAAACCCTGGAAATATTTTTTAAATAGCAATGAAACTATTTATTCTGCAATTTATTAAACAATCCACATGTGCCTTGTACTGTCCTAATGCACTAACTCACATAGCCCAGATATGACGGCTCTTCTTCTGATTAACTTCCATTTTCGCTGTTTGGTCTGGGTCAGTTTAACTTTATAAAACTGGGTTAAGCTCATCCTTTTATTAATTATGGCAGCAAATTGGCCAAATCTTTATTTTGTTATTTTTTAGATAATCAGTTTAAAATATATGATGAGACAGAATATGTCATCTTTCTAAAAAAATCATATTTTTAAACATTTTATTTACAAAATGAAGCAAGGTATGTTTACATAGCAAAAGATGTCTTATAAAAGATGTCTGTGGAGGAGGCAGGTTCCCCAGGTGTAACACTCCCTGGAGAGAAATTTAATTTGTAAATGTTTAATCACAAGTTAAGCTGTTAATTGACATTGCACAGATTTCTTCAGGCAAAATGATTTTTGTGATTCGACTTAGATATTAAAAAGGAGATTAGAAAAGAAAACCAATGCACACTAGCTGTTGCTGGTGTGTATTCCAAGTCGTGTCAACCTGCAAAGTTATTTTTAATTTTTTAATATTATTTCACTTATGTGTCTCTCACACAAGCTCAAAGGCATTTCATTAACACATTCGGAGGCAGTCTACTCTACACAGGTATACACAGATGATGATGCCAAAAACCTACCTGCTAGAAACAGCTTAATAGGCAGTACTAGCCTAGCACACACAAAGTCCCAGGTTTCATCCCCTGCGCTACACAAAACCTGGTGTGTAGTCCATTCCTATAATTCCAGCACTCAAAAGGGGAGACAGGAGGATTTGGAGTTAAAGGTCATCTTCCTCCATTACATAGCGAGTTTAAGACTAGCCTAGGCCACATGAGACCTTGTCTCAAAAAAAAAAAAAATCTATATTTAGAGGAGAAAACAGTTACCAAAATGAGCTAGCAGAAACAACTCATTGTTCACTGTTTGCCTGGGTTACACCCTCAGTACTGCAAATAGATTTCCATCAGCATTCTCTCCCAATTATTCTGCATTCTCTTACATTGACTCTTTTACATACATGCCTGTACTCCTTGCCTGATCTGTCTTCTTCGTTTTCTCTTAACCAATCCCAGAGCATAGCGCTTGGCTCCACTTGAATGTTTTGTCTTCTGTAAGGGGCATCATTTATCTGCCTTGGTGTCTCCTCCACAAGCTGAGAGTCTCTGGAGTTCACAAACGGAGAACTGAACTTCTGACTCCCTAGAATCGGGAGCTCCTAATTCATACACTGTATATATTCAGCCATGTGAGACAGATGTCAGGCAAGTGCCACAACATACATGCAAATACATACATACATACATACATACATACGTACATATGTGCATATCTGTATATTCTTAAGATCCAAAAATTTACGTGCAAGCAAATATTTCACAGTATATTAAAATCACTTCTTATTAAATTAATAAATTGATGCATACAGTCTTTAGGTTAGCCTTTTTCTCTTTAAAATGTTTTTAAAGAGTTGTTTTTATTTTTCATTTATATTAATATAATCAATCAAATATGTCTCATTCATTTACCTTTTATTTCTATTTAAATCTATATTAAGTATAAATATTAAATCAATGCAGAAAATATATAACTTATACATAGGCATTGGATACTGTGTGCAGCTCTGATCTATGTGTCTACTACATGATGTTTAAATCACACTAAATGTGTTTATCTCTTATTTATTGAAGAAAGAACTGTGATTAAGTCAGCCCACTGATTTTCATATGTTCCCCAGTGTGAGGGAAGTGGACTCAGTCCCTTGAATCTTTCTTCATCTGAAATGTTACTTGGGTTAAACATAGAACTATTCACTAGAGGCAAGATCTTTACACTTTCACTTTGGAGAGCACAGGATGCTTGGAAGACGACACCTCAGGATAAAGTGTGATGACCACACCTCCAAAGATGGCAGGTGACAGTCCTGACCATCACAGCACCAAGCAGTGATACTCAACATATTTCTATCATGAATATATTTTTCATGAATAAATTCTCTAAAGCATTTTTTTAAAAGCAGTGCTTTTTGCTTGAAATTCAAGTTATGTAAAATCAGAAGGAAAAACCTTGTGCTGATCAGAGGGGTCACTGTGTGTCCAGCTTCCTCCTCCGGGTTAAATATAATAATAATCAGTACACTGTCTGCTCCAAAGCAACCACCCTTTCATGGACTGAATGGCAGCATTCTCGAAATAGTCTAAGAGTTAACTCTTTTTGGAAGAAAGAATTTAATTATGTATGCGTGCATGCGGATGTGCTCCTGGGAGTCAGTTCGTGTGCGTGCACACTGTCCTCGCTCTGTAGGCCACTCTGGCCTCGAACTCAGAGACCTGCCTACCTCTGCCTCCCAAGCGCTGAGATTAAAAGTGTGCTCATCCACCACCACAAGTGTCCTTGACTCTTAAAAACATATTTTTATTTAGCCATTTTTAAAAAGGACTTTATTTCCTTTTATATGAAATCATTCAAACATGTCTTCCACTTATTTAACCCTGGTTCCTGATATTTTCATCTCTCTTAGACATCAGTGTTTTAACTGATATAAAACATAACTATAAATACTTAGGGGGTGCTATGTGCAGTTTTTAATCTATGTATACACAATGCCATGTTTAAATCACATAAAACATTTTCCCCCAAGCATTTATCATTTCTGAAGTTGAAACATTCAAAAACAATTTCTTCTAGATTTTCCAAAAAAAAAAATATATTATCGTTATGCATTTAGGATGATACTCTAGTGATACTTACTTTATATATAGTCAGTTTTATATTCATTCACTCGTTGAGAATTGCGTACTTGCATACAATGTACTTCCATCATTTCCTCCACCACCCCCAGTCCAGCCCCGCTATCCCTCCAGCTCCCCAGCTCCCTCCTAGCTTCAGGTCTTCCTCTCACTTTTGTTCTGAATACCCCACTAAGTCTAAGCGGTACTTCCCATATGCACATGGGTGTGGGGCCATTCACCAGAGCATGGAAAACCTACCAGGGGCCACATCGTAGGACAAAACTGACTCCCCATCTCCCAGCCTTGATCAAAACCAAATGCCAACAGCTCTCTTAGGTAGAAGTAGGGTCTCATGAGCACCTGCTCCATCTGTGCCAGAATTCAGGTGTTGTTTTGTTGTTTGTGTTTTTAACACTGCAGTAGGTACAATAGACATCTGGCCGGTGCCCACGGTTGTTGTTTGATTCCAGGTTTGTTTTTCCTGCTTACCCTGCACCTCCCAGTATCAGAAAAAAACTTTTAGATACTGACATTTGTGTTTGTCTCTCCTATAGGCAGGTCTTATCATTGTCAGATGACATCACTTGAGTCGTCTGGGAATTGAGAGGGGCTATGCCAGCAGAGGGGGAAGAAGTAAGGGTCTTACAGAACAAGTCAGCTGAGCACTGTAGGTGGGTGGACATGAAGAAACTTGGCTGTTCAGATCTGGAGATGGTGGAAACAAAGCTTTGGGGCTTCCCATTTGGTGCACAACGCTAATCCCTGTACTTTTGGAGGGGCCCTAACTCCCTCATATCCACCCACTCAGAATCAGAATCTGCAGTCTTTTGTAGGAGCAGGATGGATAACCACTGTGTGTGTTGAAGCCTGGAATCACAGCCACTGTTTATATAGATTTTCAATCTATCCCCCATAGCTTCTTTCTATATTTGGGGATGTAGAAAGACTTCTGTCTTATTTCCTACTGTACTAGCAAGACATTTCCAGGAAAATACAACCAATGGAAGACAGTAGAGAGACAACAGACTGTAAGCATAGACAAATAATAGACACACGATACAAATAGATGCAAGAAAAACAAATAAAGGATAGATACCTGCATAGATACATAGGTGGCGATGTTGGCGCATGCCTTTAGTCCCAGAACTTGAGAGGCAGAGGCAGGAGGAGCTCTGAGTTCAAGGCCAGCCTGGTCTACAGCACAAGTTCCAGGAAAGCTAGGGCTACACAGAGAAACCCTGACTAGAAAAACTTTTTTTAAAAGAAGAAAGAAAATAAAGAAAAACTCTGTGCAAGTCAGCTCTTACACTAAGAAAACTTAAAAAAAAATTTACTTACAGACCTGAGCCCCAGGGAAGTGAGCAAGCAATGTCAGTCAGTCCAAGTCTGGGGCATGAGAAGAGAAGATGCCGACACGTGAGGATGGGCCTAAAGCCCTGGTCCTCAACCTTCCAAATGCTGCAACCCACACTTCAATACAGCTCCTCATGTGGTGGTGCTACTATATAACTGTAGTGGCAACTTTGCTACCGTTAGGAATCATAATGTAAATATCTGTTTTCTGACAGTCTTAGTTCAACACCCCCAGGTCATACATACACTAAATGATGCTATGCAGCTTTGCTTCTTGGTTTTAAATTGCTGGTTGAATAAAGATGACTATAGCCTATAGGTGGGCAAAGGAGAGGTAGATGGTGCTTTGACTCTGGGCTCAGAGGTGTAGGTCTGAAGCGAGGACCATGAGAAGAGAAATGGTGAGGAGAGGAGAGGATGCCATGGGGTAGGCGACTCATGAAGACTGGCCAACTGGAGTCAGAGCATCCCAGGCAGAACATGGCAAGTCATATGTTGGGGTTATTGATGGGGAATATAGGTACTAATAGCTTAGAAAATTGATATCTGCCCAGATCTAATGCTGTTAAGATTTATTATAAATGTAAAGGTTTTATCTGAGAACTGAATGAACAAAGGTGGGGTAGAAACTCCCAATTACTATTAAATATCTACCTCAACACTCACTAATCCTTACCCGTTGAGGTCTCCGCCTTACTGAACTAACCATGTGGCAGATACCTCACCTGTGGGTCACAAACAATCACAAGAAGTCCTAAAAGAGGAGAAGACACATCACAGGCATCTCATTTTCTCTCTGGAGGCTTGGCGACTGCTTCCCAGGCAGCATACTCCTTGACATGTTATATGAATGATAGCGTGGGGTGTTATTGAAAATGACTCAACCGCCCACGCTGCTGGAGAATTCCTATCTTTTGTCTCACACACAGGGATTTCTGTGTCTGGTTTTGATGCTGAGTGGAAGGGGAGCGGCCACACCAAGAGCCTTAGCTCTCCACACTGGGCAGCTGGGAGCACGCAGGTATCTGACGGATGAAGGTTGATCTATCGGCTGAGCATGGACGGACGCTCCCAAGCCAGGACCAGGTAAGCTCTCATGGCTTCAGACAACACCCGCTCTTCATTATCTTTTCAAGCCAGTGTATGCTAATTCATTTGCTAACATTTCTTCCAACTGACAGGATAGTTATTGATAAGCTCAGATGTCATACTTAAACTTAGCAAAGGAAGCTTCCTGTCCTGTAAGTGGAAACAATGCAGGGTCACAGACCCGTGGCCTGGGTGTCAAAAATGAACCTTCATTTCTGGAAGCCACTGAATATGGTACCAGTTTTATGAACTTAACATTTTAAGAAAATTTGAATTTCTTATACTGAGAGAGACCAATTTCTGGTTCATATAATTTTTCTTAAATTTTGGTTATTTTTTTCTTACTTGTTCTTATTGGTTTTATTTAAATTTGTGTGGACCAAACTCGAGCACACACACACACAAATAATAATAAAAAAATCACTCAATACTGTTCCCTCATCTCCAGGTGACATTTGAAGAATTAAATATTAAAGCCACGAAACCCTGACTTACATAACTCTGATAAGCCATGACATTTCCTAAATGAGTCTATAAAAGCTACATAGATGATGGAACCTGCCAATGCTCACGGGACAGAGCAAAGATTTCTCTGCAAAAGAAATGTGCGAATTCTCCCTTCATAACTGTCATTTATATACCTACAATCTTACATCTTAAGGGGTAAAATGAATATAAATGAAATATTGCTTTTTATTAAAAATTAAAAACTTTCCTCTGCTTAAGTAAGAACTCAGACAAGCCCCCAGTCCTTCCTAGTAATTTTTTTCTTTTTTGGTTTTTTGAGACAGGGTTTCTCTGTATAGCCCTGGCTGTCCTGGAACTCACTCTGTAGACCACGCTAACCTTGAACTCAGAAATCTGCCTACCTCTGCCTCCCAAGTGCTGGGATTACAGGGGTGCGCCACCACTGCCCAGCCTGGTAACTCTTCTACACGTAGAGTTTATAATTATTTTAGAATGGTTTTATTGGAATTAAAATGGCCACATATAGCCTAAAGCCATCACTCATACTTAATTATAGCAAATCAAGCTTAATTTTGTTCACATAGTCTGTTACCAGTTCCAAAGGACTGTCATGTGATCCAATTTAATTCTCATAAGTTTTCAGAACAACCTCATTAGACACATTTCACAAATAAGGATAATAAGGCCAGAAGACATCATTTTTCCATGGATTATATTTATTATAATTCTGTGTTGTAGAATGTAAATTCCAAAACATGACTCCAGTTGTCCTACCAAGATTGATACACTTAATGCCCTGCCAAGAGGAGGGGGTGATAGCTCAGTCAATAAAGTACCTGAGGACCTGAATTCAGATCCCATCACCTACTTAAAAAGTGGTGTGCCCCTGTGATCACAGAATTTAGGGAGGTACACACCAAAGGACCCAGAGGCTTGCTGCCCCACCAACCTAGACAGTCAGCAAACTCCAGGTTCAGAGAGAGAGAGAGAGAGGCCCTGTCTCGAAACTAAGGTGAAGAATTATAGAGACACACACCTAGTGTCCACCCCTGGCCTCTACAAACACACGCACACATACTCACACACAAAACACCTTGTCCACCCTCTACACTTCCCATGCCTCTTTCTTTCAGGTCATCAGCCTAGAATTGCTCTCTTGGTCTAGCTCACCCCAGCTGTGAAGACTTGGGGAGAGGGGGGAGGGGGAGGGGAGGCCATCCTGTGCTTTGCGGCTGCCATTGCCCAGGCTCCGGAGCCCTTGCTTTTCACCCTTTCCACTCATGCCCAGACTCTGCCTCTCCCTCCTTACTCCTAGTTTTAGAAATGCCAGATTTCCTCAGCACCCAGCACCCTCTACTTCCACATCACAGACACCCCTTTTATAAATACATGCTCTGTATTAGCTGCTTTTCTCGTTGTTGTGACCAAAGACCTGACGAGAAGCACCTTGAAGGAGATGAATCTGCCTTGTCTTGTGGTTTAAGGAGACACCGTCTACCGTGGTTGGAAAGGCATGTCAACAGGCAGCTCCAGTGGGCAACTGAGACTCCTCGCGTCATCACAGCTTAGAGAAGCATAAAGAAGAGACAGGACCAGAAGTGGAGTCTATATAATCCATACATTGGAATGCTATATCTCTGTATCTCCCAGCTAGGCCCCATGTTCATAAAATCCAACAATCCCCCCAAACAATGTCACCAACTAGGAATAAAGTATTCATACGGGTGCCTGTTACAGACTCCTCACACTCAAACTATACGTTGTAGTCAGTGGGCATTTAAATAAAACTACTCCTCTATCCTGTTAATGTTTCCCTTCAGTGTGTTTACACATGAAAATAACCTCCTTCTCAAGCCCCAACAGAAGTTAATAAAAATGCTTTCCATGGGTTGGGATTTGCTTCTCTGTCTTAGGCTTGTCAACACAGCACAGGACACTGCCACCCATAGACATATTTCACCACGTGTCCTTTTTAGACAAGGTCTGCACCTTATACAGAGATGACGACAGAGGTGACTGTAACTGACCACCACCACCACCCCCAGACATTACAATTCTAAAGCAACTTACCTGCAGGGTGTGACTAAATGGTTCCTTCCAGCCAGTATAATTCTTCTAGACAAGATGTGTGCTATACTGCCGAGGTTGAATAGGTCACCACTACCTGGGAACACTTGAGAAAAGAACCAGTCAGTGAAGCCCAGGTCTCATTTTGTTGGGTTAGGATTTTGTTGTTGTTCTGATGCTTTATAAGTCAAGCCACGGTGGCCACGCTCCCTGGCTCTTACTCTAGCAATGAAGTAGAAAACTGGACTGCAAGTGGTCGTTCCCCTCATGCTGTAGACAAGGCAGCTGAGGAGGAAGGGTGCAGGGCAAAGGACGATACAAGTCATATTTTATAAGTTGTGAAAACATTCAGATTGCAATCACTGGGCAAGCATGAACACGGAGCTTCCCACCTTAAGAACTGCAAATGCTCGTGCTTTTTAGATGCCAGATAACTGCTTTATAGCAGTGGTGTGTAATTCTCAGAGGGAAATGATCACATCACCCTCTCTCTTCCATTGTGCATCTCTCAAGCAAGAACTTTATAAACAGCAATGCCTGTCACAATGTCAAGGGTTTGGACACACCTGGCCCTAGAGCCCTTTAGCTTTGTTGATTTGTTTTTTTCTCTCACCCACGCTCATTGGTAGCAAATCGTGTCCAGACCTTCATCTTAAAACCGAGAGGGTTCAAAGAATTCTGTTGGGCAAATTTGCTTGGAGGATTTTCGACAGAGCAGAGTTCATTTCCAAAACTGAAACAGGCGAAAGGAGAAGCAGGTGCTTCAAAGATGCAAGGGGTCCCTTCGCTAGAGCGAGAGGTTAAACCGGGCATGAGGAATTGCTTGTCGTGGCGAGGAGTGGATATCATACCGATGAAGGTGAAACAAATTGAAAAGAAAAAATGAAAGTGCTTCTCTACGGGCCGCTGGCTTTTCTCATCACAGCCTGGCATGCCTCTCAAACTGATTTGCTCATCCTGAGCCTGTTTGCTGAGATAGATCCAGCAGCCCTGCCCAACGCCAGGGTCTGGACCACTTTCATGAAGGTCCACCTGCCTCTTACCTCTCACGACTGAACAGCATCTGGTGTTCTTGCTAACTTTTATTTCATCCCTCACTTCGTGAAGAAATGAACATTTTGTCTGACATGACCATCCAGCTGCATGCAGAGCTATGCTCTCCTCGGTGAGGTCCCCGAAGCCATGAATCTGTGCTTGGTTTGTCTGGCCGAGCAAACGTGAAGCCATGATAAGGTACGACCTTGCTTGTACAGTCCGGGGTCCCACTCACACGAATGCTGCTCACCTGACAACATTCCTTCCTCCTAATACTGCCACCGTCCTCCCAACCACCAAAGCCTGGGGCCTTACAGTTATTAACTACTGGGGTTTCTCTTCTTTAGCCCCAAATTTAATTCCACTTCCACTGACAATCTTCTGCGTCCCTGAGGCTCACTCTCCCTCAGCTATTCAGACAGGCTTCTCTCACTGCACCTCTTCCTCCTCAGTCCATCCCTCACGCAGCTGCTTTATTTAGAACACTCCTCCCACAGATCTGCCCCAAACCTAAGAGTTCTACAAACCCAAACCCAAGTCCCTTAGCATAGCACTAGAGGACTTTGGCCTATATTTCTAAAATGATATTGTTCATAGAAGACTAGTTTGTGATAAATTAGCTTTTTTGATTAATGTGAAATATGTTGTCATGGTAAGGGTATTATCCAGATTTGTGATTTGACCAGCTATTTAGTCAAATGTTATGCTGTATGTTTCTGTGAAGAGAAGGTTTAAGTGAATTAACACTTAGAGCAATAGATTTCGAGTAGTTTACATTAGCCTGTGTATTGCAGGTTGCCTTTGTCCAACCACTTGGAGGTATCTCTACAAATAAGAAAGAACTCTGCCTGCACACCATTTTCAGAATGGAAACGTAACACCAGCTTCAGTTCTTCAGGCAGCTGCCCTGCTCTGAAGATGCTGGACTTGTCAACTGCTACACTTGTATGAGTCAGTTCCTCCAATGATCCAAACCAATCTAGTAATCAGTACACATATGAACACCCCCTCTATAACTTGTTTTGCTTTTCTGGTGAATCACAGTTAATACATTAAGTACTAAACAGTGCACTCACTAAGTAGTGAAATAAAATCAAAGCTCCACAGGGAAATGCCCTCAGGAAAGTCTAGCCTGAACCATAACCCTTTCTTGGGTTACACTTCTTAATTCTGCATATGCTCTGGTAAGACTCCAAAATACCAGCACAAGCTCTTCTGTGGAATTCACATAAGTGGGAAGAAAGAGGAGCCCATAGCTTCAGTTGAAGCCTCCTAGGAAAGGAGAGCGGTAGAACATCCTAAGAGAGACACTGTTTTATCTAAGTAGCCATGGAGACACAACTGCATGGCTGTCAGTGACAGGGCTACCTCTAGACCACAGCTCAGATGCAAAATGTTTAGACAGTAAGCTAAGCAGTTCTATGTAATGAATTAATTGGAAGTCTGGCGTTGGTCTTTGCTAAGGAAAAACTTGAAACTCTTGCAGAAAAGATGAACCTGATGAACAATAGGGGTGGGACAGGCCAGCAGAAGCACAAAACTAACATGACCAATGAAGTCCGAACACCTCTAACCTGAGCATCCAGGGAAGACAGAGGTGGGCCGTGATCCAGGGTTCTAACAATGACATGAGACTTACCAGCTCCCTTTAATTCCTTGGTTCTAAATAAACAAAGCTCAAAACTTGGTTGGCTGCCCAGTTAAAAGAAACAGAGCCAAGGCAAAGCTAGGAGTAGGATCCTATGTCATTGAAGAAGCTGTGAAAGAAGGAGGCGGGGCATGCGGAAAGAGGTGGGGGAGGGGGGAATGAAGATGTGATCATAACAGCAAATGATATAGTAGAGTCCCAGAGGAGGGACATCATAATGGGAGATGACAGAGAGGAGTCCCAGGGGAGGGAACGATCCAAAGTCATTTTGAAGAAGGCAGGAGACAGAGGTGAGGGAGATGCCATCTCAAAGGGATAGGGATAGTTCTAGGGGACAATAAGGGAAGCTGGAAATCATGCAAACTCCTATGCATTAGAAAAGTGGGTGCTGAGAGCAGAGTATGCTTTAGAGTCAGAGAGCCTCTGCTAATTCTCCACCACTGGCTATTTGCACAATTTAGACAAATTATTCTCCTCAGCCTTGGTGAGGTGAAGCGTGTAGTGGGATGGGAAGTGAATAGAGGGGAAGTTGCTTCCATGTTGTCAGGGTGAAGCTCAGCCCTCGTGACACAACAGTGCTTACAGGTGCTGATCCAGCCAAGGTCATCATACATACCTCAATGACCCGCAACCACCTCTCCAGGAGGTAAAGATAAACAAGGATGTCAGAAAGGTTAAGCATCCTCCTCAAGGTAATAACTGATACATACATAGATCGGTACAAATTACTAGACATTCTGGAAGCTGAGTGTATTGATTCTCAGCTTAAGGCCTATCAGATGTAAGCAGCTAATTGTGCCCTTGCTAGTAAAAGAAAGGACAAATCTACTGTTATTAAAGCAAAATTATTATAATTAATCCTCAAGCAAATGTCTGAAAGTCCAAACACTTTTAGCATCCTGTGAAGAGAAACCCTTTTGTAATATTAATTCTGTTGTTCAGACTTCATCAGTTATGTGATTTGTTAGAAATTCAAAGATAAAAACAGATGCTCCTCTTCTATGTGATATGCAAGACAGTAGAGTTTGTGGTTTAGGCTCAAAGCCTCTTCAGATTGTAATATCTAAGCACCTCTAGGAAAGAAAGTCTATGCATACCAGAATCAAACTGCTTTTAGAACTAATTCAGATTATAATACTTGCAATGATCATAATCCTATTAGGATCACTTTGAAGGCTAGAAGTGCTTTAATAAATACACATGCTTTGCTCAATCCCACAGTGAATGGTCCTGTGACATCATGGGAAAGGTACAGCTTTGGACTTGTGAGAGTTGGGTTTGGTGGATCTTTACTAAAGGTGGCCTACTAATATACTCTTAGTTGCCTTCTATTGCTGTGATAAAACACAGACCAAAAGCAGCCTGGGAAAGATAGGGTTTATTTCAGTTTACATTTCAAGGTAATAGTCCATTACTAAGAGGATTCAGGGCAGGAACTGGAACAGAAGACGTGGAGGAATACCGCTTACTGGCTTGCTCCCATGGCTTCTTCAGCCTGTTTCTTGTAGCTCTCAGGACCACTTGCCCAAGGGTGGTACCGTCCACAGTGCACCAGGCCCTCCTACACCAATCATTGATCAAGAAAATGTTCCCATGGGCTTGGTTACATGCCAAAGTGATGGGGAGATTATCTCAGGTGAGGCTCCCTCTTCCTAAATGACCTGCATTTGTTTAAGGGTGACTAGTACTAACTAGTACATAAATGAAGAAAACTTTAAAAGTATTTGATGGCTAAAGTCTTTCATCTACAAAAGTGAAAATTAAAATCCACCATGACAGCGGGCTTTACACGCATCAGAACTGCCAGCTCTCTGTGCCTGGCTTTTCCCAAGGAAAATGACAGGGCGACTGACCAGGACCTGAGCTCCCCTTGGTGCTCAGAGCTGATTCTATTTTCTGGGTGTCTAAAACTTTAAAACATAAATTGATTCAATAAAAATGTGCCCAACAAAACATTCCGCCACAATAAAGCCTCCATCTACAGCGCGATGGAAATAATATTGTGATCTTAAAATTTTATGACTCGTGGGAAAGAAGGTGGCATTTCACATTGTTTCCTTTACCCCGCCCTAACACCCTGGAGCAACTTCTCCTGCAAATGGAGATGAAAACTCTGCAGAAGGTCATGGTCTTGATTGTTGATCTTGTGTCAAAGGGCACTGAAATGGGCTTGCTATCTCCCCTCAGGCTGCTGAACCAGCACTATTGGATAAAACTTCAAAAATACTGAGATTAAGCGCCACACATCATTATCCCGGGCTGGCTCTTAGAGATGTGCTATTTGGGCAACAGGAATCACATTCATAGTTTAGTTAGGCGTGATCTACAAACTTTAACTTGTTTACTTCTGACAAACATATGCAGTTATGCAAGATGAGAGTGTTGCGGTAAAAACTAGGGGGGAGGGGTAAGGATGCTATTATTTCAGAATTTAAAGTTCTTTTTTTTTAATTCTTCGCGGTAACTAGATATCTTACAGGCAAAGGAAAGTACATGAAATAGAGACGAACTGTCCCCTCACTGTTACCTAGAGTGTAAAGTTGGACATAGAGGAAGGTGGTTAGTTTAGGCAACACCAAGACTTATTTCAAGATCAGCATCACACCAGAAAGACATTGACAGCCACAGTGAAGAGATCCAACGGTTGCCAGGCAACTGCTCAGTCCTGGGCTACAGTTTCCTGGGTCTTTGTCTCTACCAGCATCTAGCACAGTGCTAGGCTGTGCTATGAAACTGAAACTGCCCAAGTCCCAGCTACGAAACTTGGGAGAAGTTGACTAGAACTCCTCACTGAAGAAGAGGTCCCTAGGAGACTGACTGAAGAGTGGCGCTGAGGAGAAGAGGCCAGTGATCAGTCACAGAGCAGAACAACATGGAGAAGGGACCATGGTGTGTCGGCAAAGCAGGGCAAGGAATACAGTACTAAATATGTATGGCTTGAGGCCATCAGTCTTAGTTACTCTTCTATTGCTGTGAAGAGACACCATGACCAAGGCAACTTATAGAAGAAAGCATTTAACTGGAGGCTTGCTTACAGTTTCAGTCAGTCCATGACCAGCATGGCAGTTAGTGGCCGACAGACAGGCATAGTGCTGGAATAATAGCTAAGAGCTTCCATCCTGATCCAAAGGCAGCGGGCGGAGAGAGAGAGAGCGAGACTGGACCTAGCTAGCATGGGCTCTTGAAACCTCAAAGCCCACCACTGGTAACACACTTCCTCCAACAAGACCACGCTTCCTAATCCTTCTTAAACAGCCCAGAAGCTAGGAGCCAGGCATTCAAATATATGAGCCTTGCAGGAACCAATCTCATTTAAACCACCATACCATCTGATGTGGCGTTATCTCTAAGGAGAAAATACACACCCCTGAATCCAGAGGGCAGCTCTCCTGGAGCCAGAAAGAGCTGGAAAGAGCCGGAAAGAGCTGGGCAATGCTTGGCATTCTTCACTGGTGAGTAGAGGTCAGAAGCCTTGCTACCAGGAAACCTTGGAGCAGACACGATCAAAGCAAAGTGCTTTGGATAGAAGCCCGGAGTGCTTTCAATACATCCTGGAGACCTCCACCCTAATAAAAACCCCTCTAAGTCATTGTATAAATTCAGACATTGCCTCCCTCAACTTCAGTAATTTACATAGTGAGGAGAAAGGGCCGGTTATTGGTTGGCCATTCCCTCACTCTGCTCCCTCCCTTGCACCTATATTGCTTGTAGACAGGATAAATTTGGGGTTGAAAGTTTTGTGGGTGTTGGTGTCTCTATCACACTCCTGGGGTTCCTGTCTGGCTACAGGAGGTGGCCTCTTCCGGTTCCATATCCCCAGTGTAGTGAGTGAGTCACCCATTGACTCTTGGGCACCCCTGTTATTCCTGATCTTTGTCTTGTCCTGGAGATGCCCCCCCCCACCTCAGTTCTTCTACCCAACACCTTACATCCCTGTTTGGAGGACTTGCCCTTAGTCAGCACAATCACAGCCAATCAGAAGCCTGTGTCTTTACCTTAAATTTGTGAACACACATGGAAAGGAAAGTCATTCTCTTCTCTAAATAAAGGGGAATGCAGGAAGGGCTCAGCACAGCAGCTGTCCATATTAGCAGAGGGCTTGCTGTGCTGGCTGTGTTCCTTTACAGTGCTTGGCATTGATTAGGCTCACCTGCGAGGTGAGGGTGAGGCTCAGCCCTCCCTCAGCATATAGACAGGAGGTCTATCTAGAGTAAGAGAACATTTTTAAGTCATAGTTGAGTGTGAAGCAGCCTTTAAGCTTACAAAAGTGTCTTGTTATCCATTTATTTTCAAAGTTCTAAAAGGTCAAAGAAAGATAAAAGCTAGATAAAAATAACTTTCCGCATTTAAAAAAATATCTATTCTTATAAAAGATCTAAAGTAACCACTCTATTCCTATAAAATAAAAGAAAAAAATCAAACCACATACTATTTCTGGGGGTGGGGGGGAATGTGTGATTCCTCAGAACACTGAGATATTGGCAAAAGAATTAAGCAATAATCCTTAAAGGAAATAAATTAAGAAGAAAAGGAAAATGATGGTAGGAGATATAAAAATGAATATCATATTGAAAAACATAATGAGGGGTTGCTAAAATGAGGCAAAAGACCTTATTGGCTACCCAGAGTAAATAAGACTAAAACGATCATTTCTCCAATGCCAGTCAGAAGACTACTGGGAATGGGAAATAAAATCTACCCGGAGAAATTAGATGGATGTAATTACTATTTGGACAAAGTAGATATATTTCTGAAAAAAGTTACTTATAATAGTCTAATACACTAAAATCCCAAAGAATCTGAACAACAAATAATACCAAATAAAATGTTATTGCACAAAGCCATTAATGAAATTCACAAATAAAAGTGAGCATAATGAAAAATAAGATAATACATATGTATTTGTGGTTATTCATAAGCTGGAAACACACACACACACACACACACACACACACACACACATATATATGCATGAGGTAGTGAGGAGAAAATGGAGTCGATTGTAAAATGTATAGACACTTTGAAGCATATTTTAAAGTGATAGGCAACACTAACAATTTTATAACAAAATCAAATGTTCCTTCAGATCACATCTCTAGTTACTTGGATGAACTTAAAAGCTCAATTTCTTTACTACCAGGATAGCTGTGTGATTGGTCCAACTTGAGGCATGTGACACAAGAGGGAGCCCATGCCTGACACAGCCTGGATGGCCAGAAACCAAAGACAGGACCTTCACAGACCCAGGAGAGAACCAAACATGACTGGGAAAAAAAATAAAAACAGAAAGTCAGTCAATGAAATGATTCCTAATGGTATCCTGGTATGCTCATAGGTCAGTGCCTACCCAACTGTCATCAAAACAGTGTCATCCAGGAGCTGATGGGAGCGATGCAACCAAACACTAGGTGGAGCCAGGGCAACCCCGCAGAAGAGTGGGAGGAGGGATTGTAGGAGCCAGAAGGGTAGAGGACAGCAGGAGAACATGGCCCACAGAACCAACTAAGCAGGCATTGCAGGATCTCACCGAGATTGAAGAAACAAACATGGACCCTGTATGGGTCTGCTAGGTCCTCTGCAAATACTTTATGGCTGTGTACTTTGGTGGTTTTGTGAGGCTCCCAACAATGGAAATGGGGGTGGTGTCTCTTTTGCCTCTGCTTAAGACCTCTTTCCTCCTACTGGGTTGCGACATTCAGGCGTGATATGACGGTTTGTACTGGTCTTATTGTTTCTTGTTAGGCTATGTTGGGTGGAGATCCCTGAGAGATCTGCTCCTATTTATTTATTTATTTATTTATTTATTTATTTGAAGGGAAACTGAGTAGGAGTAGATCTGAGCGAGTCGTGGAGGGAGGGGAAATCATGATCCTGGATGCAAAGTATGAGAGGATTAAAGTGAGAGGAGGGGGCAGAGGAGGGAGAAGGAAGGGGAAGAGGAGGAGAAACCTGCCTTTGTAATCCTCCTGGGAAAGCAAACAAATGAGAGTTCTGGGGCCCACTGGCCAGTCAATCAGCTAAACCAGTGAAGCTGAGAGACCCTGCCTCACAAAACCCAGGTGGAGAAGGGAGGAAGGCACTTGAGGCTACTTCTGGTCTCCGTTCACAGCCACACCTACACGCGAACACACAAAAAGCAGACAAACTAGGAATTAGGACTAGAAGTCCAAACAAAACACTTGCAGCGGAACTTAAAAATGTGGAGCACCTTAGAGACAATGACGTCAGACTGGATGACCCTGTCAGGAAAGCAGGAGTGGCCTGGGCCCATCAGCTCCAGGGTAGCATATGGTTGAGTGCACAGGGACTGAGAGCCAGTTAAAGCACAGCCTCCCCGGGGAGCCCTGGGCCGGGCGGGGCTCCTTCTGACTTGCAGCTGTGCAGCTATCCATCTTTCTTCTTCTGTATCTGAGAGGCAGGGATGGTGGCTGCGTTTAACCCAAAGGTCTTTACAAGGGTTGAACGCATTAACTCAGGTAAGAAACAGGCATGTATACAAAAGCTCAACATGTTTTCAGTGTATCTATCTAAAAAAAACTTTGCAATTATTTATCTCTAGCAGGTTGGTCAACATTGTGATTTCCAGGGGGGTTTCCCATATCAACAGCTCTGCCACAAAATAAACAATGAATAATTAAACAAAAGAAGAAGAGAATGCATTTTGAAAACACCTGCCCTGCAGAATGTAGAAGTGCTCAATGGATTTACAGGCAGCTCATGGATAGCCTAAAGAACTCTAGCCAGCAAGGAAAAGTAGTGGGAGTTTAATTGGGTACTCACCATTACCAGGAAGTCCAGATGTGTGAAACCGTGTTGCTAATTCTTTTTATTTACATTGCTGCACTGTTTGGATTAGCTAATGCTCATCTCCGTGTTGAGAAGAGTTTTCTCTACTGTCCATTTGGCTTGCCTCCTGACCTATTTTTTCCCATGAGTCTTTCAGATTTATTATAACCGTCTTCTCATACTTAAAAAAAAAGATTTTGCTATCTGGCAGTGGTGGAACACTTTTAATGCCAGTACTCTGGAGGCAAGAGGCAGGCAGATCTCTGAGTTCGAAGCCAGCCTGGTCTACAGAGTGAGCTCCAGGACAACCAGGGCTACACAGAGAAACTCTGTCTCAAAAAAACAAAACAAAACAAAACAAGCAAAATCAAAAACAAAAAAAGAAAAAGAAAAGTCTTGAAAAAGAGCCTTCACAAGTGAGGATGGGTACACGGATGCTGGAATCAATGCTGACATTAATACTCAGTAAAGTTATCACTATTTCAGATTTTAAATTAATTTTCATCATCTCAATTCCATACACATACCTATGTAGTGGAGAGTGTGACCCTTTATTTTAGAGGTGAATTTTAAACATTTATCTCGATTCCATGGACAAAGTACTTTTACAAGGAAACCCCAGGAATGTGACTTATAATAGCCTTTTGGAGACATAAATGCATCAGAAACACAAGTGCAGACTCTGCAATGTGCTGCTGGTACTACATTCTGTGCTGATTCTAAACCCAAGGGTCTCACCTCTAACACAGAATTCTAGGTTGACAAACTGTAAGACAGTTTTCTAAGCTCAAATCTTAGACCCACATTTATTTGATATATATTAAATTTAAGGAAGTCATTAAACATTCCTGAACGTTTATGTAATGCTTTTGTTTCCATTAACTATAATACCTATATAAGCCCCAGGAAAAGGAAAGTCACAGGAACTCCTACAGCCTGACTGGAGATGGTACACAAATTAAGCATCATGGCCCCCACCACCCTCACCCTTCTCTCCAGTAAAGCTAAACAGAACAAAGAATGAAGGGACAATCTGTGACATCTGGGCAGCAGAGTAGAGCCAAGGATAAAGACTCTCTTCCCTCCGCCCTCCATTCTTCTCACTGTTAAAGCATGAGAACTACAGTTATATAGTGTAAGGGGTTAAGGAATGAAGGGAACAGGACTGGCTGGCATCCTCACAGCCCATCTCCCCTCCCCTCATTTTGGACAGAGGTCTTCTATAGCAGACCGCCTAGTTTTGGAGCATTAAGACAAGCCAGGATTGGTCAGAGAAACTCTCAAGCCTCAGTGGCTTAGGTGAGTGTAACTGAATAGGAATTGATGCAGTGAGGTAAGTCATTTCCAAATTCTTGAAAGTCTCACTAGGGTCTTAACTAGGGGAGGCAAGCTTATCTACAACCATTGACCGCTTGGTTTATGTCGTTGCTGAAAACCAGCATTCCCTCCACCGTGTGGCAGCACACTGTTCTGACTCCCAGAACTCTAGTTTTGAGATGCCGGATGTCTCTCTTTTAAGCTTGCTTATTAATAACTAATATTATTGAGATTTCTAAATTACCTCCTATAACTAGAAGTAATGACATTCTCAGGATGACTTGGTCTTTGAATTCATCATACAAAATTTTAGGTAGGATTTACATAGGGACTGGGGCCAGAGAAATGGAGGAGAAGCATTCATTGCTCTTCCATAGGACCAGAGTTCAACTCCTAGCAACCCACAGGGCAGCCACAGTTATATCTGTAACTCCAGTCCCAGGGGGAGACAGGGTTCCCTTCTGGGTTCCACAGACTGCATATGTGATGGGTGTACATACATACAGGCAAAACACTGATACACATGAAAAATAAATAAAATTGTTGGGGCTGGTGAAATGGCTCAGTGGTTAAGAACACTGACTGCTCTTCCAGAGGTCCTGAGTTTAATTCCCAGCACCCACATGGTGGTTCAAAACCATCTGTAATAGGATCGGATGCCATCTTCTGGAAGGTTTGAAGACAGCTACAAAAATTAATAAATCAAAACAAAGTTAAATCTTTAAAAAATAAAAACGTTAACTAGAGATTTGGTTTGGTTTTATTTGCTGTGATTGGGTAACTTTCAGTTAGGAGCCGAGAGTTGATCTGGTAATAACACTGGAAGCCATCCCAAGATTGACGAGGTAGTTCACAGCCAGCAGACTGAAAATAAAGTGAGATGCTTCTCTCTCCCTCTCTCCCTGTCTCTCCCTCTGCCCCTCTCTCTCCCCTCCTCTCTCTCCTCTCTCAATCTCTATCTCTCTTTCAAGAGTTGTCTTTTTCTTAAGTTGTTTGAAAGTAGGTCAAATCACCGAGAAACATCAATTCAACTCACTAATTAAATTTTTATCAGTCCTTGGCAACAGATGGATAATAGATAGTTGTTAATTCTCTGTATGTCCTCTTCTCTCACATTCTAGTTTATTTTTATAGGCGCTAATAGGAACTCTACATCTTTGAAAATGGATTGAACTATTGATATTAGTTTCCAGTCAGCTATTAGAATGAGGACTGTATTTCTATCAATAAACCCATACAGAGGTAGAGAAAGGCACCTTAGATGTGTCCTAGAATGCAGAGATATGCAGTAAATTTTAATACATCAAGTTTGAGAAGTACAAAATCAGTCATGAAATAAAAAGAGAAGTGTTGGAAGAGCCTGTTTGCAGCATAAATCACACAATAACTGTTTCTAGAAAATGCTGTAATTAAGATGTAGCCAAACGTAAAAAGGTGTAAAATAAAAAAAAAGTTCAGGAAACTCACAGGTGCTAATAGACATATGAAAATGAGTTTAGCAGCAGCAGCATAAAAACAACTGTAATAAATAAGGTTAGTTCAGCTTTATTTGACTAAGATGTGTAAAACTGATGATACCAAGCCCTCCCGGAGTTGTGGGAACATTGCTCTCACCACATACTGAAGGACAGACTTGGGCTCAAGCCTCTCCTAACACTGTGAACACATGCTCACATGGGCCCAGAAATCCCATGCTTCATTTTGAGAGAGGGAATATGGATACAAAGGACTGAATGGATAGTCTAACATATATGTATATCTTATATATGGCCCTACTGTGCAGCCTCCAAAAGAAGCCAGATCCCATGCACAAAAAGGAAATTGCTAACCAACACAGATTTGTGGTCAAACATTTAAAACCACAAAATATTCTTCCTGTTTTTGAAATGGAAGCAGACAAGCTACCTCTAACGTTGATAATAGTGATTCATTCTGAAAAGAATAACATAGATCTGGAAACCTGGGAGGGAAAGTTTGTAGGAGGGCACACTCATCTTGTCCATTATTGAAATTTCAGCAGCAGTGTAACCACACATCACTTTTTAATTGCAGAATATCATCACCATGAGCTACAGGCCACAAGATTTAAGAAGCAAGCACTTCCCAGATTTACCAGACACTAAGCATTTTTCCGATTCTATTATTTTACACCCCTACACAGTGCCCCATAAATCCTTACTGAACAACTCAGCTCTCTCTTGCAGAATTTATTGTACAGAGACTTTCTTGGCTGACCCCTAATGGGAAGCACACTTATCCAAAACTGCATTCCTTTATTCGACTGTGGATTTTACCCCACGGCTTTCATTAACATTGACTTACCCTCTCTTCTTTCTAAAACCACAGGCTGCTGAAGAACAAAGACAAAATCCACAATCTCTAACCTGATCTGGTCCGTGCACAAAGGGACGAATGGCAGCGTTGTCTAGAAGTCACCGTATCACACTGTCGCTAAAAGCAACCTTCATCTTTCTGGCTCATAGTGAGGCTTTTAATTCAGGTTTTGCTGGTCTTCTTGTTGAAATTTTGTAACCCTCCCTCCCCCTCCCCCTCCCCCTCCTCTACTCCTCCCCTTCCTCCCTCCCCTACCCCCTCCCTCTCTCCCTCCCCCTCCCTTCTCCCACCCCCTCTTCCTTTTTGTCCCTCTATTTCTCCCTTCATCTCTCCCTCTGTCATGAATGCTCTTGTTCCTCATTTTCACACACCCCCCTCGTTTCTCATGATGTGAGTATACTCAATGACGGGATTCACGAGAGAATGAGGATGTGTCTATATCAGTAGCCAAGGTGTGACTCAGTGAACCCACTCGCCACTTCTAGTGTTGGGAACAAGCAAAAGCAACTTATTCTACCACTACCATTTCATTTTCAGACACCCTTTAATCACAGAGAGGAACTAAATTCAAGGTTCCAGGCTCTAGGGGAGCTGGAAACTTCCCTACAGCTGAACAGCTTCTACTGTAAACAGTTGTCTGGGTCCAGACATCTCAGGAACAACTTCTCCATATTGCTGGCAGGATCAAACTAGTTCATGTTCCCAAGCCCACCCAGGTAGGAATGCACATCTATCGCACTACCCCAAATGTTTTCTTAATTGTTTATTAACCAGTAAAGAATATAGAAATGGCTCTTATCTAGATCAAGGTATATATATATATATATATATATATATATACATATATATATGTATATATATAATTGGTAATATATATAAATTGGATATGTGTGTATATATGTATGTATAAAACCAATTGTCTGTTATGACCTAGTTAACTACATGCATTACACACTCCTTCATTTCCTTATCACTCTGATCTCTGGACCTAAGTTCTAGGAGAATGAATTAAGGACCTTGAAGCCAGGTACCCTGGATATGGCCCAATCTCCATTGGGTTCTCCCTTGTTTTAACCCATAATGTCAAAATACAATTGGATAACACCGCAGCTCACCCCCACTTGCCTCTTGCTTTGTGTTCCCATCCTTTTAAAATGCAGCGCAGCCTCCCCTCAGGGACGAGATTCAGATCCCAAAAGAGCCTGCTCCCTGAAGTCTCAGAAAATGAAGCTTTTTTTTTTAAGCTTTCACATCTGAAGTGAGTGTTCTCAGCTTCCACCCCAAACCCAACAGTTGCAATTAGTACAGCACCTATCCTACAGGAAGTACTCGATGCGCTCATGAATAATCCCCTAGGAGTTGCTAGTCATCCCCCCCAGTCATACCACTTTCTCAACACCAACACCCCGGGACCAGAAGCTCAGAACTGTTAACACAAGCTAACAATCTGCATGAGTGAAATAAGAGTTATAGTCCACACATTAAATGCTTTGACTTTGTAGAAACTGTTCCATCCCTTCAGAGAAAGCGTTTCATGTGCAGTTTGAGCTCGCGTGTCCCTGTGACAGTGACCAGTTTCAGGAAGCAGTGCCTCTGGTTTTGAAGGCCTGTGGCCGCGTTTGCTCCCTATGGCAGTGTTTTCGGGGCACGCTGCTTTCTCTGACCATCTGAAGAGACATGAGATGTTCTCTCTCAAGGACTGCTGTGGGTTGGTGCACACAAGGTGCTTAGCGCAGCAGCTGGCACCTGATCAAGGGACTTCAGCTATGGCAATTGGTTCTTGTTACCTGATTTTCTGCATCTTAGTACAAAAGAAGAAAAAAGAAAAAAACAAAGAAAAAGAAAAGAAAAAAACAAACAAAACAAAAACAAAAACAAAAAAAGCTTGACCAGAGACACAAAAGGAACTCCTGGGATTTATAAAGCTCTTTATCTTCAGTTCTTTTGAAGTATCTCAATGTATTTCAACAGTCCCGAAAGCGCCAGCAGAGTTACAACACAGGAAAACCAGCTTCCCACTTTAAAGTCAGAGAAGAAACAAGGTTCTTTCTCACACCGAAAAAAAAAAAGCAACAGAGTATTGTGATAATAGGTGTTTATATATGTGCCCAAGACTTCCCTTGAAAAGGCAGTTTTGTTTGCTAAAGAAATGTGTCAATTATTCCCACAGAAACAGGTGAGCCCCTGGAGGTCGTGGCCTCTTCAGGTCATGGACTACAAAGTAACCAAAAAACAAGACAAGAAATGACTCTCTCTGACACAAAAACAGTTCTGACAGCCTGAGGTGACCTAAGCGGTAAGGATGGAAATGAGGAAGCAGATGTCATTTTAACTTGGCTACATCTATAAAGATCCTCTGTCCAAACAGGGTCAGTTCTAGAGTGGTACAGCTTAGGACTTCAGTATGGGGGCTTAGGAGCAGCAGATCTCAGTCTGGAAAAAAAAAACGGAGATGTTTGGAGTGAATGCCAAGAACCCAAGGGGATTAATGTACATGCTGCAAGAAAGAGAAAGAAGGGATTCCATAAGACTCCATTCTAGTTTTACTTATCCAGATAAGAGGAATTAACATGAACGAACCATTAGGAGGCAAAACCACACCTACACACACTTAGAGTTGTTTTTTTTTTTAATTAGAAGGGTAAACACACTTTGAGGTCCTCTGTGTTTTTGTCTCTGATAGGTATTAATGCATTATTCACAATGTAATTCCACTCCTCTGATGGAAGAGCTCATAACTCCAGCCTTCAGGGAAGCAAACATCTTCCTCCATGACTCCAAAACGAAGAGGTCACGAATTGAAAGATTCAAAAATTTACTCTAACAAGAGATCTGGGGCGTTGTCTAACTATATATTATATCCACTATCTCTTTCCAGCAACCAATCTGCCAAAAACTCAAAGACCACACTTGGGAAAATTGATCCTCATGTTTAATATTTATAGACTTTAGGAGAGCTAATATTATAAAAGTCAAGTACATAAGTCATAGTACAAACACTGCCAGATGCTTCCTCCATTGGCATTTGCAGAAATCAGGGTACAGGTAGTTTGATAGACATCTGGAAAGGTGCAATGCTTTCTGCCCTATTTCAATGTTCCAGATCAACTTTAACAGTGGAAACTGACTACTCCTCAAAGTAGAGGGCCTCTAGAAAAGCATGCTGGGTATCTGAAGAGAGGAAGGCCGTAGCTATTAATTTCATTAATTGATTAAAGTTTTGTAATTGATTTCCTCTCACGCACTTGCAGCTAATCAATTGCACTTGACTTTTCAATGCTCTCTTTTACGTATTTGCATTTATTTTCCTTTAAATTCTTTATCTTCTATACCTTTTTGCTAAGTATGAGTTTGTATATGTGTATGTTAACATATATATACAGGTACATCTGCACATGTGGGGGGGGCATGTGGAGATCAGAGGTTGACATCAGGAGTCTTCCTTGCTTAGTCACTGTCTACTTAGGGTTTTTTTTGGGGGGGTCTTCCCTGTGCCACCCTAGCTAGTCTAAAATTTGCTATGTAGACCAGGTTGGACTTGAACTCACAGAGATTCACCTGCTTCTGCCTCCCAAGTGCTAGGATTAAAGGTATAAGCTACCACTCGAGGGTTTAAACCTAGCTCAACCAGAACACAGACTGCCTTTCACAGCATATGGTATTATTTCTAGTAAAACAAATAGGTAGCTCCTGATCCATAGTGGTGTAATTCACCAATTACATTGGTTTTCCTCTCAGACCAAGGGAACCCCAACAACTGAGTATTATTAGAGGTCACAAATACTTCCGGCCTTGACAATACAGAAGAGTGTAGCAAAGATGGGTCAGGAACATATGCTAAATACAGCTTCCTGTCGCCATTGTCGGGGCATTCAGCAAGACCATGGTCAGCATTATTCTCTGTCCCAGCATCAGCATGTTTCACAAAGCACTCTGGCAGCCACCACACTCCTTCAGCATCCTGTGGGAAAACACAAATATGCCCTCTTCCCCATATTAATACCGGTTTGGGACCATGCCAGTAAACAGATTTCTTCCATTTCCCCTGAGCATAAGTATGCCAAGTTGTAGGGTGCTATAGACACCTCAGCAGCAGAGAGTCCTTGGGCATCCAAGATCAAAAAAATTCAAAATAAAATTTTGTAGTGAAGTATACAACTCCCCTATTTTACGTTTTGAAACTGATGTTTTAGAGTTCCACAGGCTTGTTCCATAATTACCTGTCCTTGAGGACAGCCAAAATTATCTATTTTATATAAATTATAACTTATACCTTATGGATTTAACTCATATTTAATTCATATATTAGCATATAAATCATATTCTATGTATATAATTTATATTTAACTTATTTCTATTTAATGCATAATTTATATTCAATGTGAATAATTTATAATACACATACATGTATGAAGATGCATGTAGTCATCATATACATGTTTTAATGTATATAATTTATAACTTGTATGATTTGTTAGTTTATATAATTTATATTTGGGGTCACCTGCTGGATTGGATCAGAACAGGCAGATATACTTATCTGGACTCCATTTGATCTGTTGCAGGCAGGTCCAAGTCTTAGTTTTGATTGCCTGAAGCTTATGTGAACTTTCGTTTAAAAAAAGGATGTACATTAGTATTTATCATTGTACCAAAATCCATATTTTAGAAATATAGTTAACAGGTATCTACTACACAACAGGAGTAGACTCATGACTTTGAGACCTAGCAAAAGCTATAGGTTTGCAGTTATAGTAGCACAGATTGAATAGAGATGATTTTAGCATGATGAGAAGCATATTTAAGTTCATATTCAGAAGACAAAGGCAAATTAAAATCTTAAGCTTATGGCTGAATTGCAAACTGCCAATGTGCCATTATCTCTTCAGAAATCCATTGATCAACATTAAATTCTGAACTTTGAAATAATAATAGCATGTGAGGGGAAAATAAAACATTTCCCATTTTTTTCCTTAAATTATTTCTTATATCTCTATAACTTTATATAGCTTAAAACATCTTCTGAGACCCTCCAACATTTATAACTTGCATTTACCAACTTGAAACACCTTCACCTGCATGTCCCAACTTGAAACGTCTTCACCTGCATGTCCCAACTTGAAACACCTTCACCTGCATGTACAAACTTTAAACACCCTCACCTGCATGTACCAACTTTAAACAGCTTTACTTGCACTTACCAACTTTAAACATCTTTCATCTGAAGCATTTTTTATTTCTAAATCATCATCATCCAAGTTTTTATATCCTCTCTAACCTTCCTCACTTGCATTTCTCAATCTCAAACATTTTCCATAAACATTTTTTTCTTTGACCTTAACCTGCTGGACTGAATTATAACTCACTTATGACCGAGCACAGTGTTGCTGCCTCCACCACTGCTCAAGAAGGGAGGAATGGGGCGAGCTTCAGAACTGTTTTCTCTCTTCTTAGCCTAAATGTCTCCAGATCTGGAGAGGACTCCTTCTCTGAAACCCACTTCTCTCTCCTATCCCTAATCAGGTGCAAAGACTAAAAGTATCTACAGGCACTTTACCTAGTCCATATATGTCATAAAAAAATTGAATTCTTTCTCCAGCTTTCTTCCAGGTTGCTAAATTTATCATACCTTCCTCAGGAAACCAAGGACAAGCCTTCTCTAAAACTCTAAAAAAACTATGAAATTGCTGTTGCCCTACTTTAGCAAAGCATATTAAGTGTTTTCACAAAAAGCATGCAACTATTCCCATTTTTCTCTTTCTTTCCTTTTCTTTTTTTCTTTTATTTTTTTGAGCTCCCTTACTTTTTCTGAGATCCCTTACCTTTTTAGGGCTCCCTTATCTATGTTTTCCTGTCTTTTACTCCCAAGAAATACTCACCGAGTGGAGCTCTCTTTTTCTAAGCTCCCTTTTCTTTTCCTAATCACTCACTTTTTCCATGGTGTCCTTCACTTCATCCTGGGTAGTCGAGCCTCATGCTGGACACCATTCTTCCAGAGCCTTCTGGTCAGTCAACGAAGGAACCACAACTGGGGGAGTGAGGATGATTATAGGAAAGGCAGAAAGAAGATGCAAGAGACAGATATGGGAGGGCTTCTGGTCAATACCATGCCAGTGAGCAAGTTTATTTTCTCATTGCCTTTTAAAGACAAGCAACAGAAAGCAGGACTAATTCCAGGAAGTTAAACAATGATCACAGATGTTTATGTGGTAAGTTTATAGTACGCAGTACTTATGTTTGACAACAGCCATTTCCTTCATGCTAGGACAATCTCAAAGACATTTGCATAAGTGGAGGAACTTTGCAGAGTATAATGCATGTCTTTATTAAAAACAAAGATAAATATAAGCAGACTCATTATGGTTAATCACAAGCAAGAAGTCAGCCAATGTTAATTGGATGTTCTCCCCACAGGTATATTACTCTTGATGGGCTCATTCGCCATTTGTATTCTAGTTCACAGATGTAGGCTTATATTTTTCAAACCTACTTTAATAAGTGTACTTAAATGCTTTAACTTCCCTTCTAGCCCACCACCCACCAGAGGTAGTGGAAAGGAAAGCTTGATAGGGCAAAGGAGGATGTGGACTTGTTTAGAAATAGTTCTTAGGGGAGAACCCAATCTGCATTGTCAGGATATCAGCAGTTCAGTTCACAAGAATAAGCAGTGGTAGCTTGATCCACTCACAAACACCATTTATGAATCAGCAATGGCAGTTCGAGCCAACAGACACCATGAGGTTCTGCTAATTGGCCCAAGTCTGCAGAGCTAGCAAGAAACTGCCATAACACCACCAGAAGTTCTTTGGTGCATCTCTCTCTACAAAGTCATGACAAATGATGATCAGCAAAGAGTGGCAAGGTGAACCAAAACCGCACAGTGTGGTCATTGAAGACCAGCATCAACAAAGCCCAATGAAGTCCAGCAAAGAGTGGCAAAGCAAGCCAATATCACACAGCATCACCCATTGTCTGTTGGATTATATTTATACCCTTTCCAACTATCACGTGTGTTTTCAAGTGTCCACTCTACCAAAACATCACACGCCCTTTTTTCCAGGCAGCTTCCTGAAAAATACCAGGCGTCTATTCTCAGCAAAACATCTTCCCATGTGTCTGCTTCCGCAAAAACATTCTCTCATAAGACAGTTTCCAGAAAAACATCACATGACACACTGAATTGCCAAAGAAACTAGAAATTTCCACTTCACACAGATGTCTGCATTTTTTATCTTGCTTTTACCTACCTTACTGGTTGAACATATAAAGCATATGTTATTAACAAGCACTAAATGTGATTAATGATATTAATTCTGTTATGTTTAATGTTCATTTTTTCTCCTACATCAAAGGCTATATTCCATTTAATTTAACATTAAATAAAGTGGATGCATTCCCCTTTCTTAGGTTTATAATAATTTAATTTTAAATTAAATGCGTAAGCTTTTGAATTTTTTAAAGATGATTTCTAATCTTGCCACACCAAAATCACAAACTCTAATCTATATTATATTAATATGGTATGGATTGAGTAGTGCCTCTCTGGAGTATATCTCACTATTTAATAAGGGTTCTGCACAATCCCTACTGAAGTACCACCCCCATTTTCTCCCCATTGCTCTGGCAAAAAATCTAGTATGTTTCCATAATGAAGATATTTAACACTTATACCCAAAAAAGCTGTCTTTTTAGAGATTTACTTGTGTGTGTGTGTGTGTGTGTGTGTGTGTGGTTGGGGAGGTGGTATGTGCAGTACCTGCAGAGGCCACAGGACAGCCTAGAGCTATATACATAAATGATATTATATATAGATATAGATAGATATATAGGCATCCAATATGGGTGCAAGGAATCATACCATGTTAGATATGGAACTTCGTGTTCCTCTTACTGATTACAAATACCCAAAGGATCCCCCAAGCATATCACATTCACCCCTGCCTTGATTTGCAAGGGTTCCTCAAATGCCCATTTCATAGGACTTCCAGCCTTCCCTAGGTATCAAAATCACTGGGAACTCCCTGATATTGTCATCTAACCTCACACTTGATGTGTGGAAGTTTACCTCACATGATACTTCCATTATTACTCCCTATGTTAACAGGAATCCTACTAGATTCTGATATGGCCCCATTATAAGCAATTGAGATTTATGTGGTCCCTCTAATTGTCTTGATTTACGCTCCCTTATTCTCCTAAAAAGTGGTCAGCTCTTTAATGGGACATATTTCCATATAAACCAGTTTGCAAAAATGTGGATTGGGGTGACCCCCTTGAATGTGATCATTGGCAGCCAATATTGGAAGTATCAGGACCCCAGTCTGTGTCCAACCTCCCTTTTTCTTTCTGGTTACCAATAATCCATTGTCAGAAGAAGCTTTAATTGCTTTAATGAAAAATGTCTCCTGACTGCCTGCTGGATGGGGTATTTAACAACAGCTATCCTGATGAGGGAACCAAGAACCACTTGGATGCCTGTGGTAAGTACCACTCACTTTCATGCCATCACTGATGGCTCAGACTCATTTACAACCCCTACACCAGGGAAAGAGGGATTTTGGTATTATAGTTGCCATCATTGCAGTCATCATTGCAGGCATTACTAGGGCAACAACAGCTGCTGTTGCCTTAACCCAGACAGCTACTATGGTGTGTAGGTTAAAGGGTGATGGTCCTGTCCCACCCAGAGCTTGGGCCTCTGGGCAAGGCAGACACAGGTAGCTAGACTGTGTGAATCCCCACAAAACTTCCAGACTGGTGTTGGGTCTGGAGAAGAAGCTACAGAACCACACTCTGGGAGTGGAAAAGGGCAGTCCTTGGGAGTCTCAGTCTTGGACATCCCAGACGCCATTGGATGTCACGAAAGAGCTGAGAACCAATTCTGGGGGTTGCACAGGGAGCCAGCAGGATGGAGCTTGTGGGTCCTTGGGCCTCACAAAGGCTGAAAGGTCCTCAGTCTTGGACATGCAGGTGTAGATGGATATCACTGAGTTGAAGAGAAGAGAACCAGGTGGGGGTCCTAGGGGCCAGCAGGAACTGGCTTAGGGCCTTAGGAAAAGGGGCAGGGGAGAGCTCCTGCTGTGTTGAGAGTGTCCTCGGTACACTGTGGCACAATGTGGTAGTCTCTAAGTCAGTTGAGGCACTACAAGTGCAAGAGATACTAAATCAACACCTTTATCAAGCCATCCACATTGACTTGCTGGCAGAAGAGTTGGCCCTTGTTAGGGACATGTCTCTATTGGTTTCACTCAATCTGCCTAACAGCAGTTGCCTCAATATCTTGAAGAACCTGGTCAGACAAATTCCTTAACTATTCTGTGCTGTTAAGGGAGAACATAGCAAACGTCAATGTGACCAGGGTATCTGTGCTCTTCCTAAATGCTGAATTATTGGGAAAAGTGTGGGACAATATTAAGAGGCCGTTTGATCCCTCATGGATAGCCACTTACGCTATGATGGGAGGAACTGTCACATTAATGATTATTTTGTTTAAGTGCCTCGCACAGCATATCTCCATGCAGCTCTCCATAAGTAAGGCAACTCTCCAGGTGCTGATGGCCCTTGAAAATCCCAATTGCAGCCCCCTAAGGACGTGATCAAAGGCTGGATGGCAGAGATCCGTGAGCCCACCATGTAGGCTGTTCCTCATTACCCCCTCACATGACATGCATCCAGAGTAATATCTCTTTGAGGGCTGGTAGTCAATGCTATGTAAGATTCTGGAAGACACACAATGGAATACTACTCAGCAATTAAAAACAATGAATTCATGAAATTTTTAGGCAAATGGTTGGAACTGGAAAATATTATCCTAAGTGAGGTAACCCAATCACAAAAAAATACACATGGAATGCAGTCACTGATAAGTGGATATTAGCCCAGAAGCTCTGAATACTCAAGACACAATTAACATATCAAAGGATTCCCAAGAAAGAAGGAAGGAGAGGGCCCTGGTCCTGAAAAGGCTTGATGCAGCATTGTAGGGGGTTACCATATCAGAGAAATGGGAGGAGGGTGATTGGGGAATGGGCAGAGGGGAAGAGGGCTTATGGGACTTATGGGGAGGCGGGAACCGGGAAAGGGGAAATCATTTGAAATTTAAACAAATATAGAAAAATAAAAAAATTTTAAAAAACAGGGATATTTGGATTGCATATAACAAAATAAAAATATGGGAGACTGTAGAACCTCAAAAAAATATTCTGGAAGACAGGAAAACCTAAGACAGGCACAGTCCAGTATACTGGAAATCCTCTGAGAATTCAAGGCAATGGCACCCCGACTCCCACAAGGCTGTCAAAATCTAAAAACAAAAGGGTGGAAATGTAGGAGGAAGAGCACAACCACCTCTGCATAAATGCCAGGCCGCACAGCTGCAAAAGCATCGCCTGCAGGAAGATCTAATTGAGAACTGCCTGAGAGATGCTTTCTTGAGAACAATGGGTTGTATGTGGAGGACATTAAAGGAGCTTACAGCAGCATTCAGACAAGCTTGGTGCGGTGTTTCTCACCTGCTCCCAGAGTCTGAGTCATTGATTCCACACCACCTTACCTCCACACTCCGAACAGCAAGTAAAGTCAGGCAGTGGGATGTCCAGGGCACAGGCAGCAATAAGAAACCATTAAACTCTGAAAATACCTACCCAGGGAGACGCAGAATAGGCATTCCTTATGAAGCATAAGTATATGGCATGACAGGACAGAGCAGGGCTGAAAGCTACATGGGATATTAGCCAGAGAAGGGTAACAGAAAAGTACCAGCTTCCTTACAAAACAAAATTAAAACAAGTCACTCAAGTCACTTCTGAGACACCGGAACAAAGAGGAGATTCAAAGCAAAGGCTCTGTCAGTTGTAGAATTAAGAAAAAAATTCAACAGGTTTTCTCTCTTGGGTTTTAATGCCGAGCGTCACACAGCCACCCACTCTGCATTCTGAAGAGGCATTCTTATTTCTGCATCCTGTGTGCCACCTGCTCAAATGTGACAGCCTCACCTTTCCGTGCTTCCATTTCTATAAATGTCCTTAGTGCCTCAAAGATGTCTTTATTCACACACGGCTTCTAAGACATTAAGGAACCTGAGAAAAACAGTCATCAAGGAAGCCCCAGGCACATCAAGATTGGGCAGAAGAAAAAATGTCATTTCCTGACCCCTTCTGACCTCTCTAGAAGAGATTCCATCTCTTTGCATCAGCCTGCGGTTCGGGTTGTGGCCACCACAGAGGTCAAACAAAAGCTGGGATAGGAGGTGGAGAGTAAGAACATCATGTAAGATTAATGGTAACTAAACTGGGTTCTTTTGGTGTCAGAGTCTCATAAGAAGAATCAGGCGGCCGGGCGGTGGTGGCGCACGCCTGTAATCCCAGCACTTGGGAGGCAGAGGCAGGCGGATTTCTGAGTTCGAGGCCAGCCTGGTCTACAGAGTGAGTTCCAGGACAGCCAGGGCTATACAGAGAAACCCTGTCTCAAAAAAAAAAAAAAAAAAAAAAAAAAAAAAAAAAGAATCAGGCAGCTGCCTAGAAGGGAGATGAAGGGACGAGAATGTGGCCTAAAGTTCAGAAGCTTGGACCCAGTCCCAGTCCTGGCGATAACTCACTTTTCCTGTTGCTAAAATGTGAACAGTGAAATTCAGCTTGAGGGCTACTGGGTGGACTGAGTTCAGTTATTGATGTGAATGCCCTGAGTATACATTAGTCTCCCAATCAACATGTATAACTCAGAAAAAAATAAAAACATCTCTTTCCAAAAGGAAATGAATAGTTGACTCCAGGTCCCCTGAAGCTGGAGTTACAGGTAGTTGTGAGCTTCCAAGTGAGTGCTAGAGACTGAACTCAGGTCCTCTAAAAGAGCATAAGGTCTCTTAACTGCTGAATCATCTCTCCAACCTCCACAATACTAGAAGTCAATGAATGGCCAAGAAGGGGAAACACATAGACATTCAGATGGTAACTGAGAAGTAGATGTTCTAAATTCAGAAGGCCTATCTCTTCTCTTCTGATTCATGGGGGTGGAGTCTAGTCTTGCCAATGTCTTACTCTTCCCTCAGCTAACCCATACTTACATTGAGAAATTACTGAGGAAAAAAATCTATGCTACATTGTGAGTCTACCACTTGTGGCTGTTGCTGACAGAAGATTTCATGATCATAGAAAGTTGGAGGCTAAAGAAAAGTCTATAGGTGTTCATCTTACTAATCAAAAATAAGATCACTACCATAGTTTAAAGGCAAATTTCAAGCAAGCTTTAACTAAATACTGGCCAGGTTGATAAACTCTCTGGCCAGGTACACCTCTGGGTTCCCAGAAAATGGCCACAGAGTAGCCTTGCAGAGGCTTGAAAAGGCAACACTACAAGGCCACTGTATTTCCCATCAGGTCCAATCAGAGGCAAGCATATATCCTGATATATTTCCTGCCTATATACATACATCCCCCATACCATCACTCCACCCCCACCTACATCCAATCAGGGGCACAACCCCAACCCCACCATTCTACCTCCACCTACATCCAATCAGGGGCAAGCCTACATACAACCTGAGATATTTCCTGTCCATGTTCCTCCTGCCCATATCTGGCACAGGTGGAGATGGGTCAAACAAACTTGTTTAGGAGAATGAAAACTTTTAACTTTGGTTCTCAGAGTACCATCATCCCAAGATTTCTGCATCTTTTTAATATTTATTGAAACAATGATATTTAAAAGAAAGTACAACAGCTCTGACAAGGGCAGAAAGCTACCAGCATTTTATTAAGTTGGAGGTTAAAACAGTCACTATTCTTACAGTATTAATCTCACAAAGATAAAAATAACCCCTAAGCTGAAAAATGCTTTCCACTGCCCTTAAATTCTATATCTTATAGCCATGAACTTTTTATCATTGTAGATTCTGCCCTTTACAGACTATATCTTGAAACCACTAATTTAGTTCAGACATCTTCAGTGATATGACCAAGATCCTACAAAATTGAGTGATTCATCCAAATTCACATGTGGTGGACCAGCCTGGGACTGCTTCTAATGTGTCACACTCATTCTTATAAATTTCATTGAAGACCTTTTACAAAGGTTTTTTTTCATGTCATTTTTGTTTGTCATTTTGTCTGTTTTGGCTATCTTGTCAGTACCTGCATTTGTGGGGTGTTTGTTTGTTTGTTTGTTTGTTTGTTTCAAGACAGGGTTTCTCTGTGTAGCCCTGGCTGTCCCGGAACTCAATCTGTAGACCAGGCCAGCCTCAAACTCAGAAATCTGCCTGCCTCTGCCTCCCAAGTGCTGGGATCAAAGGCGTGCGCTGCCACTGCCCTGTGCATTTGTGTTTTCAACCTACACAACCAACCTTTTTACTGTTGTTTGTGAGGTTTTGTTTTTGTTTTTGTTTTTGTTTTTTTGTTTACTGTCACCTTGACACAAGATAGTCATCTGAGAAGAATGAACCCCATTTGAGAAATCATCTCCATCAGATTGGCCTGTAGGCAAGACTCCCAATCGGGTTCTTGATTAGAGATTGATGTGGGAGAGTCCATCCCACTATGGGTGGTGCTAATCCCTATGCAGATGGTCCTGGGATGTACAAAAAAAGTACCATGGGGCTGGAGAAATGGCTTAGCAGTTAAGAACACTGACTGCTCTTCCGGAAGTCCTGAGTTCCGGAGGTCCTAAGTTCAAATCCCAGCAGCCACATGGTGGCTCACAAGCATCTGTAATGAGATATGATGCCCTCTTCTGGTGTGTCAGAAGACAACTACAGTGTACTTACATAAAATACAAAAATAAATCTTAAAAAAAAGAAAGTACCCTGAGCAAGCCACAGAGAGCCAGCCTGTACGCAGCACTCATTTGTGGCCTCTGCTTCAGTTCCTGCCTCCAGGTTCCTGCTCCTCCTGCTGTGCCATCCTTTCATGGCGGACTGTTGCTTTTGGCCATGGTGTTTTTTCACAGCAGTAGAAACTGAAGACAGCCTTACCCTAAAAACTCACGAGAAAGAAAGCATTGTACCCTCCTCAGTTTTGACTAATGAACTGGAAATGCAAAACTCTTCAAAGTCTCAATGGAAAAGAGACTTTCTGGGGTTTTAACTCCTGCAGCACATCAAACTGTTTGGGATAAAAATCCATGAAGCACCTTGATCTGAGGAGTAAAAAAACTAATCAGAACCACTCCCAACGTAACATTGCTTGGCTTGTCAATAAGAACCAAGAATAAGTTCCCTAGGCCTTGTCATTATGGTCTTACATTTGTATGATCTCAGTTTGCATAAAGAGACAAAATCACTCATGCTCTGAAAGTTATTTCATGCTTCAGCCATCAGGCAAACTGTCCCCCGATGAGCCAGAAATCTCTCTCTAGGCCAGGTATTAACATATTAACTTAAGCTGCTTGACCACGTAGACTCTAAAGTATCTAGTAAAGGAGTCACATACTGTAGGGTGACTTTAAGCAATATATTCTGTTCATTCTTGAGGAATGAGGCTTAAGGACTGAGTCTCAGTCTCTAGTGACACTAACTTCCAAAGTAATTCATACAAAGTTGTTGGTAGTTATTTAATCCCATATGAGCAATTACATTATTCAAAGTCATGATTATCATTTAGTATCATTATTAGTGACATTTATTAGATCCTTGTTGATCTCTCTTATATCCCATAATAACTATAGAGGCTTTTAAGATAGGTAAGAATTTATCTTCCTAGCGTTAGGGAAGATAACTCAGTCATAAAATGTTTACCCCACACTATGAGGACCTGAGTTCAAGCCCCTCACTTACATAGAAAAGCCCAGGAGTGCTAGTGCCTGCTTGCAGTCCAACACTAGATAGGTGGAGACAAGATGCTCTTTGGAACTCTCTGGAGAGCCAGCCTAGCTTACTCTGTCAGGCCAGGCAGCTAGAAATAAGGTGGGAACTGGAAAGAGGCTTTGGCATTCAAGAGCACTTAGAGATGCTCTTGCAGATGACCCAGGTTCATTTCTCAGCACCCACAACAGAGCTTTCAATTATCTACAACTCCAGTTCCAGGGGATCTGGCACCTGAAGGTATCAACGATGCAGGTATTGCACATCCAAGCACATACAGACAAATACTCATACACATAAAATAAAACAAATCAATGCTTTAAAAAAAGGCAGAATGACATTCAGGGTTGACCTATAACCTCCACACACGTACACACAAGTATAGTCATGTGAACATACACATCAACAACAAAATAACATGATAATATGGTCATTGCACACACATACATACCACTCCTTTAAACAGGAAGAAAATTCAGGGAACAAACTAGTCTACTTGGTGGGTTGTGACCACTGTGTTTGAAAGCTCACACACACCTTTGTCCAAAGGCACTCTCATCGCAAGAGTAGTGTCATGGTTTGTATATGATTGACCCAGGAAGTGACCCTATTAGGAGGTGTGGCCTTATTGGAGTAGGTGTGTCACTGTGAGTGTGGGCTTAAGACCCTCATCCTAGCTGCCTGGAAGTCAGTCTTCCACTAGCAGCCTTCAGATGAAGATGTAGAACTCTCAGCTCCTCCTCCACCATATCTGCCTGGATGCTGCCATGTTTCTGCCTTGATGACAATGGACTGAACCTCTCTGAGCCTGTAAGCCAGCCCCAATTCAATGCTGACTTTTATAAACTTGCATTGGTCATGGTGTCTGTTCACAGCAGTGAAACCCTAACTAAGACAAGAGCATGCTGTGATAAAAGCAGGCCAGTGCAGGGACCATTGACTCTTCAGCACAATTCACATGGAAATGAATGTGATAGGAAGCACTATTCATTTATTCTTTACTGAGCTGGCTTGAGGAAACAATGGCATCTGCTCCAGCAAAGTGTGCAATTGCACGAAACAAGAGGCAAGCAACCTAGGTCAGGCAGCAGGGAGGCTGCTGACCATGTCTTATATTATTGCAGGCCAATTGCACCACTTCCTGTTTGGACACCAACAGACTAGAAAATGATGAAAATTCCCTCTGATCTAGTCTGTACTGGATGGTTTTTTGTGTCAACTTGACACAGGCTGAAGTTATCACAGAGAAAGGAGCTTCAGTTGGGGAAATGCCTCCATGAGATCCAGCAGTAAGGCATTTTCTCAATTAGTGATCAAGGGGGGAGGGCCCCTTGTGGATGGTACCATCCCTGGGCTGGTAGACCTGGGTTCTATAAGAGAACAGGTTGAGCAAGCCAGGTGAAGCAAGCAAGTAAAAAACATCCCTCCATGGTGTCTGCATCAGCTTCTGCTTTCTGACCTGATTGAGTTCCCGTCCTGATTTCCTTTGGTGATGAACAGCAACAAGGAAGTTTAACCCTGACCCTGACCCTGACCCTGACCCTGACCCTGACCTGACCCTGACCTGACCCTGACCCTGACCTTTGGTCATGATGTTTGTGCAGGAATAGAAACCCTAAGACATAGCCTCTAGGAAAGGAGGAGGACTGGATACACTCTCGGGTATGGAAACATTTCCATAAAGAAACATAGATAAGCCAAGTCAGATGATATAAGCAGAAGTGTGAGAAACTGAAGAAGATAGCAGAGTTGGGAATGTAGAAATAATTAAACACACAAAGAATTCGAGAGTCAGTGTTGGGAATAAGCAAGCATCCATGCAGTATTCTGAAAGCATCAGGTCTTGGGCTCTGAAAACTGACCAGGAGTCCATAAACATCACAAATGTAAGAAATTATTCCCACTTTCTTAATCCTTAATCTGTGAGATGTCAAGGCAAATGAATCTCCCAGCTATACAATGGTCACCAGACTACAGAAAGCTCCTCTGATAATGTCAGGCATGCAGATAGGATATATGGTCCCTGCTCATTTCTAAAACTTGTTAACATTCTGAAACACTCTTTGAAAAATAATGAACACCACTTAGTTGGTTTCATAAGTAAGCTAGCCATACATAGTCCATAATTATCTGCCACTTAAACCAAGGGAAACAGGTGATATCTGAGCTAAAAGAATAAAAATGTACTGGTCCAAAATGACAAATTAACAGGACAGCTCCCACCATATTCTTGTGTGACTGAGGTACCTCTCTACACAGGTTGGGAAGCCACCCTTCATGGGTTCCATCAGGCCAGAAAAATCATGTTCCATAATCCAAATTTACAGATGAAAGGACAGGATGAGATCATAGCTTATTACATTGTCTAGCTTACCAGGAATTTAAAGTATGATAAAAGACAACTTTATTTTTTGGGAATCCTTCTCTTATTCACAGCTTCATACCACAGAGACTAACAGACTATTAAATGCCTACTGCATATTCTACATGGGACTTGAGAAGTTCACCTGCATATCACCTCAGCATTCATCAAGGAATAGTGACAGGGAAGTAAAGCAAACAAGAACTCAAAGAGCCTGAATAAGGTTAGCACGTATCTTAGCCACTGTTCTATTGCTGTGAAGAGATACAATGAGCAAGGCAAATCTTATAAAAGAAAGCATTTAATTGGAGGCCTATTTAGTTTCAGATGGTTAGTCTATTATCATCATGGTGTAGTGTATGACCATACACAGGCAGGTACTGGAGGGGTAGCTGAGAACTGCGTCCTTATTCATAGGCAGAGAAAGAGTGCCATGATGGGCCTGGCATGAGTTCTTTGAAACCCATGCAGGTGACACACCTCCAACAAGGCCACTCCTACTCCACTAAGGCCACAACTCCTAATCCTTCTCAAAGGATGCCACTCCACAGTGACTAAGCATTCAAATATATGAGCCTGTGGGGGTCATTCTTAATTAAATCACCATAAGAGGGCCAGAGGACCTGGTTCATGACAAGAAAAAAGCCCATCTATATAAGTGAAGTCAAAATCAAAGTGGAGAATCTTACAAATCAAAATCACTAGTAGGAAAGGCACCTTCTCAAAATCATCCAAAATGTTTCCTCTCCCCTTTCTCAAATTGGACAGCAGGTAAACAGAAACATAAAAAGAATATTAAGAGAATATTAAGATGTGGTTTTTCATACTTTCTGCTCCACACTGTATTCTTAATTGAATACAGGACTTTCTGTCCTATACTAAATATGATTGTATAAACTGTGCATAAAGCATGGAATTTTTTTTTCACATTCATCATAAATGCTAACACAGAGACTGGCATTGCCTGATCTAATTACTAATTATTTAGGAACCCTGCAAGTAAAAAGATGCCAAGGAGAGGGTGGACCCAAAGGGATAGCTCGTTAAAATGCTGACAGGTCATGAAACAAAGCACAAGGAGAAAAGCAAATAGGTGTTCAGCACGGGAAGATGGAGCCCTGTGGCTGGGATAATGGGGTTTCCAACTCTACACACTCAGCAGTGGGACATGGACGGAGGCGTTCGGAACATATGCTAGGCAAACAGTGGCCCACCTTAGGACATGGATAGGAGCTAAAACATAGCAAACTTCATCTGAGTGAAAGCTGGTAGAAGGTAGTATAAAAGGTAAGAAAGACAGGGTTTGAGTGAAAAGAGAAGCCATTGAGGGAGAAGGTAGAACCCAAGCTAGATGGGGTTATAGTCCTGGCATAACCGGCTGTCTGCATATAGAAGAATGCAAATAGATCCATATTTATCACCCTGTACAAAGCTCAAGTCCAAGTGGATCAAGGAACTCAACATAAAACTGGATAGACTAAATCTAATAGAAGGGAATATGGGAAATAGCCTTGAACACAATGGCACAGGAGAAAATTTCATTAACAGAACAGCAATGACTCAGGCTCTAAGATCAACAATTAATAAATAGAACCTGATGAAACTGAAAAGCTTCCCTAAGGCAAAGGATACTGTCAATGGGACAAAATTGCAGCCTGCAGATTGGGAAAAGATCTTCATCAACAGAGGGCTAATAGCCAAAGTACATAAAGAATTTAAGAAGTTAGACTCCAACAAACCAAACCACACAATTAAAAAATGGGGTACAGAAGATTCACAACGGGGGAATCTTGAATGGATTGGAAACACTTAAAAGAAATGTTCTTTCTTCTTCTTGAGCTTCATGTTCAGGCTTGTATGTTGGATATTCCCAGCTTTTGGGCTAATATCCACTTACCAGTGAGTACATACTATGTGTGTTCTTTAGTGATTGGACTATCTCACTTAGGATGATATTTTATAGTTCCATCCATTTGCCTAAAAATTTCACGAATTCATTGTATTTAATAGCTGAATAGTACTCCATTGGGTAAATGTACCACATTTTCTGTATCCATTCCTCTGTTGAAGAACATGTGGGTTCTTTCCAACTTATGGCTATTATAAATAGTTCTACCTGAAGACCCAGCTATATCACTCCTGGGCATATATCCAAAAGACAAGGACATGTGTTCCACTATGTTTATAGCAGCCTTATTCATAATAGCCAGAAACTGAAAACAACTCAGATGCTCCTCAACTAAAGAATGTACACCGAAAATGTGGTTTATTTACCCAATGGAATACTATTCAGCAATTAAAAACAAGGACATCGTGCCTCGGGTCACTACCGGCAGCTGGCAGCTGGGGTCAGGTGCATGGACAGAGTCCTAGCCTAACATCTACTACCCCATCAGGCTCTTGCCTGCACCCAGAACCAGAGCAGCTCAGTGGCGGGATGTCTGTGCACCAATAGCTCGGCTGTCACCAACTGCTGGGTCCAGATCAGCTGTCACCAACCGCTGGGGGCCAGCTCGATCAGCTTGCAGCGGAGGAGGCCACCATCTTGCCTCAGGTCACTGCGGACAGCTGACAGCTGGGGCCAGGTATGTGGACAGAGTCCTAGTCTAACATCGACTACCCTGTCAGGCTCTTGCCTGCACCCAGAGCCAGAGCAGCTCAGCGGGTGGTCTCTGTGCCGACCTGCACAGGCACCAACTTGCTCGGGGGTCTGTGCCTGGAGTACAGCCAGAGGCCAACATCTTGCCTCAGGGCATCACAGACAGCTAACCAGACAGAGACCTGTGGACTGAGAACGCCACCATCTAGGCTCCAGCAGTCCAACCAGGGAAGCTCTAGTCCTGCAGGGAATCCCACAGTTAGACAGAGCCCCGAGACCTGCCACCATCTTGGAGCTGGTGGCCTAAACAGGTAACCACAGAGAACCAAGAGAGGAGCCCAGATCGATGGAAAAAAAGATCTGATTCTTAAGAGATGGCAACTAGGCAGGCTAGGAGGAGACGGCAGGAGGCCAATTGCGCATCCAGCAGCAAGCAGGGAGGGGGGGCAGGAGAGGGGAGAGACTTGGGTCCGGCCCAGCAGAGCTGAGGAAGTAATTCGGAGCCCAGTAGTGGAAACCTTCCGGTCTCCACCTTGGGAGCACGGACACCCTCTACTACAGCAGCGCCAAATCCCAGGCTCACAGGTACTTCAACACCAACCAGTAACAACATGACCAACTAATCCCAGAGATAAACAAATGGCAAAAGGCAAAAGTAGAAACATTACTATCAGAAATCAAGGCAATATGGCAGCATCTGAACCCAATTTTCCAACCACAGCAAGTCCTGGATACCCCCAACACACCAGAAAAACAAGAGTTGGATTTAAAAGCACTGGTCATGATGCTGCTAGAGGAACACAAAAAAGACATAAACAACTCTCTTAAAGAAATGCAGGGGAACATGAATAGGATAGAAGCCCTTACAATGCAAACACAAAAATCACTTAAAGAATTCCAGGAGAATATGGATCAACAGACACAAGCCAATAAAGAGGAAATGAAAAAAAAATCACTTAAAGAAATGCAGGAGAAATTGAGTCAACAGGCAGAAGTCATGAAAGAGGAAACACAAAAATCTCTTAAGGAATTGTAAGAAAACACAAACAAACAAGTGAAGGAACTGAGCAAAAGCATCCAAGATCTAAACACAGAGGTAGAAACAACTAAGAAATCACAAGGGAGACAACTTTGGAGATAGAAAACCTTGGGAAGAAATCAGGGGTCGTAGATGCAAACATCAATAACAGAATACAAGAGATCAAAGTAAGAATCTCAGATGCTGAAGATACCATAGTAACCATTGACTGCACAGTCAAAGAAAATGCAAATGCAAAAGGCTTGTAACCCAAAACATCCAGGTAATCCAGGACACAATGAGGAGACCAAACCTAAGGATCATAGGGATAGATGATAGTGAAGATCTACAATTTAAAGGGCCAGCAAATATCTTTAACAAAATTATGGAAGAAAACTTCCCTAACCTAAAGAGAGAGATGTCCATGAATATACAAGAAGCTTACAGAACTCCAAACAGACTGGACCACAACAGAAATGCGTCCTGTCACATAATAATCAAAACCCCAAACGTACTAAACAAAGAAAGAATATTAAAGGCAGTAAGAGAAAAAGGCCAAGTAACATATAAAGGAAGACCTATCAGAATCACACCAGACTTCTCAACAGACCATAAAAGCTAGAAGATCCTGGGCGGATCTCATATAGACTCTAAGAGAACACAAATGGTCAGCCAAGACTACTATACCCAGCAAAACTCTCAATCAACAAAGATGGAGAAATCAAAATATTCCATGACAAGACCAAATTTACTCAATATCTTTCCACTAACCCACCCCGACAAAGGATAACAGGAGGAAAACTCCAATACAAGGAGGGAAACTACACCCTGGAAAAAGCAAGATAGTAACCTTCTTCCATCAAAATCAAAAGAAGATAACCACTCAAAACCAAAAATAACATCAAAAAAGACAGGAAGAAATAATGACTATTCCTTAATATCTCTTCACATCAATGGACTCAATTTCCCAATAAAAAGACATAGGCTAACAGACTGGATACGGAAATGGGACCCTACATTTTGCTGCATACAGGAAACACATCTCAGGGTCAAAGACAAACACTGCCTTAGAGTAAAAGGCTGGAAGACAATTTTACAAGAAACTGGTCTCAGGAAGCGACCTGGAATAGCCATTCTAATATCAGATAAAATTGACTTTCAACCTAAAGTCATCAAAAGAGACACAGAAGATGACTTCTTGCTGGTCAAAGGAAAAATCCACCAAGAAGAACTCACAATTCTAAACATCTATGCTCCAAATGCAAGGGCACCCTCATTCGTAAAAGAAACTTTACTAAAGCTCAAAGCACACATTGCACCTAACACAATAATTGTGGGGGACTTCAACACTCCACTATCTTCAATGGACCGATCAGGAAAACAGAAACTAAACAGGGACACAGGGAAACTCATTGAAACTTTGGACCAATTGGATTTAACAGACATACATATAGAACATTTCATCCTAAAGCAAAAGACTATACCTTTTCTCAGCACCTGGTGGTACCTTCTCCAAAATCGACCATATAATTGGTCACAAGACAGACCTCAACAAATATAAGAAGATCAAACTAATCCCATGCCTCCTATCGGATCACCATGGAGTAAGAGTGGTCTTCAATAACAACAAAAACAACAGAAAATCCTCACACACGGAGGCTGAACAATATTCTACTCAGTGATACCTTAGTCAAGGAAGAAATAAAGAAAGAAATCAAAGTCTTTCTAGAATTTAATGAAAATGAAGGCACAACATACCCAAATCTATGGGACACAATGAAAGCAGTGCTAAGAGGAAAACTCATAGCCCTGAGTGCCTCCAAAAAGAAACAGGAGAGAGCATATACTAGCAACTTAACGGCACACCTGAAAGCTCTGGAACAAAAAGAAGCTATTTCACCCAGGAGGAGTAGAAAAGAGGAAATCATCAAACTCGGGACTGAAATCAATCAAGTAGAAACAAAGTGAACCATACAAAGAATCAACAAAACCAGGAGCTGGTTCTTTGAGAAAATTAACAAGATAGATAAACCCTTAGCCAGACTTACTAAAGGGCACAGAGACAGTATTCAAATTAACAAAATTAGAAACTAAAAGGGAGATATAAACAGAAACTGAGGAAATTCAAAAAATCATCAAATCCTACTACATATATAGACTCAACACAACTGGAGAATCTGGAGGAAATGGACAATTTCCTAGACAGTTACAAAATACCAAAATTAAATCAGAATCAAATAGATGTCTAAACAGTCCCATAACCCCCAAAGAAATAGAAGGGGTCATAGAAAGTCTTCCAACCAAAAAAAGCACAGGACCAGATGATTTTAGTGCAGAATTCTATCAGACCTTCAAAGAAGACCTAACACCAATACTCTTCAAATTATTCCACAAAATAGAAACAGAAGGAACACTATGCAACTCATTCTATGAAGCCACAATTACCCTGATACCAAAACCACACAAAGATCCAACTAAGAAAGAGAACTTCAAATCAATCTCCCTTAGGAACATTGACGCAAAAATACTCAATAAAATTCTTGCCAACCGAATCCAAGAACACATCAAAACGATCATTCACCATGATCAAGTAGGCTTCATCCCAGGGATGCAGGGATGGTTCAATATATGGAAATCCAGCAACAGAATCTACTACGTGAACAAACTCAAAGAAAAAAACCACATGGTCATCTCATTGGATGTGGAAAAGCATTTGACAAAATTCAGCGTCCTTTCAAGCTAAAAGTCTTGGAAAGAACAGGAATTCATGGCACATGCCTAAACATAGTAAAAGCAACTTACAGCAGACTGGTAGCAAACATCAGAGTAAACAGATAGAAACTTGAAGCAATCCCACTAAAATCAGAGACTAGACAAGGCTGCCCCCTCTCACCATATCTCTTCAATATAGTTCTTGAGGTACTAGCTAGAGTAATTTGACAACATAAGGAAGTCAAAGGGATACAAATTGGAAAGGAAGAAGTCAAACTATCACTATTCGCAGATGATATGATAGTATACTTAAGTGACCCAAAAAACCCCACCAGAGAACTCCTACAGCTGATAAACAACTTCAGCAAAGTGACTGGTTATAAAATCAACTCAAGCAAATCAGTAGCCTTCCTATACTCAAAGGATAAGCAGGCTGAGAAAGAAATTAGGGAAATGACATCCTTCACAATAGCCACAAACAATATAAAGTATCTTGGTGTGACTCTAACCAAACATGTGAAAGATCTGTATGACAAAAACTTCAGGTCTCTGAAGAAGGAAATGGAAGAAGACCTCAGAAAATGGAAAAATCTTCCATGCTCATGGGTTGGCAGGATTAATATAGTTAAAATGGCAATCTTGCCAAAAGCAATATACAGATTCAATGCAATCCCCATCAAAATCCCAACTCAGTTCTTCATAGAGTTAGAAAGAGCATTTCTCAAATTCATCTGGAATAACAAAAAACCCAGGATAGCTAAAAATATCATCAACAGTAAAAGAACTTCTGGAGGGATCCCGGACCTCAAACAATACTACAGAGCAGTAGTGTTAAAAACTGCATGGTATTGGTACAGTGACAGTCAGGTAGATCAATGGAATAGGATTGAAGAACCAGAATTGAACCCACACATCTATGGCCAATTGATCTTTGACAAAGGAGCTGAAAACATCCAGTGAAAAAAAGATAGTCATTTCAACAAATGGTGCTGGCTCAACTGGAGGTCAACATGCAGAAGAATGAGAATTGGTCCACTCTTATCTCCTTGTACTAAGCTCAACTCCAAGTGGATCAAGGACCTCCACATAAAACCAGACACACTAAAATTAATAGAAAAGAAACTGGGGAAGACCCTTGAGGACACTGGCTCAGGGGGAAAGTTCCTGAACAGAACACCAATAGCTTATGCTCTAAGATCAAGAATAGACAAATGGGTAATCCCAGCACTTAAGAGGCAGAGGCAGGCAGATTTCTGAGTTTGAGGCCAGCCTGGTCTACAGAGTGAGTTCCAGGACAGCCGGAGCTACATAGAGAAACCCTGTCTCGAAAAACAAAACAAAAAACAAACAACAAAAAAAAAGAATAGATAAATGGGACCTCATAAAATTACAAATTTTCTGTAAGGCAAAAGACACTGTCAAAAGGAAAAATTGGCAAACAACAAATTGGGAAAAGATCTTCACCAACCCTCCATCTCACAGAGGGCTAATATCCAACGTATACAAAGAACTCGAGAAGTTAGACACCAGAAAACCAAGTAACCCTATCAAAAAATGGGGTATAGAGCTAAACAAAGAATTTTCACCTAAAGAAATTTGGATGGCTGAGAAACACCTTAAAAAATGTTCAACATCATTAGTCATTAGTGAAATGCAAATCAAAACAACCCTGAGATTTCACCTCACACCAGTCAGAATGGCTAAGATTAAAAACTCAGTTTTTAATACTACTGCTCTGTAATATTGCTTGAGGTCCGGGATATTGATTCCCCCAGAAGTTCTTTCGCTGTTGATGATAGTTTTAGCTATCCTGGGTTTTTTGTTATTCCAGATTAATTTGAGAATTGCTCTTTCTAACTCTATGAAGAACTGAGTTGGGATTTTGATGGGGATTGCGTTGAATCTGTATATTGCTTTGGGCAAGATTGCCATTTTGACTATATTAGTCCTGCCAACCCACGAGCATGGAAGATTTTCCCATTTTTTGATGTCTTCTTCAATTTCCCTCTTCAGAGACCTGAAGTTTTTGTCATATAAATCTTTCACGTTTGGTTAGTGTCACTTCAAGATACTTTATATCATTTGTGGCTATTGTGAAGGGTGTCATTTCCCTAATTTCTTTCTCGGCCTGCTTATCCTTCGTGTATAGGAAGGCTACTGATTTGCTTGAGTTGATTTTATAGCCAGCCACTTTGCTGAAGTTGTTTATCAGTTGCAGGATTTCTCTGGTGGAGGTTTTTGGGTCGCTTAAGTATACTATCATATCATCTGCGAATAGTGGTAGTTTGACTTCTTCCTTTCCGATTTGTATCCCTTTGACTTCCCTCTGTTGTGGAATTGCTCTAGCTAGTACCTCAAGTACTATATTGAAGAGATATGGTGAGAGGGGCAGCCTTTTCTAGTCCCTGATTTTAGTGGGATTGCTTCAAGTTTTTCTCCGTTTACCTTGATGTTGGCTACTGGTCTGCTGTATATTGCTTTTACTATGTTTAGATATGGGCCTTGAATTCCTGCTCCTTCTAAGACCTTTAGAATGAAAGGATGCTGAATTTTGTCAAATGCTTTTTCAGTACCCAATGAGATGACCATGTGGTTTTTTTCTTTGAGTTTGTTTATGTAGTGGATTACGTTGATGGATTTCCGTATATTGAACCATCCCTGCATCCCTGGGATGAAGCCAACTTGATCATGGTGAATGATCGTTTTGATGTGTTCTTGGATTCGGTTGGCAAGTATTTTGTTTAGTATTTTTGCATCGATATTCATAAGAGAAATTGGCCTGTAGTTCTCTTTCTTAGTTGGAACAGAGGCTTAAGGAATGGCTAACCAGCGACCAGCCCAACTTGAGACCTATCCCATGGGCAAGCACCAGTCCCTGACACGATAAGTGATGCTATGCTGTGCTTGCAGACAGCAGACTGGCATAGCTGTCCTCTACCCAGCAGCTGTCTGTGACAGATGCAGATACCCAGAGTCAAACACTGGACAGAGGTTGGGGTCCCCTATGGAAGAGTTAGGAGAAGGATCAAAGGCCTTGACCCCTGGGAGCAATCAGACACTGAGCTACCAACCAAAGAGCATACACAGCCTGGTAGGAGGCCCCTGACACATATGTTGCAGAGGGTTATATTGTCTGGCCTCACTGGGAGAGTATTGCCTCATCCTTCAGAGACTTGATGCATGGGGGAAGGGTGGGTGGAGGGATACCCAGAGGGGAGCACCCTCTCAGAGGAAAAGGGGAAAGGAGAGGGGGAGGAATGGGGGGGAGTTACCAGGAAAGGGGCACCATTTGGCATGTAAATAAATAATTTTTAAATGAAAATGTGGTATATATATATATATATATATATATATATATATACACACACACACACACACACACACACACACAATGGAATACTACTCAGCAATTAAAAATAATGAATTCAAGCAATTTGTAGGCAAATGGTTAGATCTGGAAAATATCATCCTAAGCGAGTTAACCCAATCACAAAAGAATACACATGAAATGCAATCACTGATAAGTGGATAGTAATGAGCCCAGAAGCCCTAAATACTCAAGGCACAATTAGCAAGTCAAATGATTCCCAAGAAGAAGAAAGGAGAGGACCTTGGGCCTGAAAAGATTGGATCCAGTTTTGTAGGAGAGTACCAGAACAGAGAAATGGGGGGGGGGGGAGTGATTGGGGAATAGTTGGGGGGGAGAGGACTTATGGAATGTATGGGGGGGGGGACTGGGAAAGGGGAAAGCCTTTGGAATGTAAACAAAGAATATAGAAGAAAAAAAAAGAAAAAAAAAAGAAAGTGAACTGTGCTGATAGACTGAGAACAGAAGACAGCTGGAGGCCGCTGAGCCAGGAGACGCTGAGCCCAGCAGATAGCTAGAAGAGTCAGAGCTTGGAGCTGCTGGTATGGGACAAACTGGGAGAAGGACGGTTTCAGTACATGCTAGGGAACTGTGGGAGGAACCTTTGGGAGAATCTGAAGAGCCTGGACTGGAGGGGGGCTGGCAGGGAGTTAAGAGAACTGGTTACGTTGGTTATAAAAAAAAAAAAAAAAAAAAAAAAAAAAACAAGAACCATTTAAAAGAAAAAAAAATAAAGCACATTTTACCCCTATTTTTGGGCTTTGTCAGCTTTTAAGTCTTTAAACTTTAGGCTCCTAACTCAATTCTACCTGTATACCTATGTATAAGGTAAAAACAGAGCTTTCCATGAGACACATTAAAAAGGTACAGGTTCAGAGAAGCCTAATGTTGATAAGCCCAATATTTAAAACTTTATTTTATCTTATGTGCATGGGTGTTTGCCTACATGTACGTATGTGCACCACATGACTGCAGAGGCCAGAAGAGGGTGCTGGATTCCCTAGAACTAGAGTTTCAGTTGGTTGTGAGCCACCATGAGTGCAGGGAATTGAACCCAGATCCTCTGCAAGGACAATCAGTGCTCTTATCTGCTTAGCCGTCTTTCCAACTGCCTAATATTTACAACTTTTTAAAAATTGCTTTAAAAACTTAAGACTTCCAGGTGAATGAAACCAAAAAGAAGTATTACAGCAGGTAGCACAAAAATATGGAAAGGAGTTCAGAAGATGCTACCATGAACAATTTGCCAACAAATTGGATAATCTATAAGAAATAGACAAATTCCTACATACATACAACCTATAAAAAAAATTGAGTAATGAAAAAAATTTAAATGACCAGCACATAATGAGCAAAGATTGAAACTAGAATAAAAAAAGTTCCCATCAAAGATGAGAACTAACTGCTTTATTGGGGGCGCGGGGGGATGCTTCCAAAGCCATTATCTAACTCCCACATTAGCAGTGTACTACATTCAGAAAAGAATCCTATGAGGATAGAAAATTACAGGGCAGTATCTCTGAGGAATACAGATGCAGAAATCCTCTACAATTCACTAGTAGGACATCTAAGCATTATAGTTGGGGTCAGGTGGATTTCTCTCTAGGACCCAGAAAGATGCTCATAAATGAGTCAGTGTAGTGAGAGACAGAAGATTAAAACCACAAATCACCTACAGAGAGAGAATGCAGACAAGAGATCAAGATCAAGAAAATTAAAACTTTTAATATAAGAGGTTTAAAGAGAAAATATATCAGGGCCAGATAGATGGCTCAGTGGTTAACAGAGGTTTTCTGAATTTAGTTTAACAGAGGACCCAGGTTCAGTTCCCATCACGCACTTTGCAACTCACAAGTGTTCAGGTCAAAGGGTATCTGATGCCCTCTCCTGGTCTCCACAGGCCTGCAGGCACAATGGTGCATATATATACACACGCAGAGACTCATAAAGTAAAAATGAACTTTTTAAAGAAAGTATTTATATAATAAGAGTCACATATGACAAGCCATACTGAACCCCAAAAAGTTCTCCTACTGGAGCAGAATGAAGAATCAGCACATTTCTCTCTTCCCTGCTTCTTTCCAATACATTACTTCAAAGTCCCAGCCAGACCAATTAAGCAAGAGAAAGAAAATTAGATGAACTAAAGTGAAACCATCTATTAGCATTCTGTCTAAGCTCCGCCCCACAATTACCTGACAACAGCCTATAAAGGGGGCTGCTTGCCCCCTCCTCACTCTCTTGCTCTTTCTCTGCTTTCCTTCCCCCCATCCACATGCTCATGGCCTGCCTCTACCTCTCTCTCTCTCTCTCTCTCTCTCTCTCTCTCTCTCTCTCTCTCTGCCTTTCTCTGCCTCTACTACCCTCTTAACTCCCCACCCAATGCCCTGAATAAACTTTATTCTATACTATATGGATGTGTGGCTGTCCCCTCGGGGAAGAGATGCCTTCCCTTCCCCCTCAGGACCAGCATGGACCTGAGGGACTGTCAAGCCCTTCCCCCACACCTCACCACACTTTCATAGAACATATCCCCCACTCTCTTTATCTTTTTATAAACAGAACAGCATTTGTATTTGCTAATAACATAATAAAACACAGAAAAGAGTACTGAAGACATTATCAAAAAATGGTTATTAGTATAAATAAATTCTACACAAATCCCAGGGTATCAAATCAACCCCTGAAAGTCACTCACATTTCTGTATACTAACCCTGACCATCTGAAAATAAAATTAAGTAAAGACATCATCTACAAGAATAACAACCACTTAACTACTTGGACATAAATTTAGACAAGGATATGAAAGAGAACTAAATGATGATTGAGGGAACACAAATACATGAGACATTTTCCCGGGTTCATGGATTGAATGACTTAGGATTTTGAAATTCGCCATACAACCTAAAACAGTTGACAGATTCAATTCAATCTATATCATTATCCCAACAACATTTTTCACAGAAGGTTAAAAGAAAAACCCTTATAACTTCTATGACACTACAAAAGGCCTTGGAGGCTCCAAACAATAATAATAAGTTAGAGGAACGAAGCTGAAGAAATCACACCCCCTGGTTTCAAATATTATTGTCAGTTGTAAAACAGTTATAACGGGAAGAGCATGATACCAATGTAAACATCAATATAGTATCAATACAACAGGCTAGAAAAGCCACTGATGGGGTGGGAAAAGTGAGACCACAAAAGCCAGGGAGGGCCAAGGCTATGGCTCAGTTCTCACTTTACAAATCCCGTTTTCCATTAAAAGCACCAGGAGGGCCTGGGGGAAATAACTGAATGTCTGAGGTTGTTTAGAAAATAGAAAATAATCGTGCACCTGACTGATGTTAACCACAAAGCAATAAAGTTCTAAAAAAGCGATAGGTCATTTGACTGGAAACAAACAACCAACCTGAAGGGGTTGCTATAGGCAGAAAGGTGGAGAGATCTGAGCAATAAAATTAGTCATGACAATTGGGGTTACAGCTCGAAGCCAAAATAAGTATCCATGAATCTATTTAGATACAAATAAATAACTGAAGAGATAAACAGTAGGGGCGTTCTTCACATGAGAATTCTAATTAGAAGGAAAGGCAGTAGTAGAAAGTCATGTCAGGGAAATTCTACAGCAGTATCAGTTACAGGCAGGATCCATCAGTGGATGCTATGATTAGTGGACCAAAGGAAAAGAGAAACAATGTGTCTACTGGCTTAGAATCGTTCCACAACGCAACTAGTACCTCCTAGGGCTCAAGCAGTAGCTCCTCAATGAAGCATCCTAAAGGTCACCTCCTTGACCAAGAGACTAGATTTGATACCAATGGTGATGGTCAGAAAAATACTTCTGTACCATTTTTAATCAAAAATGCCTAACCTTAAATGAATCATGAAAAAATATTAAGAAATTCAGGGTCAAGGACATTCTTCAAAGTATCTGATCAGTATCCTTTGGGTCAAGGTCAAAAAAACACAAAAAGCCTAAAGAGGAATCTCAGAGGAATGTAAATATGGTAAAGCCTATTCACAAGCAAGTTTGACACTGAAGGAGACCTGATTAGCAAAATTAACCAAATATAACATGGTTCTGGGTTGATTCTGTTGTGTCCACGATTCCGCAGGACCCCCAGGAGAGCTCAAGAACTGCTGGGCCCGATGCAAAGATTCAAAGGAGTCTATTTATTAATACGAGTCAGACTGGGATTGCAAACCTTCCCACTGCGCAGGACAGAAGTGCGACCCGAGCCTAGAGGGCTTCACTCTATACAGCATAGTTAGGGGTTCTTTCGATTTTAGGGTGGTAGGGCAGGCGACAAGGCAAGTCATTTTTCCAACATGATATCATTCGTTCAGGCGACAAGGCGGAGGGGGAACTCTTCTGACTTAGGGAGTAATTTTATGGTGCTATCAGAAGCTAGTGTGTTTCAAGACTAGACACAGCTGCCTGTGGCCCCTGATTATCCTCCTTTCATGATCCAAACGTGGGACCCTAATCTTCCCATTTGGTTTTTGCGTCTTTCTCCACGGCAGAGAGCTCAGCTGTTTATCAGTGAAAGTGCCAGCCTCGGAGACCCAGAGGCGACGGAGGTTGCTCAATGTCTACTCTCAAGCTGGCATCTGTGTCTCCTGGGAGGTGTATTCAAGTGCCAGACTGGGTCTTTTCTGAATGGCCAGGAAGAAGAAGGAAGCCTCCACCTTGCTGCAGGAAGCCTGAGGAGGGGGAGAAGGGGGGAGGGGAACTGCTGCGAGAGGGAGATACAAGCTACCTGTGCCACTTCAATTCTTGGGCCAATCCAAGACATTGGCAACAAAATAATATTTTTTTAAAACCTTGGCAAAATTTTAATGAAGTCTCTGATAATATTATACCAATGTCTACTCTCAAGCTGTAGACTTGAGAGTACATTGTAGTACAATGTACATAGTACATTGTAGACAAATGTACTATGTCTGTATACATGTTGACTAGCATAAGAGCGATAAGAGATCCATCGGAGCCCCGAGCTGGAGAGATGGCTGGCCATGACAAACACTGGCTGCTCTTTTGGAGAACCCAGGGTTGGTTCCCAGCACGCACATGGCGGTTCATCGCTATCTGTAACTCCAGTTCCAGGGAATCCAATACCCTCTTCTGGCATCCCTGAACACTGCACACATATGGTATGGGCATTCATGAGGCAAAACACCTAAACATATAAAACTGCAATAATTAAAATACTAATAATAAAAGCTTAAATTTAAAAAAAAGAAATCAGACTATAGTTACATTATTAAAGATGAGTTAAAGTAAAAAATCTGTCTTTTTTAATGACAGAGAAAAACCCAAACCTGACACCAAACATTTATTGATCAAGTTTTCTAAAACAGCCAAGTGAACTAAATTATTGATTTTGTACTACAAATTTGAGGTGTTCATCATTTGCATTGGCAGATGGAAGGAGTAAGGCTGTGACTGAGACAGGGAAGGTGCTGTTTTCATCTTGATATACTTAGGGTCTGAAAGGCATCTAGGGAGTGCAAAGGGGCCAGTCTGTGAACGGAAGCAACAGTGTGGATCAGAGATGCACAGACATCTTGCCCCCGGTGGAGGAGCACACTTCAACATAGGCTACCTACAGTTTGCTGACTTCATTTTCAAGGGAAAAATAAGATTCAAGACTGGCCACAAACAACTTCTCTTCCTACCTGGTAAATGCTCTAGTCTTTCACAGAATCCATAGTCCGCCAACTTCAAAACCCTGCACCGGCCCTGCTCCTATTATCTTGAATGTGAAGATTGCACTAACCACTATCAGAAGTTCACAGCCCAAGGATTCTTTGCTGAGAGAATCTAAATACTATAGAGTACATTATATATGTATATGAAAGGGTCATAAGGAAGTATATCATTTCTGTAATAAACATATGCTAATGAAAGGATTGTGAAATTCAAAGAATTTCTGACAGCCCCCATGCAAGACTGGAGCCCCCTGCTGTGCCTGTGGTCTCCAAGTATTACATCTCTCATTCACACATAGTAGGAGGTGTCTGCCTTGTACCTCTAGAAATCAAAAAGTAAGAAGCCAGGGAATTGTACTGCCTTGTATTGTAACTCTGCAAATACATGAATTCTGTATGTACTGTATTGGAATAGACACATTGTGGGGAATTTTTCTGTGCTTTTCAACTTAAGTGTCCTAGGCTAGGTACTATCTATTCCCACAAATAAAGGAATATGAACTACAAACCAAACTTTCTATCTTTGCTCTCATATATAACAACAACAAAAAAAAATCTCCTCTAAGAATTTCCCCCTGCGAGCTTCCACCTGATGTTCGAGGGGCCTCGGGGTATCTGGTGTGAACACACTAATGTGAACAGCCGTCACCTCAAGGCAGCTGCCAGGCCTTCTCCCTGCTCTCCCAAGGAAGATTAATAATGGTTAAATAAGAACAGCACCTGACTTCCGTTATGGAGGATAGCCATACAAAGATGCTGACTCCTAGCTATCATGTGTGGCAATACTGCTTGGGTTTCAAAAACTGCGCTCTGCCTGGAAGAAGCCTGGGTTTGTTCTGTGCAGTTTGATTCTTAGACATACACAGTCTGTCTACAACCAGCCAATATCCATGGTAGAAAATAGACTGAGGGACTGGGGGGGTGTAGCTTAGATGGCAGTGCTTGCCTCGTGTCTTAGCTAGGGTTTTTATTGCTGTGAAGACACACTGTGGACAGGGCAACTCTTTTTTTTTTTTTTTTTTTTTTTTTTTTTTTTTTTTGTTTTTTGTTTTTCGAGACAGGGTTTCTCTGTGTAGCTCCGGCTGTCCTGGAACTCACTCTGTAGACCAGGCTGGCCTCGAACTCAGAAATCCGCCTGCCTCTGCCTCCCAAGTGCTGGGATTACAGGAGTGCGCCACCACGCCCGGCACAGGGCAACTCTTATAAAGGAAAATGTTTAACTGGGATTGGCTTACAGTTGCAGAGGCTTATTGCATTATAAATTATTGTCTTTATATATTATTATTATATATTATTGTCTATTATAAAATTATTGTCTTGGCAGGCAGGCATGGTGCTGGAGAAGGAACTACAAGTTCTACATTTGTATCCACAGGCAGCAGGAAGAGACAGTCACACTAGGCCAGGCTTGAGCATTCTGAGACCTCAAAGCCATCCCCTAATGACACACCTCCTCCAACAAAGCCACACCTCCTCCAATAAAGCCACACCTCCCAATAGTGCCACTCCCGATGGAACCATGGGGGCTATTTTTATTCAAACCACCACACCTGGCATGGACAAAGTCCTGGGATCCATTCCCAACATCATGTACACTGAGAGTGGTGGTATGTGCTCGTAATTCCAGCGCTAGGGAGATTAAGCCTTGGATAGTCAGCAAGTTCAAGGACAGACTATGCTTTTTGTGACCCTTTCTCAAAAAAAAAAAGGGGGGGGCGGCTGATAGCTGAGGATATATCTCAGGGGTAGAGCAATCTGATCCTGAGTTCGGTAGGGGAGAGGAAGACTTACAGGCACAAAATTTTAAAAACCGATGGAGTTGAATGTTTTTGTTCCTCTATCCTAATACACTCCAAACACTGAGGACATAAACCCTCCTCATCCTGTCAAAAGAGACATAGAATATGCCTTTCGTGTCCAAATGACACTGGAAATGCAGTCACCCCTGTGGAATCCATCTGGAGCCAGCCAAGTTGTCAGAAGTGTTTCTAGACAACTTCCTTCTGCAAGACCAGAATGCACTGGGCCTTCGTGATGCATGCGAGCCTATAGTAGTGTAGCGAGCCACTAAGCACGCCAGCCCTGAGTGTGGCCGGTGAAACTTCTCTCTCTCCAGTTTAAACCATTTCAAAGTAGCAATCAGGATGTTGTAGCTGCCTTTATCTAAAACAGAACCTTTTGCTAATACTTTTCCTTCTAAAAGAGGATAAAATGATTGCTTCTATCAAATCTTTTTAAAGAGAGTCTGTTAATATAGCTAACAACTTAGAAAACAGCATGCGTTTACATAATTGCACTCTGAGGTTTATGATTTTCAAAGAGCTTTCCCACCCATTATCGAATTTCTCTCTCTCTCTCTCTCTCTCTCTCTCTCTCTCTCTCTCTCTCTCTCTTGGTTTTTCGAGACAGGGTTTCTCTGTATAGCCCTGGCTGTCCTGGAACTCATTCTGTAGACCAGGCTGGCCTCGAACTCAGAAATCCACCTGCCTCTGCCTCCCAAGTGCTGGGATTAAAGGCATGCACCAATTTGTTCCTCAACACAGTTCAACAGTTCCTATCTAGACAAGATGGCTGGGTAAAACCCACAGGAAGGCTCAGGCTCAGCAGTGGCCCACAACTGGTCAGGAGCTTCTCAGAACACACTAAAAGCCCCAGAGACCTCATGCTCTACCCGCAAGGTTACATTAACCCAGTTTCCATCTCAGAGGAGGAATGGAGCTCCGTACTAACTCAGTGCTGACTTAAGAGCTGAAGGGCTTTGGCCCAGTTATCGGGAGTAAATCCTCAGGCTACTAACAGGGCCCAGATTTCCCTCCTCGTGGAAAATTGATGGAAATGTCCAAACACCCATAACATAAAGAACGGATCTCCAAACTTCCCTCCAAAATGAGCAAGTACGTATAAGAAGGGATGTCAATCAGCCTGTCATGGAAGACATGGCCAGTCAAAATCAGAGAAAGCACTCCAGCTTGAAAACGGGAAACTGCCAACAATCCAGAGGCTGCCGTCCCCCAATGCCCACGTCCCGGCCTCAGAGTTCATTTATCATGGACAGGTGCACTTCCCAAAAGAAAACCTTCTCCTGCCAAATTGATGGATTCTTATAAAGGTTTTTCTACAGTGGCATTTTAAGATCTGGAGATCTATCAATAGGTCATTTTTCTTTCAAAAAAAACTCACAAGAACACTCCGGATTTGGGGAAATACTTTGGTTTAAGAACTGCAGCTCTGTGATCAAGAGATGGTTGATTGGCTAAGGGCACCGGCTGCTCTTCCGGAAGACCTGGCTTTGACTCCCAGTACCCACAGGCTAGCTCTTAATCTGTAAGTCTAGTTCAAGGTTCTAACTCCCTCTTCTGCCCAACATGGGCTGCAAGATTCTTTGACTACAGATTGTTTTTTGTTTTATGTTTTTTTTTTTTTAACTTAGGAACACTACAGAAGGGAAACCTGAGATTTTCATGGAATAGGGAGCAATAGAGTGGTTTGAGAGGAATTTCTAGAAGTCCTATTAGATAATAAACAGCAAGGTGGTCTAGGAGAACTTTCTAGAAGTCCCAGTAGGACTTTGCAGGGGCTGAAGCCCTGCATGAATGGAAGAGTTAATGCCTCTGAGCAGCTCCTGGAAGCAGCAGGCTCCGAGTTGATTCTCCTCTGTCCTTCTGCATTATTCTTGGGAGAGAAGCTCAGAATGACAATCCCCCCATGGTATTATTTGTGGAATAACTCAAGGAGCTTACAGCTAATTGCAGGTTCCCAAACTGCTCCCGTCACCCGGCTTTATTAACTGTGTAATTCATTTCACAAGAGCTCTCCTCCCTCTGGTCACTGCCAGCTTCACTCAGGCCCTTTCCATGGCTCTCAAAATCCTCCCCCGTTACACGGCATCCGTCACTTCCTACAAAACTGCCCAGAGCTCCTTCATGGTTTCCTTGTACATCAAGGCCACAGAACGAATCTTCCTTCACCAAGCTCATCCTCCACACTGACAGAGACATGGACACGACGCTCTTCCAGATTCGTCTAGTTGGAACTCACCCTCCTTAGAGGGAGTCTGACCTCACTTCAGCTCGCTGCTCTCTGTTCCCAATGCCTTGGCAGAATCTAACATAAAAACTTATTGTTTGTGTTTAAAAAAAAAAAAAAAAAGAACGAGAAAAAAATCAATAAATGCACGGTGGGCAGAATGGCTTGTGAAGTCTCCTCACCCGCCAGTTCCTCAGCTACAGCCCAGGTAACGGCCAGCTTCACAAGCACAGCATCCCAACCAGAGATTTTTTTTTTTTAGGTTGAAAGTTGAAATGTCCAAGAACGCCTATCATTCGTATTAAACCAATGGCCACCACTGTTCTCAGACCTGTCCGTTCTCTCTGATTGCTGTCTCCACAGCACCTGCCCTGCCTGTTCCCATACTCCAGGTCGTCCCGACTTTCCACTCTGCTGCTACTGGCTGCCCCCTCCTGCTGGAGAGAGCTCCCCCAAGAAATTAATCAGCTCAGCTGTACATCTATGGTCTCAGGTGTTAACTACTTGTCTGTGCCACTCAGCCTGTGACAGTTTGTATTAATTGTCAATTTGACAGAATCTAGAATGGCCCCTGGACATGCGTGTGGGAGATGATCCACATTACACTGATTGGTGTAGAGAGACTCTCCTTTTTTTTTAATTTTTATTTTCTATATTCTATGTTTACATTCCAAAGGCTTTCCCCTTTCCCAGTTCCCCCCTCCCTATGTCCCATAATTCCTCTCCCCCCCCAACTATGAGTTGGGACAGGGGTGGGGAAGGGGCGGTTGCAGGACAGACCATCATCCCATCCCTCACTAGCCGCTTCCTTAAGGACTAGCCAGCCTCAGACTTCCCCAAAAATGAGGAAGTGTAGCACTGGACTGAAAGGAACCTTTTTTTCTTAACAGTTGATTTTGTCAGTATTTTACCAAAGCAAGGGAGAAGCTAAGGCAACTGGCCTTTCACTGGCTCCCTTCTCATTCCAAACATGAGTTCCTAATGTGTTCCCCGGCCTCCAAATGCCCTCCAGCCCACCTCCAATGCCCGCTTACTCTCAACTTATCACAACATCCATTTGTCCAAATGCCCTGAAGTCCATTCTTAGATCCAACCTTCATGTTGCTCTTATATCTATCTCACATTAAGACCTCTTGGGTGGGACATGTAACTTACTGTTAGAGTGTGTGCCCAACACATGGAAAGCTCTGGATTCAATCTCCAGCACAATGGAAAACAAAAGAGTTCCTTTTAATTTGTTCCAATATTAACTCCTCAACTGACTGGGCATATACCTTTTAGCTACTTCTTATGCCTGAGTCCACTGCTAGCAGACCATAAGAGAGCTGATGCTAAATTGAATGTATAAACCTGGAAATTCTTTGTCAAACTCTAGTCTCCAGCCAAATGGGATGTTTGAGGTCAAAATGGGGACCCAGGGGCAAGTCAAATCAGCTTATGTAATGGTAAAGCCCTAATTAACTTAAGCAGAGGTCCCTTGTAGAATAAGGTTCAGGACTGGATGTTTCTCTCCCACCCCACAAGACTCAAGGACACTCTTTGCTGCTGTGTACAGGGTGGTCCTAATCCTGGGTCCCTCATGGCTCTGGGTCAGTAGCATGCCATGGCCATTTTTGTGCATGAAGGGAAGAGAGACCCATGGAGGCCCTGTGAAGAAGTAATGCTTCCCAGATGCATCAAATCACGTGTCTACCTCTAAGCCAATCGCTGGCAAGAAGGGTGAAAATACTTTAAGTTCACTTTAGAGCTAAGGAGGGATCAGATTTTAATAAGGCTTACAAGATTTAGTTGTTACGCCCAGAGATTGAGTTACCATTGTTTCTGAACTAAGTTTGTATTATGTTTCCCTTCACAAGATAGTTCGTCTGAGTTCAAGAGAGAAAGGTACGGTGGCTGAGCATGGGTTTGCCAGATGCGCTCCACAAAGGCCGTGGGGGATTTGAAGCACGGGGTTGGCGTGGTAGCTACTCACCAGTGGGAACCTACTGAGCTGGGTGGAGAGACTGTGGAGTTCAGAGTCAGAATCTCCATGAGAGAAAAACAGGTCGGCCATTGCCTGCCAGTGCATGGCCCGCCAGGCCGCCGGGGCAGAGGCACAAGCGTAGGAATGAGGCGGCTCAACCTCTTTAATATTTCCCTCAACAGATGCTATCCAGTCCTCATTACAAAAGAGTGGAAATGCTCTCAACGGCGATCGTCACTGTCTCACGAGTCCCCCTCCCCACCACCACTCCACCCCCAACACACACAGAGCACACTCTCCCCTTGGCTAGTTCCTGTGGCTAACCAGATAGATTTCCTCCAGTTTTCCGAGGTCCCAGCCCCTCTCTACAAGCAGTTCACATCACATAAACCCTGAAGGCTGAACCAAAGCTGTAGCTGCCAAGATCCTCCAGAGTGTTTTCCACTAAAGCCCTTCCTCTGTTGGGTTCCAGACCTGCGACAGGCAACTGAGCTGCCTATCTGACATATTAAAGCAGACCTGACCTCCAGGTTCTCCCAACTCCCAACATGCCCCAGTTCCTACTGGTTATAAAGTATGGCTGGCTGGCTGGTTGGCATACCCAACTCTCTACCCTCATTACTCAGTCCCAGGTGTGCCAGCCAACAGGGAGCGGCTTCATTCCCACAGGATGTCTTGTGTTCCCTAGGGATGTAGCTGAAAGAGATAATGAATACTGCACTACCCTCTGGCTTGCCTCCCAAGAAGCCATCTTTTTTTTTTCCTCTTTAACAACACTTTCATGCTAATAACCTATAAAAATGACCACTATCCCACACTCTCTACTAATCCTTCCAAAGTGCACAAACAAACCTGTACAGCCGATCTGACCTAAAAAAAAAAAAAAAAAAAAAAAAAGAAAGAAAGAAAGAAAGAAAGAAAGAAAGAAAAAACCTCAACAACTAAAAAGCAGTGACCATGGGAAGCCAGTGTTAAAGAACTCCTTACTCTATCTAATACACAGCGCTTAGCTCTCACATATGAAAACTGGGTTAAGGGTCAACTTCACACTCAGCTGGTACATTCTTTTAGTTTTTGCTTTCCACTGTTGAATGTGGCTTAGTAGAGGGCCCCTGGCACATTGGCTGTCCCGAATATCAAAACAGACAGTAAATACAGCATCTGAAGAGATGCCTGGCTCAGTGGCTGTTGCCCTCTTTACCATTCCTCATCTGGATGAGAATGTAACAGAGGGAGAATTAAAACATAATTCAGAAGTGGTAGAGTCCTGTTCTAGAGGTGCAGGGAACAGTTGGTCCCCACTAACAACATGTGAATCCATCTACCTGGGCCCAAACTAGAAATGTGGAGAAAAAAAAAAAAAGACACACCCAAGCTTGTACGACCTGAAGATATGGCAAGGTCATGTCCTGAAAATCTTTACACTACAAAGCACGTAGAATGTAGAGGTAAAGCACACACTGTCATGCATAGTTGTACCTGATTACTCAATGAGGAGAGAGCGGGAGACAACCTTTCAGACAATGACAGCAGCTGTATTTTACACACATGAAACAACAGGGGGCGGATTCACACTCAGACCACAGCAGCTAAACATTTTTTTCTCTATACATATTTCATAATATGTTGCTAACCTTGGACACACCTCAGACACACTCAGTGAAGTTCATTTTTAAACTCCCTTGGCAACTGAAATCCAAGCTCCAGACCATGTCCCATGTCTTTTCTCTCAGTGCTCCAGACAGACCTAATAGCAATTTCTCCACATACCCAAAGGGGTGTTTTTCCTTTGCAGCTCTGATAACCCCACAGTATCAATTTCTGTACAAGCTAAGAAAGTACTTTCCACTTTGTTTACTAATCAAGACCAATCATTTATCCATCCGTGGTCTATCTGGTTCCTTTATGACAAAGACTTTACATAGACGTCTGACTAGGAATTTAGAGAGAGAAAAAGACAAACTAGGATGTTGTTAAAGTTACTAATGTAACTCGGTGTGTGTTTATTACATTCAGACATTCTTCTAAATTCCGAGGGTGTCTTGGTAAAGACTTGGTCACTGTCCTTATGATGCTAAATATGAGGAAATAAAGTATATGCCCCATTGAAACAAAGTCGTGTGGACTAGCACAGAAAGAGGAGCCTTGAAGACTACTGGGATATATGACAGACTGGCAGAGGGATGGCCAGGGGATTGGAGAAAAGCACACATACGGACAGGAAACACAACAGACACAAGGGAGCTAAAGCAAAGTTCTAGAGTTGACGTTCTCAGAAGCAGAAATGAGCATCTTGCTCGGTTACAATAACAGAGTGGACACTGCAGAAACACTAGGGAGAAAGCGTGAGAACAAAGCAAGAGAAGCATCCACAGGTGGCAGGGGAGACAGGCTGTGTCAGAAGGGTCATCCTGAGCCATCTAAACACATGTACGACTGGAGCTTCCAAGAGGAATGAAGAAACACTGAAAATGTAATGTCGATGGGCAGTGGTGGCACACCCCTGCACTCAGGAGACAGAAGTAGGCAGGTCTCTGAGTTTGAGGCCAACCTAGTCTGTAGAATGATTTCCAGGACAGCCAGGACTACATAGAGAAATCTTTTCTGGAAATAAAACAAAATAAAATTAATAGCTACATTTCTTCCAAATAGCATAAAAACCACAAATCCACAGACACAGGAGCTGAATAATCTTAAAGCATATCACAGGAAACTGTTGAGGACCTTGCCATGCCTGCAGACTGAGCTTTACCTGAGGATCTTCATGGTAAAAAGACAGAACTAATTCTCACAAGTTGTTCTGGGACCTCCATGTGTATACTTGTCAGGCACTCAAGAATGTATACACACACACACACACACACACACACACGTACACACACATACATAAATGTACACACAAAAGCATACACAAATACACTCACAAACACATACACACTTTTTAGATCAACCCCCCCCAAAAAAATTAGGAAATCACAAAACTAGAACACACTGTGAAAAAGCGAAGAATGTGTGCTATATAAAGAGAAAACTGGGATATAGGGTACATTTAGCAGACATCACGAAAACTATTCAAGCACAAAGACAAGGAAACATTGTGGAGCCACTAAAAGGGACCACCAGACACTTATGTCCATAAACATATCTATAAACATGAAGAAAAGAGACCAATAAGAGCAGGTATACTCTTCTTTCAACAGCATGTATGTACTACAAGAAGTATTGAAGGAATTCTCCAGGAAACATGAACATTTACGTGATCATCATGTCACTGATATGTATACCACATTATCTCTTCTAAAATTTCTTTAGAAGACAATTGGCTATTTAAAGCAAAAATTACTATAAAGCAGTGTCTGTAAGAGATTTAAATTTTTGAATTTTATAAAGGAGGGGGACATGAAACTGTAGTCCCACAAGATACTTGTGATGGTTTGTATATGCTTTTCCCAGGGAGTGGCACTATTAGGAGGTGTGGCCTTGGAGTAGGTATGTCACTGTGGGTGTGGGCTTAAGAGCCTCATCCTCATTGCCTGGAAGTCAGTCTTCTACTAGCAGCCTTCAGATGAAGATGTAGAACTCTCAGCTCCTCCTGTACCATGCCTGCCTGGATGCTGCCATGTTTCTGCCTTGATGACAGTGGACTGAACCTCTGAGCCTGTAAGCCAACCCCAATTAAATGTTGTCTTTTATAAAACTTGCATTGGTCATGGTGTCTGTTCACAACAGTAAAACCCTAACTAAGACAATACTTATACATGATATGATGGACTATTATTTAATTTTTCCTCAGGCAGAGTGCGAAAACTGTGAACATTCTAAACCCATAGTAAGAACTAAAAGATTTCAAAGAGATATAATTAATAACTCAGTAGGAGATAAAGCAGAAAAAAAAGTTCAGTTAGGCACATCTTAAATAATGCTCATCGTTTAAAAATAACTCAAGAAGGAATTAGAAATAATTCTAAATGAAATAATATCAAAATTCATGATATATGGGTAAATTAGTGTTTAAAACAAAATCAGTGGCTTCTGGTACATTTTTTAATGAGATATAAGTTGATGATACAGAAAAATAAATGCAAACACTATAAGAATGAATGTTAATAAAGTAGGAGAAAATAGAAATAAACTAACAAAACAAAGTTTCATTTTGGAGAAGAGTGGTCAAAATAACAAATTTTATGCTTAATTTGAAGAATGAAATGAGAACAAATCACCATTATCAGGAACTAAAGGAAACAAACTTGCATTAAAAAAAATCTGTTAAGAGAATGCATGTGAAATTTATTTTTCTTTGAAATATGCAAATTACTGAAGTCAAGACAAAGAGGGAGAGAAGCTTAAATGACCCCACCACTTACAGCATCCCCTGTTCCAAGCAATGCATCCTTCCTCTCTGGCCAAGAACTTCCTTTCTGTTTTGCTTCTGCTAAAAAGTAAAGATGGCTTCCCTGCATAACAGATCTTAAATCATCCACAGACAGCACTCAGCACCACCCCAAACATCAGAAACTCTATAGAAGTGCTTTAAAATAAACCATTGTTTGGGAAAACCTTAGTCTAATGAGATAGGCCAACACATCTCTCCTTGTTTTTCTTATTTATTTATTTGTTTGTTTGTTTGTTTGTTTATTCTCTTATATATTACATCCCAACCACAGTATTCCCTCCCTCCTGTCCTCTCAGTACTCCTCCACCCCCAACCTCCCCTCTCCCACAGATCCACTTCTCCTCCCAGGAGGAAAAGGGTCCCAAAAGCAGAAAAAAAGAGTCAGAGAACAGTTTCCATTTGCACTGAGGAGTCCCACAAGAATACCAAGCTACACACTATAACATATATGCAGAAGACCTAGGTCAGACCTATACAGGCTCCCTGGTCACTGTTTTCAGTCTCTGTGAGTCCCTTTGAGGTCTGCTTAGTTGATTCTGTGGGTCCTATTCTTGTGGTATCCTTGAGACCTATGGCTCCTGCCATCTTTCCTCTCCCTCTTCCACAGGATTCCCCAAGCTCCACCTAATGTTTGGCTCTGGGTCTCTGTATCTGCTCCTATCAATTGTAGGATGAAGCCTCTCTTGTGGGGATTATGGTAGGCTCCAGTGTGAGTATAGCAGAGTATCATTAGGAATCATCTTGTTGACTTTTGGGGGAGGGGCTAGTTGTGCTTGGTTCTATCCTAGGTCCCTGAGCTGTCCAACCTCTGGCTCCTGGCCCTCCAGGCAATGTCAGGCATAGGCTCCCTTCTCGTGGTGTGAGTCTTAAGCTGGACTAGTCATTCGTTGGCCACTCCCACAAGTTCTGTGCCACTTTTATCCCAGCACATCTTGAGGGCATAGTAGATCAAAGAGTTTGTAACTGGATTGGTGTCCCAGGATCTCTATGAGAAGCCTTGCCTGGTCACAGAAGATGGCTAATTCCAGCTCCATAGTCCCCATTACTAGAGGTCTTTGCTATAGTCACTCTCATAGATTTCAGGAAGCTTCCATTGCTCTAAGTTTCTACCTTACCCCCAAAATGCTCCCCAATCCCAGTCATTTTCCAGAACTCTCTCCCTCCATCTGCCTCCATCCTGGACCTGATCCCACTCATTCCCATCCCTACCCGCCCCAGTCTACCACAAAATCTATTCTATTTCCCCTTCCCAGAAAGATCCACGCATCCTGCCTTGAGCCTACCTTGTTACTTAGCCTCTCTGGGTCTGTGGATTTTAGCATGATTATCCTTTACTTTACAGCTAATATCCACTTGTAAATAAGAGCATACCATGTTTGTCTTTCCAGATCTGGATTATCTCACTCGGGATGATTTTTTTTTTTCTAGTTTCATCCATTTGCTTCTTTTGAGACCTGCTCTAAGGGAGATCAGAGGTTCAGGCTAATTTTGGATCCAAATAGTATACATCCTGTTGTGGTTATTTAAGAGCCCTGGATAGCACTTCTTCCCCAGCTACCTCATGTAAAGGTTCAGCACGATCTGCTTCTCTTCTGAAATGGAACTCTTGGAAGCATGCGCTGAAGCCCCTGTTTTTGAGAGTCCCTGCCTTCACTTCCTTGGGCACTCACTGTGTGCCCAGCAGATTCAAAGTTACATGCACACATGATCACACTGTTACATCGTGGACCCTGGTTTAAGTAACCCTAGCTATAGTCTTCCAGTGACCCCCATGGGACTACATGGAAGGATGTCCTGGCAGAGCTCTATGTGAGCCAGTGGGTATTTAACATGAGCCCTTGGTGCTGGTATCACTATGAGGGTAGACATCTCCCCTCCCATGAAGCAAGCTTTAGTCTTTATACTTGAGAGTGGACCTCAGACCTCACCCCTGCTCAGCAAGGACTCTTTTTTTTTTTATTGTATATATTCTATATTTACAATTCATTTCCCTTTTTCTGGTTCCCCACCCCCAAAGGTCCCACATGTCCTTTTCCCTCCCCCTGCTCCCGCATCCACCCCCTCCCACTTTACTGTTCTTGTACTCTCCCACAATGATGTTTTGGTCCATTCTAGCACCAGTGTCCACTCCTTTCTTCTTGTGAGACATCACTTGATATGTGATTTGTGTCTTTGGTGTTCCAAGCTTCTAGGCTAATATCCACTTATCAGTGACTGTATACCATGGGTATTCTTTTGAGACTGGGTCACCTCACTTAGTATGACATTCTCCAGCTCCATCCATTTCTCTAAGAATTTCATGAATTCATTGTTTCTAATGTCAGCAAGGACTCTTATCTGTGAGCTGTATCACCAGCCCACAAAGTAAGCTCTCAAACTGAGAGGATATCTGTATTTTTTTTTTGGTGTTTTTTGAGAAAGGGTTTCTCTGTGTAATCCTGGCTGTCCTGGCACTCACTCCGTAGACCAGGCTGGCCTCGAACTCAGAAATCCACCTGCCTCTACCTCCCAAGTGCTGGGATTAAAGGCATGTGCCACCACCGCCCAGCTAATATCTGTATTTAAAGTTCAAGAAAGAATAGGTCTATAACTCCTAGTCCACTAGACAAAACACAACTCCTGGCATAGCTCCAGTATGTAAAAAGAAATATGTTTTGCAATTTTAAACTGAATAATATACTTGGGAAAATATGAGGAAAAAAATTCCTAAACCTGAGATTATTGCCAAGGTTATATAAATCATACTGTCTAAATCAAACACAGTAAGCATTGCTGTTAGGTGCACTAGAGACCCTGGATGGTTGCTACAGTGATATCACACAATGGATGCCCAGGTGTTCCCTCAAACTTAAAAAGACAAAGCCATTCCTGTGTAGAATTAACAGATACTGATTCTTTTAAAGCAGCAATGAGACAAGAGACTATCCCAACACCAGGCTCAGCTGCCCTTCTCGTTTTAATCAGAAGTTTGAAGGAACCTGGGGACAAGCACAAGATGGACAAGTCTGAAGTTCTGGCTGAAGATTTTCCCTCAAGTCTCATCTACAAACATTAGTAATTGTGTGTATTATAATTATAATTTAAAGTTATGAACTGCAAACAAAGGGTGGTTCTAGAAATCCCATGAAGACATGCTTAGGCTTGAGAATTCCTAACAGAGGCCCGTGAAAGGCATAAGTGCATTGTGAACAAAAGAGGAAGGACAGCTAAGAGCAAGTCAATGGGCAGAAACACTTTTTAAGACTTTTATGACCTTATCTGTATGTATGGATGGGGGCATATGCACATGTGTGTGGATGTACCACTGAGTCTAGAAGAGGGTGTCAGATCCTCTGGAGCTGAAATTCCAGGCAGCTATAAGCAGCCTAATGTCACTGCCAGGAACTGAACTCTTCAGATCTTCTGGAAATGAAATACATACTCTTAACTGTTGTGCCATCTCTCTAACCCCATGAATGGTGATAGTCTCAAAAAAAAAAAATAAACACACTTTATTGAAAACACAGCCATCTTTCAGAGTAGAGATTTTCTTATTGTAATATAAGCCAGATTCATCTGAAAATTTTTTAGTTCACATTCCTAAGTCTTTCTCTGGGACTGTACTTTAAAATGTACATTTTGAGGCACATATGCAGGTGATTCTAATATCGGCCCATCCTTTGAGAAACACTCCTCTCGATGCACTCCCTATGTGCATCAATCATCCTCTACCAGAGTAGTTCTCCCAGCCTCTTCTATACCAAATCATTCAAGTTACTACAGTTAGTTCTATCTTGATGTCATTTTTTGGCCATAAAATGTCACAAGTCTCTTTTCAAGAGTAGCAATTGACCATGGGAACTGGAAACAATTAGGCTGAGGACCCAAATAGATACAATGATTGCTTTATGATATCTACCCTACAAAATATGTGATGTAGACTCTAGAGGAATCCTAATCCAGCAATATGGCTGCTCCGGCAAGGGATCTTATACAAAGAACTAGGTCTTTGTGATCCAGCTGGAATGCAGTCCCTCTGGCTGGAAAACAGACACACTCCCTTAGTACAAAATTAGTTAATAGAAGGATGTGGCCATGTTTGAAAGTGACATCTAATTGAGGGACAGACAAAGTGATGAATCAGAAAAAGATTTGACAGTATGAGTCAAAGCTAGGATATATCCAACTCTCAGAAGAACAGCACAGGAAAGAGAAGCTATTCAAGAGCAGAGCTGGGAGAGAGAGGTTGTCAATTTGGAGTCAGTGCAGTGAGTGCAATGCAGTGGCGTTCATTCATTCGGGAATTCATGCAGTTCAGTGCAGGTCAGCAAAGGCACTTGAAGCCAGAAAATAAGAAGGAGCCAGAAGATTAGATCAAATTGCCAGAGTTAGTTTGAGGACCAGCAGAGCAATTCAGTAAGAAGCTAAGAGAAGCAAGATTGAATCAGTCAGTTTGGAGATGAGTTTGAGCCAGAAGAGCTGAGTTGAACCAGCCAGCCAGAGTTCACAAAGAACTAGAAAGGGCGAGCTTATTCTGCAATAAGTCTCAAAGACAAGGATTACATCTGGTGAATAAAAGTTACTTTTACATAAACAAACTAGCAACACTTCTGTGGTAGGTAGAAGCTGGCCACTGAATCTCATATAAAGCTAAATTGTGCTAATGTGTGCTTAGGACTTCAAGTTCCTTTGCTTGATATTCAGAATGCTACCTGATAGGTTAAATGATGGTCACCACATAATGAAATACCTTCCATCCTTGCCTTCCTTCATACTCTTGGCTAGCCACCCAGCAGTCCTCTACTTTTCTAACATGCAGAATCCTCATTATAGGAATTAGTCTCCCTGTCAATCAACAGCCCTGCTTTTGGCTGCCCAGTTCCTACATAATCTCCCTGATGCCCAAGGCCACTGCCCACCAACCAGCCAATCATGTCCACAAGGCCTACACCACATTTCCTGATCCTCGTTCATTCTTCTAACCACTTGACAAGCTCCCTGCCCTAACCTTTCAACCATTGCTACCTAAGCAGACCTGTATCAGACAGTCTGCCTATAGCACAGAACTCATTTGGCCAGCCTTCCATGAAGACAGAAAAAACAAGTCTACTAAATAAATATAAGTATAGAGTGGTAAGAGTAAGGAAGGAACACAGGGATGCCTGTGACATGGACTGAAAAGTCCCATTCTTCCCAACCTTGTCCCAGGGGCAGAGACACTGGAGTAAGCTAGACTAAGCAGCTTTGAAAGCAAAGATGAAAACGTCCTTATGAGTTCTTACTTTCTCATTAATTACTTCACTAGCCTTATAAAAATCAGCACTGAGAAATAATGCTTTGAACCAAAAAGAACACTTTTATCTAAAGAAACTCTACTGTGTCCCCAAATGCCTGATGGTCTTGTGGCTCTAATTAAATCAGCTTAATGGGGAAGAGTATGTCACTGGAGGTCATCTGGTTATAACTCTGAGCTTTTTCCTAAATGCCTTTTGTTATCTCCCTTTGCACCCTCATGTTCTAGCGTGTTTTTCCGGTCAAACATGCTGACCTTACTGAGGATTAACTTTGGGATTTCTGAATACTGAAAATAGCTCCTCAGATATTAGATCAATGTCTTTGGAGACCACAGGGATTCTTCTTCCTACTGTTGCTCTAATCTGTCCCCTTTCCTCTATTCAAAATTTTATCTTAACAGCCGTAACTAGAAAAAGATCCTGTCTTAATCACATGGATGGAAAGAAAGGAGCTGAGAGAGACCGACGGAGCCCACCAGCTGTTTAAACTGCTGACTAAAGTCAGTCAAAAGCAAGAGGTTTGAAGGAAGGCTTTGTTTCCTCAAAGAGTTCCTCATGCCCTTGAAAGCATGCACATCCCTCATGACACCCCATTCTCTGCCAGTCTAGACACAAGTATAAGATACAAATTGCATGAGTCTGAAGAGACAAATCTTTGCAAAACCACTTTTCCCAAAGCCTAACTATGTGGGATAGAGTTCACAGAAAGCCCCAGTTAGCCTGAAATAAGGACTGTTCTGCCTCCCCGCACAAGTTTCAGATGCTGCCTTTTATGTATGCTGTCAAATGTTGTCATGTGTACACATGATTCTCAAGGTTGTTGTTATTCTAGAACACTGTGTGAGTGAAACGCCCTGATGATCAATCAGAGTCCTTTTTGCAGAAGACAAAAGGGCATTTACATTCACCTTAGGTGCAAAGGAGACTCGGTGGTGCAAGTAATACAACCTTAGAACACAGGTTGATGTTGGTTCTGAGATCAGTGGGGTTAGGGACCCACCGAATAGTAGGGCTCTCTTCCCTCTCCTCACTTCCCTCCTCTGCCTTTCTCCTTGGCTCCTGTCTGTATGTTGGGATTCTCCCCCTCAGACAATGGTTGCAGATAGCTGCCAGGTCACACACTGAGGGTTCACAGTCTAATTAGGAGAGCACGCTTCCTGTTGCACATGAGGTTAGCAGGGGAGGAGGCAAATGTCTAAGAAAGAGGGAGAAGGGAGCAACAGGCTTAGTGTGATTTCAAGCATGGACATGGGCAATGAAAACTGCTTGATGCAGCAATGCAGGGGATTACCAGAACAGAGAAGTAGAAGGGGGTCTATTGGGGAACGGGCAAGGGAAGAGGGCTTATGGGACTTATGGGGAGGGGGGAACTGGGAAAGGGGAAATCATCTGAAATGTAAACAAAGAATACAGAAAATTTTTTAAAAAGGAAGAAAAAGAAAACCCACTTGGGGAAGGAAGCAGACTGCTGCTGACAGAAGTGGGTGGGGAGGAAGAGGAGGACGAAGATTAACATAGATAAAGCCTTGTGTTGGGGAAATCAGCTGAGATTAACCGAATGGTTAACTGGAGTTTTCCTATACTTTTCCCAAAGCAGAGCACAATGGAAGAGCAGAGCAGAATGGAAGTTTTCATTGTGAAGAGCTGAAAATACCATCATCATCTCCCTTAATGAATCTATCAATCACCGAACGCTTAAAAGTATTTTCATGGCTCTTCCTCCAAGCCTAAATCCAATGAATTAATAGACTCTGAAGATTTTATATGTACACACATACACATACATATACATGCATACACATACACGTACACACATACACACACCAATAATAAGTAAAGAAAAAGAGGCTATGAATTTGGGAGGGAATGGGGGCAAAGGAGAGGAGGGGGAGGGCAAGAACGGCGTAGATATAAGGCTCATGTGCGGAGTTCTCAAAAAATAATTTTTAAAAAAGATTGTGGCTCTCTTCTTCACATTTGTATCAGGAATTGCTGCTCTAAAGTAGATTTGTTGCCTGTAATTATCTGATCTCAAGATTTTTCTGTAAAAGCACTTGTTGGAGATTGATCCACACTTTTCTCTCAGCTAGGACGCTGGCAAAGGGGAAAATCAATTCCTACCAACTGTGGCACCTGTGAAGCCCCGGCTTTTAAGAAGCCCTTGGGGAAATCAGAGTCCAGTCTCTAAAAGCTGCCTGGAGAACTGAGAGAACCTGCACAATCTGTGTGTAAGTGAGGCGTGAGTGCCTCAGCCAGAGAGACCCCGTGCATGCCTGCAATCCCGGCAGTGGGAAGGGCAGGGCTGGAGATAGGAAAAGCATGAGTTCAAGCCCAACCTGCACTTCACAGCAAGCACTAGCTGAGAATGTAGCTTTGTGGTAGAACACTGCACCTACCACATCTGAGGCCTTGCGAACAGCAGTGCCAAGGAAGCAAAGAGAAAGAACCTTTACAGACCTTTGTTTACATGGCTGGATTTAACATGTACATACTAAGATAGGATTCTTTGAATGAGTGTTATTTTATTTGATTTTTGTGTGCTGTCTTTTTATCCTAAAATGACTGCAGAACAGACACTCAGTATTTTAAAGGCATAAACTTGAGCTGAGAGTGACAGACCAAAGACATGTGGTACCTCAGACCAAAGGCACTCAATGTTCACCATGAAGACTCTGAAAGAGTTCACAAGAGTCTAGATGAACCTGAGATGTCTGCTTTGTGTGGATAAAAACATCTTTGTTCTTAATTGTGAAATTCCCCCAAACCATGAACCCTGTTTCCTACATCTATAAAACTAAAAGCATCTAAGCTAAGTAATTCCTGGAAACATCAAATCAAATATCCTTGGACCTATCATTCTAGCCTCCTGTATTCCAGGTCTTCAAAAACAAAAAAATAAATTAATTCAATTACTGCTAAACATCAAAGGTAGAAAGATTCTTGTCAAAACCATGACATCATGTCTTTGTTTCTGACTTCATTAGAAAACATATTTGAGGTATTTTTTTAAAGTAGTATCAACTCATTTCATCTTTTTATAACAAAGATTTATACCAGTGGTTCTCAACCTTCCTAGTGCTGTGACCTTTTAATAGAGTTCCTAATTTGTGGTAACCTTCAAGCATAAAATTATGCCTTTGCAACTTCATAACTACAATATTGCTACTGTTATAAACCATAATATAAATACCTGATATGCAGGATATCTGATGAAAGGGTCATTCAACCCCAAAGAGGTCACAACCCATAGGTTAAGAACAGCTGAACTAGCTGGGCAGTGGTGGTGCATGCTTTTAATCCCAGCACTCTGGGAGGCAGAGGCAGGTGGATTTCTGAGTTCGAGGCCAGCCTGGTCTACAGAGCGAGTTCCAGGACAGCCAGGGATATAGTGATGACTTGGTGGTACTGGAGGCAGGGAGATGACAGGGAATGGATGATGAGGAGATATAAGATGTCTCTGTCTTCTCAGAGAGATAATGAGTTTTAAGTTTTACAAATTTACCAACACTCAGCAATTTCTTAGTAGGTCATTTGATTAGTTACCAACTTCAGTTCTATCTGTAGGGACACACAAATCTAACAGATTAACTTTTGTACCTCAGAAAACAGCTTAAAACAAGTTAACCCTAAATTTTCTTCTATTTAAAAAGAAAACCCCAAGAAATAGTTCTATGTGTGTAAAGTTTCTATCATAAGATGAATTTCCCAGAAAATGTCCTTTGTGACCACAGCTTGTCAAAACAGTGCCTATAAAAAAAAAAAAGTCCAACAAAACAAGATTCTATAGAATCTGCCAAACAAGGAAACAAGACTCCTCTATGTTTCTGCCGACAACCCTCTAGTGATATGGTGTGAGGCTCCATGCTTACCTCGGCATTTACACAGACTAAATATAATACAGGTAACGCCAACTACCAACCACTTGAATGCCTAGAAAACCAAGCAACAGAATTCCACTAGCAAATGCAGAACCAGAAAATATATCACAGAAGGATAGCCCAAATCGCATGTCTAAAGCCCAAAGGAAGCAGATGCAGGCATGTACATGTGGCTCTGTCATCAGACCCTCTTCACCCCGATGGCTGTGTTCCTCCATGTGGCTTCCTCACCTCCTCTGCCTTTCTGGAGGCTTGGCACATCTCAAGGACCCAGATGTCGATTCCTGGGAGTCAGGGTGAATGTAAGAGCAGCTGTCGGCAGGAGTCGCCCGCACTGGAAGATAAGCGTCCAAGGGGCACCCTGGTGAGAGGTGTCCTCTCCAGGGCAGGCAGAGCGTCTCCAAGCCTTAGTGGACACCCTCTAGGGCCTTCTCACCTCTGGGACAGGATACTCAGGAGAATGGGTGAGAGCAAGTCTCCCAGACGCATTTCCTTCCAAAACCCAAAGCCCCTCAGAGAGATCATTTTATGCTTTTAAGGTTTTCCAATAGTGATAACCCTCAGTGGGCCCATGTGACAATAATAATAGAAAAATAGAATTTCTATGTTGTGTTAATGAGCACAAAATTTAGTCCAGTATCCCAAAAGGACAAGACACATGTATAAATTTTTGCAAAGCAATCCTACCTTAAAAAATTAATCTTGGCCTGAAACAAAAGTTTGGTTAAAGTCCTATGTAAAGGATTAGCCTGATTATTATTTATGAGACCACCCATCTGGAAGAGTTTCAATGGAGAAATAAATCAATTATACCAAATCAACAATATTAGAGATTATTAAGCATAAAAATGAGCAATATGTAGAATCACAGAAAAATATTCATAGTTCAAATGAAAAAACTTCAGCAAATACAACGCTAACCTCTGTTCTTTTTCAAATGTGTAATACGTACGTGCATAAGGTAAAGAATAGAACAAATAAGAAGTATGTCTGTAGCTTTCTTTTCATAATAGAATTAGAGATTTAGTATCTTCATGCTTTTGTTCAATCCTTTCCTGCATGGTTTAAATGAGTATATTTAAATTAGTCCCTGTTTGTCACAATGAAAAAAAAATCTGAGATAGCTAACTTCAAGGGGCAAACTCTGGTTTAGGGTCAGGGTCATCTAACTCCAGGACAGTGAGCATGTGAGGCAGCACTTCATGGTAGGAGGTCTGTGCTGGAAGAGGCTATTTGCTTCATGGTGGCCAGAAGAAGGGGGCCTGGAAGAGGCTGGGGACAGAAGATAACCTTCAAAGTCACATGTGCAACAACCAACTTTCTCCAGGATGATCTTCCTTCCCATAATCTCTACCACCTCCCAGTTGTCAGTTTATGAGTCTGTCAGTGGATCAATACATTGATTAGGTCATAGTCCTCATGACTCAGTCACCTCTCAATGACTGGCTCCACCCACCACCTGAGGACCAAGCCTTCAACATGTGAGCCTTTGGGGGAATACTTACTATCCAAACCATAATGAGTAAGAGCGTGTGTGTGTGTGTGTGTGTGTGTGTGTGTGTGTGTACGTGCGCGTGCGCATTATTAAATATATATTGAATTTTTAAATAATTTTAAAATGAATAAAGAACAGGACAGGATGCTAAAAGTAAGAGTCCAAAGTTAACGCTTTCTCTGCTAATTTTGAGCATTGAAAATGTGGAATGGGGAACCGCTCTGAATAGAGGAGCAGCCAGAGGGTAGAGCAAAAAGAGAAGACAGTTCTTCAGTCCTCAGAAAGCATGGATCCAGACTCAACAACACTTCAACACCACTTCCTACCAGAGCGCCACCAAGGCCTCCACACATCAACTCTGCTGCCTCCACACCTGAGGTCCCACAGAATCCATGAATCCTGGTGAGTGGTGAGACTAGGGCATCAGCCATTGCTTCAGGTTGTCCCACAAATGTTAACACAACAGGCTTTCAAAAACACAACAGTGGCATACACAAACCTGCCGTTCACAGAGTGCAGAGTGCAGGGAACAGGCTCATCTAGCACAAGATGCCTATGCTGGGAACCAGAAATGGGGTTTTCATTTGCCATCAAGAACTCCCAACAGTCTGTTCTCTTGACTGAGTCCTAAAGACAAAGAGGAGAGTCGAGAACCTGAGACAGCCTTAAAGGGTTCAAATCCATGTGAAACAAGGATGTCCAAGCAGCTGATACTCATGCCATGTCCGGGTTTCTTGGGGAAGGATCACATGTAGCCTAGGCTGGCTTGGAACTTGTTGTGTAGTCAAAGATGACCTTGAACTTCTGATCCTCTTACCTTTACCTCCTTTTTATTATTATTTTATGTGCATTGATGTTCTGCCTGCACATATGTCTGTGTGAGGATGCTGGATCCTCTGGAACTGGATCACAGACAGTTGGGAGCTGCCCTGTAGGTGCTGGAAATTGAACTCAGGTCCTCTGGAAGAGTAGCAAGAGCTTTTAACTGCTAACTCATCTCTCCAGCCCCTACTTCTACCTTCTTACATTGGGACTTCAAGCATGTGCTACCACATTAGGTTTTATTGCAATGTTGGGATCAAACCCAAGGCTTCATACATGCTAGATAAGCACTCTATCAACTGAGCTACATCCTTAGTCCCAGCTTTCTATACTTTCTCATGAGTATAAGTAACTCCACATAGTAGAAAACATAAACTGGGCAGATGAGCTGAGCCACAGACTTACTACGACTTGGCTTTCCTGTTTCAATGCCTTTGAAAGTTTTTCCTGGCAGATGTTTTAAATGCAAACCTTCTAAAGTCCCAACAGAGGGGGCACAGACACAAACAAGGAGTGAAAGTGCATTTAAAAGCCTACCTCCCCATGGAGTGGCTGGATGTAGGACCTCTACACATTAGTAGATGTGCATCTTGGTCTTCATGTGGGTCCCCTAGCAGTAGAGTGAGGGCTGTTTCTGTTCCCTGCAATTGTATCCCCTTCTCTTACCTGGACTGCCTGATAGGGCCTCAGTAGGAGAGGATGTGCCTGGTCCTTCTGAGACCAGATGTCCCAGGGTGGGGTGGTACCCAAGGGGAGCTCCCCCTTCTATGAGGAGAAGGGGACAATGGTGGGAAGAATTTGTAAGGGTGCAACTAGAATGGGGGGCTGTGATTAGGATGTAAAGTGAACGAAAAAATTTAAAAAAAAATAAAAGGAGAGCTCCCAAAGTCTTCAAGTTGTACAGTTCTTTTTATTTGTTTTTGTGCATCTGTGTGTATGTATATGAACATGTGTGCTGATGCTGTAAAACCCAGAGAAGCAGCATCAGACCCCTGGAGCTGGAGTTACAGGTGGTTATGAGTCTCCTGGCATGCGTGCTAGGGGCCAACACAAGCACACTTAGGAGATGAACTGTTTCTTCACCCCAAGAAGAGACGGGGTGCTCATTCGCCATTCTCCCACAACCCCTTCTACCAACATGAGGCAAGCCTTTCCCTGACCTACAGTTTTATCTTTATCCCCAGAGACTATTTCCTCAGCGTGGATAAGTTCAGCTATTTGATAACACTTCAGTGTGCTCCAAACTTGTGCATGGAACTAGGTTTCGTAATAAGTGTTGCCAGCAATATAGATATGGCAGCTGTGGGCCCCGGGGACTCTTGATAGAAGCATAAAATAGGAGCAACTGTTTTAGGATAGTAGACATCTGCCCACACCAAAGTTCTAACTAGGTGCTGAGTGAAGTTTTGAATGTGCACTTGAAGGGAAGGAAGACATTTATTTCATAAGTCAACTGCTACTTCCTTTGCAGGTTCTGGGGGGTCCCAGAGAGACTGCACACATGAGATCATCTCCAACTTGGCTGTAACGGAAACCCCAAATGAACAGCTCCTGGGGTGTTGATTTCCAGCCAAGTGCTGATGAGGACTGAAGGTCAACAGTGATAGACTGTCGACCTTTTCTCACCAATCAAAGCACCAAATCCTGATTAAAGTCAACGGCGCTTCTGCCTCCGTCATGAGAGAGAAGCCTGTTAGCTGAGAAATCTTTTCTCTTAGAATGAAGCTTTTGTTCTGAGGTATTTTCAGAACTTCTAGGCAATAAATTTTAGGCAATATCATTATTGTCACCTTCTGGAACCACCGCAACTTCAGGCTCAGGGTGGTTTAAGAGTCCCTTATTCCAAGCTAGGGACGTAGTATAATAGGTAGAGTGCCTGCCCAGCATGCATAAAGATCCGGGTCCCTCTCCCACACCCATAATCCCAGCACTCGGCTGGTAGAGAGAAGAGGATCAGAAGTTCAAGATCATCCTTTTCAGCTTCATGGCAAGTTTCAGCTCATGGCTAGCCTGAGCTACATGAGGCTATGTCTCAAAGGAAAAATAATCCTTAACTTCTATATAACAAATAGCATCTTTGTACCTCTGAAATCTCAGAAGGCTGATAGGACATAGGAGACTAGGGAGGCTGGAAATGTCTCTCAAGGACAAACAACAGAAAATAGAGACAAAAAATAAGTCTATGAAGGAAAATGTCAAAAGCCCGACATCTATCATGTCAGACACTATTCTAAGATAGTGTTTCATTCTAAGAATATGTTTTGCCTTGAGTTGTAGTAAATCCATTTTGATACTTATGTAACCCTGGGAAAATAGATGAAAGAAATGGGACTCCTCTCCTCCCTACCCCACTGATTTTGAGGTAATCAATAACAATTCAATATGTCTTCTTGGACTGATATGTGTGTGTGTGTGTGTGTGTGTGTGTGTGTGTGTGCATTGTATATTTCAAGTCAGATCATACTTTCCAATTCATTTATCCACATACCCATGTGCCAGGAAAGAGGAGAAACTTTTGTTAATTTTGGGTTTGTTTTTTATCATGCCAATGGTTGGAGACTTTTTTAACATCTCTGCATAGAGGGAGGAAGCACACATTCTTTCCGAGAGCCAGAGTTTCGGTATATAAAAAGACTCACACAGCACCTTCTCTTGTCCTGCTATATTTGATGCTAAACATATAGAAACAGCTCTCACACGGCAGCTGTGTTGTGACAGGCCCTTACACAGCTAATAGTCTGACATATAAATCCAGCTGTTAGAATCAATAAAGCTCATGACCTGATGGACTTCATGAAAATTGCCTGTCATCGGCCAATAGTCATCAATATTCATCACAATGGCCCTCCTTTAGCAACTCCATCTGCTTTATATAATTCAAATTAAATTTCAGTTGTTTTGCTAATAACATTATTATTTTGACACCATTTTCATCCATGCTCTTGGATTTCCTTGCACATCTTAATGTTTTCTACAACAAGATGTGAGGAGTAAGTTTCATGAAAGGTTGGCCCTTCTTACAGTATTGAATGTGATACATTTTGACAAACTAAAAAATGAATTATTTCCTTCACTTTAAATACTATCACTCTTCACCCCAAGTCCTTCTGCATGGTTGTTCTTGATGCTTAACTGTGAGTGGAAAAGAAGCCACACCCTGTAACCTCCACCTCTCCCAGCCGGGCATTTCCACCATTCTCTGGCCAGTGCTACCAAATCCCAGCCATGTTCCCAGGATGTTCCAAGCCTACAGGACAAGTAGCTTCTCACAGTGCAAACTGAGCTTAAGGAAGAGGAAGAGGAGCTAAACTCTTAAAAGAAACGTATCTTCAGCTCCAGCCCTTACCTACCAGTTTTTCTCAGTCATGGGTACTTAGAGGCCTCAGTGTGATTGTGACTGCTTTTCCTGCCCTTTGATGTGAAAAGAACTCAAACCTTCTCCCTGACGAAGTATTATTCCCAACATTTTCATGCCAATGCTTGGCATTTCCAATTACTCCCTGAAGGAAGCTTGAGTGTCCAAAATGTGACTAGAGATGGCACTGTGCCCCCGCGTCACAGGTGGGACTGGAATTACATCTAACAATTAGCTCAAACTTGGCAGAGTTCCATCTATAGCTCTGGGCACGCATTACCTCAGGGGAACAGTAAAAGATCCAACAGCATCGAATGTTGAAATAAATGCAAAAGAAGCTACCCAAACATACTTGCTTTAATCTATACAATTTTAGATATAACATATATAAAGAACATTATTCTTACGTTTTGTCGCTTAGTTCAAAAAGTAAAACATGGTTACCCATGTGAGGCCCCCTAAATGTTCCTCCTGACTCCCCCTGTTCACCCATAGCCTTAAAAATAGCCACTCTTAGAACTGGATGTGCATCACACAGCAAACACACAAGCAGGACATGGTGGCATTGACAGAATCCGACGTTACACAGGACAGAACTTTTTACCTGAACCTGGTGGCACTTGACTATAATCCTGCTACTCCAGAGGCTGAGCCAGTGGGATCACACATTCATGGCAAGCCTAAGCTACAGAGTGAGTTCAAGGCAAGCCCGGGCAACTTGGTGAGACAATGTCAGAAAATGAAGAGTAAACTGGAGGCTTAGGATGTAGTTGCATAGGTCTGAGAGCTTTGCAGAAAATCTTGGGTTCAATCCCCAGTCCGAGAGAGAGGGGGAGTGGGAGAGGGAGAGGGAAAAGGAGGGGGAGAGAGAGGGAAAAGGAGGGAGAGAGAAAGGGAAAAGGAGGGAGAGAGAGAGAGGGAGAGGGGAGCGAGAGGGAGAGGGAGGAGGAGGGGGCCATAGAGGAGCTACAACTTTCTGCAATTCTATACTCCTCATATGCTACTGTGTGTCGTCTGCAGCTTGATTTCTCTGTCTACTTTAAACATGCCAGCCTTGCCCATGCTCTACTGCTCTCCTGCACAGTTCAGTCATTTATCCACAGTCCAATCAGGTTCCCATTTCACACAGTCTCTGTGAATACTGTCTTAGGTGTCCCCCACACCCCGTGAGTCTAAAATGTGTATCTAGAACTGGTTTGTTCCATCAGAGAATTGATTCAACATTTCTAGAGACATCTAGGTTGGACACAGGACAGAGTGTGACAATTTAGGTTTGTACCAGGACTGCAGGAGAGCCCTCACTGTTCTCCACTCCCACTAACATTTGCCATTCCAGTGACTAGGGAATCACATGAGGACAAAGTTTTATTTTAAAATCATTATTGGCAACTGAGGACAAGGTTTCGTGTAGCCTAAGAGGAACTCCTGATCTTCCTGCTTCCACCTCCCAAGTACTAGGGTTACAGGCATACTCTACCATGCCTGGCTATCTTGAGGTTGGCTTTTTTTTTTTTTAGATTTGTATTTGTGCATGTGTGGATGCATGCATATGCATGCATGCCTCATAGGCATAAGTGCCCACAGAGGCCAGACAAGAGCATCATATCTCCTGAATCTGGAGTTGCAGGCAGCTATGAGGCATTGGAACTGGGAACTGAACTCAGGACCTTTCAAGAACAGGAAACACTCTTATCTACTGAGTCATCTCTCCAGTCCTATTTTAAATTCTTCTGAGTAAAGGAACACAATTGAAAGACAAAGTTAGGCACTGAAGTACTCGAGCTTGACAACATTGAGGTCTAAACTCAACTACAAAGAAACAAAGGGCAAAAGTGTTCTTAAGCCCTGGGGTGAGCTAGCTGCAGGTACTGGGAATGTCAGGTGTCAGATAAGGAGCTGTCCGAGTGTGTGCCACCCTCAGTGGCTGGGTCACTGGGCTTGCTAACTGGTGCCCATTGAAGTTGGGTGCCACAAAGACTGGGCTCCAGGGCACTACGGCCCTTGACAATCACATTTCAAAGGGATGACTACTACGTCTTCTAGACTGTAGAGCTTACGAGAAGCTTTTGAAAGGCTTCTATCTCAAAAGGACAAAGGCAGGATTTAGAGTTAGATGTCTTCTAAAATAAATGCCCTAAGGGACTGAAGATGGGAGCTGAGAATAAGGAAGAGGGTTACTCGGGATCAGTCAGGGGCTGGGGAGAGAGCTCAGCCAGTGAAACAGAAGCATACAGGCCTGTGTTCAACGCCCCAGAAGCCACGTTAAAAAGCCAAGCACTCAGGAAAAATTCTCTTAGCAATAGACAGAGACTACAAAAAACCACAACCAATAAAAATGCAGAGTTATGATATTCAGTCTGAATAAATCTATAAAACACTCCTACGCCTGAGTCTCAAGGAACACTCTGAAGGAGGAGACAGAAAGAGCGTTAAAAGCCAATGATTAGGGAGTTTAATGTGAGACTGTGTCTCCGAGTAATATCAGCAGCTACATCCATAAAGTCTCTCCCACATGATGGCCTAAATGTAAGCTGAGCAAGGATGACACCAATGAGCAGATCATATTGGATGGGGAAAAGCCCATGAGGCCTCAACCCTACATGAAGAACTCCCAGCAACTGAAGAAAGCTGGAAATGAGAAAGAGAGTTTTCCCAGAGAAGAACACACCAATTGGTTGTCCAGTGTCAGATGGCCAGCCCTGAAAACATACATCTGGGTGGCATTATATGGGCAGAACAATTTATATTCAGAAATATATATATGTACATATATATTACCATGTACATATACATACACATACATGTACATGAATGCAGTAATAATCAGTAAAATAAAATGGAGGTCATGAACTTGAAGAAAACAGCATATATGAGAGGATTTGGGGGAAGGAAAGGGAAGAAAGAAATACATACATCAATATGATATATACATGCATGCATATGCATGTGTACACACACATATACATGTAGTAGGAGAAGCCAAACACTATAGTATGCATTTGTAATCCCAGAAAATGGGATCCCTGGGGCTCACTGGCCAGGCATACTGGACAAATCATTCAGTTCCAGGATCAGTGTGAAAGCCTGCCTCAAAATATAATGAAGTGAATAACAGTTGAGGAAGACACCTAAGGATGACTTTGGCACATGCATGTGCACACTTTCATCAGACTGAAGCAAACGCCAAGGATGTGCTGGTGAGAGGTAATTGGTCATTCAGCATCCTGACTGTGTGAGTTGCCCATTGATATATATAATTACAACATTTTTCTACTGAGTCCTAAGTGTTAATAATTAGTACATATCTTTAATATATTCAGCACCATTCTTTTATCAGTTACATGCATTATTCTCTTTCAATTATCAATATAAAATAGTTCTATATCAAAGGCAGTTTTCAATGTTAATGTAACCATGATCATCCAGAATTTCTTCCTTCTGAATTACACATTTTATGTTAAGAAATTTCCTACTCTAAATTCATGATTATGGTCTTCTATTCTATTCCAACTTCTATTTCCAAACTGAGTGTTTTAGGATGGCCCCTGTGCCTGGTGTGTTTGCCTCTGAGAAAACCATCACTACATCAGACTCCATGTGTATGCAAATCTCTTCACAAACAGATTTATTCCATCTACTTGCCTGTACGTATGCCAATAGCACACTGTCCTACCATAGCATTAACATAAGCAAGACTTTTTTTTTTTTTTTTTTGGTTTTTTGAGACAGGGTTTCTCTGTGTGGTCCTGGCTGTCCTGGAACTCACTCTGTAGACCAGGCTGGCCTCGAACTCAGAAATCCGCCTGCCTTTGCCTCCCAAAATGTGTGTATGGGTGTTTAGTCTGCGCATATGTCTACATGTGTGGCACATGTCCCATACCAGAAGAAGCCAGAGGAGGGCATCGGATGCCCCTGGAACTGGAATTATAATTCTGAGCTGCCATGTGGGTGCTTGGAATAGACTGCAGGTCCTCTGGAAGAGAAGCCAGTGCTCTTAACCACTGAGCCACCTCTTCAGACTCAAATCTTGACATTTAATAGGTCAGTCATCTTGTTTTTAAAAAAATAAAAGTTTGGTTTCAACTATTTTTAGATGAATGTATAGTCATTATGCTTCAAATATTCCAAGGAAGGAAGATACCAGCATTTGTTTGACCACTCAGGAAGTGTGAGTCTATCAGAAATCACTTTAAGAGCGGACAGTATATCATGTGTACAAGAAGGGAATGTTTCAGGGGTTCACAAAGAGGAAACATACCAAAAACCCCAGGGACAATCTCCTTGGCATCCCCACTTTGGAAAGCCCAGCCCAGCAGTGAACCATCACCACCCATACCTAATTGTGGGCACTGGAGACTCAGGGTAGCAAAGCAATGCAGTTCATTACCCTGCAAAGCCCACGATACTGAATGCAATGACTCAGAAAGGGAAATCGTTTATAAACCTGAATGCTTGTCCCTCCTCTTTTTTTCCATTGGCTGAATAACCAGGCGCGTACAACCATATACATCTGAGTCTTAGTGTTCCCTCTGCCACCAATGTCTATTTCTTAACAAAGACCACACGTGGGTTCACCTGTTTTACTTCCTGTTTACTGAAGTTTACAGAGGCAAGACCTTGTCACCACTGCAGATCCCAAGGCAAGTTTGGCTTATATATGGTATTCTACATTTTTAATTTTGGTGAAGCTTGGTTAGACTAGCAGGTGGTAGCAGGAGCCCAGTGTTTTCTGTTTATCTTTAAGTGGACCTAAGCTGGCTCAAGGCACTTTCGTTTCTAAAAATGCACCTTTGCCCCTCGTATATCTTCATTTGGTAAGCCATACCCTGCAGAACAAAGCTAAGCCTTCACACACACACACACACACACACACACACACACACACACACACACACACCTCCACTCTTAAGGACAGTTGGCCTGACTTCTCTATACTCTAATACATATCTATGGAAAACCAGAATCTTGGCTCAACACGGGTAACTACGATCTCATTCCAATCAGCAACTGCGGAGGAGTTTGAGCCAGAGACATTATTCCATGTCATGATTGCTTCCTGGAATTCACTGTCTTAGCCATCTTAATTTGGACACTTTTGAACGTCGTCCTTCCAAATGGCTATTCCGGTAGATGAAATATGCTGGGGTTTCCCATCTCTTCATTCCTGGCAACATTCCACTGTTCCAGACTTGCTACTAACAAATAAAAACACGCAGCAGAAACAGGCTAATAAATGCCACACTCTTGCAACATTGACTTCTGGGAGTCTTATCTTCAGTCTGCTGAAGTCTAGCGGCAGGAACTGTGATGAATAAGTAAAACTCCAGCAAAGCTTCCTGTGCACACTTTCAGAAACAGCAACTTCAGCTTCTGCTACTCAGCTTCCTTTAAGTGAACACATAATCCAAATTCAAACAGATCACTGAGCCATGTGTTTTGACAGTCCTCTGCCTTTCATAAATTAGTATCACTTCTTCTAACTTGGGTTGTTCTTTCCTGCACACCTTTGTAGTCTTCAAAACTGTGTCCAGGCATGGTGGCTACGATGTGCTTGGTCCAGGAACTGGCACTATTAGGAGGTGTGGCTTTGTTGGAGTAGGTGTGTCACTGTGGGTGTGGGCATAAGATCCTCATCCTAGCTGGGTGTGGTGGTGCATGCCTGTAATCCCAGCACTTGGGAGGCAGAGACTGGTGGGTTTCTTAGTTCGAGGCCAGCCTGGTCTACAGAGTGAGTTCCAAGACAGCCAGGGCTACACAGAGAAACCCTGTCATGAAAAACAAACAAACAAAAAAGACCCTCATCCTAGCTGCCTGGAAGTCAGTCTTCCACTATCAGCCTTCAGATGAAGATGTAGAACTCTCAGCTATGCCTGGACTATGCCTGCCTGGATGCTGCCATGTTCCTGCCTTGATGATAATGGACTGAACCTCTGAACCTGTAAGGCAGCCCCAATTAAATGTCCTTATAAGAGTTGCCTTTGTCACATATCAAATGGTTCACAAAAAGAAGGAAGGAGAGGTTCCTGGTCCTGGAAAGGCTTGATCCAGCATTGTAGGGGAGTATCAGGACAGAGAAATGGAAGGGGGTGATTGGAGAATGGGCAGAGGGAAGAGGGCTTATGAGACTTATGGGGAGGAGGAAATAAGAAAAGGGGAAAGCATTTGGAATGTAAACAAAGAATATAGAAAATAAATAAATAAATAAATAAATAAATAAATAAATAAATAGAGTTGCCTTTGTCATCGTGTCTGTTCACAGCAGGAAAACCCTAAGACAGCCGCACACATTTTTAGTCCCAGCCCTCAGGAGGCAGAGGAAGATGAGCTCTGTGAGTTCGGGCCATCCTAGTCTATATAGAAACTTCCAGGCCAGCCAAGGCTACCTGGTGAGACTGTGTGTGGATTAAACCTTTACGGCATCGTCTGCCGGCCTGAGCTGGGCACGCTCGCAGCTGCCTGCTACTGCAAGGCCACAGCCGAGCCCATCCTTCATTCTGCTCATTTCTTTTTCTGGCTCTCTAGGGAACAGGCAGAGCAGCATGAGGCTTGCTGTAAGGCAGCAATGATAAAATTGACTTTTGCTAACAGAGAAAGCAATTTTCCACTCCAGAATTGTAAATGCATAGGATTCCTTGAACTTTCAGAGTGAGGTCCTTCAGTACCTCAAATCCCTCCGAGCCTCCCTTAAACCATTGTCCGGAGTTTCCATTATAAGATTCAAAGCTTCAGGCTTCCTCCACACTCAAGTCCTCCCACTTACCGGCCAACGAATATCAGTAGCGTTTTCCTATTTTCAGTGGACACACAATAATTGTGTAAGTCAAAACAAGATCCCACCTTTGTGACCCATACTTCTATCTTTAGAGATAACCGTAGTTAAAATCAAAAACTCTGAAGTCAAGCCTCTTTGATTCAAATCCTCATTTGGCATTTTCAAGGTTCTTTTTGTGTATGACAGATGCTCTCCCTGAGTCTCAGTTTCCTCATCTGTGAAGTGGGCATAACATGGTAAACAATCTTATACATTATCATCATGCTAAGTCAAAACTATGGGTGTTGTATATGTCTCTATATAAGCATTAAACAATAATGTCACTCATTGTGACAAAATCTATGACAGGAAGAAGTTTTTAAATAAAATATGGAGAGATGGCCCTGTGGTTAAAGTGCTTACTGCTCTTGCTGAAGACTAGGGTTCAGTTCCCAGCACCATGTGGACAGCTCACAACCACCTGTAACACTAGTTCTGAAGATCTGTTGTTTTCTTCTGAACTCCACAGGTTCCTGCACACATGAGGTGCATATAAACTCAGGCAGGGACACACACACACACACACACACACACACACACACACAAAATTAAATAAGTATATTTAAATGTTCATCATTTAAATAAATAGACAACTAAAGCGCCATTGAAAATGAAGGACTGCAGCCATATTGCTTAAGGGGGGCAGGAGGTATGGTGCCCATCCCCAGGCTGAGTGTGTCTAGGCATTTAAATTTGTTCCCCATATATAATTTCTGACCAAACTATTTACGGGTATATTCCAGGAAATAGAAGTAGTATTTTAAACTAAAGGAAAATATGTGTGCTGCTTTTTGACAACTTGACACAAACCTATATGTGTCTGGGAAGAACAAAGCTTAATTAAGGAATTGCCTCTGTAAGAGTGGCCAGTAGGTAAGACTGTCAGGCATGTCATTGATTACTGATTGATGTGGAAGGGTCCAGCCTAGAGTGGTCGCCTGTGCAATGGTGCTGGGGAATGCAAGAGAGCAGCCTGAGCAAGGAGGGGAGAAAGCCAGCGAGCAGCCTTCCTCCACGGCTGCTGCCTAGGGCCCCTGCCCTGACTTCCCTCAATGGGCCAAGATATGTAAGCCAAACAAACCCTTTCCTCCTGACTAATGTAGAGGGCAGAATGGCCTTGCTCCCAAAGAGGAGCGCCAAGAGAACCAGGAATGTCGATTACACAGGGGCATCTCCTTGTTGGAGGAGATAAAATACCTACATTCCATGAAGAGAGTTGAGAATCAGAAGCGACTAACAGCCGGAGATCTGCACTATCTGTTAGACCAGGCTAGATCAAGTGCCTAAAGCCAGGACCAGAGATGGCTAACACCCCAAATGACCTCTGTGCTATCTGTATGACCCAGATCAGGCCAGATCCTTCCTTAGGCCTTTAAGCTAGTACAAGTAGCCTATCTCTAAAGGCAATCTTCTTGGAAGAAATGACAGGTACCCTGGGTTGAGTTTCAGTGTAAGTATGCTTCCTTGAGCACCAGGGATTGTATTGCACTGAGGATTTTATTACACCTGAAATTTTTTTCTTCCAAATTATACTGGGCTTGAATACATTGGGAATAAAGTACCTGGCATTAGACTCCCCCAAGTCTGACTCAGGTTGATAAAGTCAGTCTTCACTGGGTTGGCACTAGTCTGAGGATCGACACAGGGTAGGACCCTCACAAACTCCAACAATAAAGGATCCAATACTATTTATAACCAAAGAGTGGTGAAGGTAAGAGGTCCCATGAGTCACCACAAAATACAAACTGCCCCAGTCCAGGCTCCTAGGTCTGAACCTCTAGGCCTGCTCTTCAGCTTCCTGTCACTTACGTAGAAACGTACATAAAGTATATGCAAGACTTTATAAAGATTCAGACCCAAGTTTTAGCACCAGACTTTTTTATTATGGATTTTACTTATTTTTAATTTTTCTAATTAGTCTTATCTGTATCTGCTGCCCTGGTTGGAACTGAATGTGCTAAAAGTCATTTTAAGAAATTGATAGTAATCTGGAAACCCCCTTAAGACATGCCCAGATGCTGGTCTTCCCCGTGAGTCTGGATCCTTTCAGGATGACATTGCATGTCCCACGAGCAACTCCGAATCTCTGATGCATCTGAAGCTTGGGTCTACATATGTCATTGAGAGGATCACTTTCCAAACCTCAAGTCGGTCCCTAATTCTGACCATTCGAACGGTGGACTTCCTTCAGAGAGTTTCCACACAGCATCACGAACCAGGCTTTCTGTCTGTGTAGCGTGCTCTACATCCGGGACACCAGGAGAGGCTTCTCTTATCCTCCGTGCCTGAGCCCTGCTCCCCTGACAGAGGCCCTGAAGAAGTCTGCCAGCATGTGTCACCTAAAATTGAACATTAAGACACAAACCTCAGCAGGAGCTGTTTTGACGCCTGTGAAATGGGGACTGAGGGCTGTAATGATTCTAATGTCACGAGAGACGGCCCATCATCCACTCGCAGTTTAGTATTGAAACCCACTCTGTCACTCATAAACATGCACCACTGATGCATCAATTGGAATGAAGAGATCAGCAGCCACATTTCCCTTGTCTCCTAAGGGGATTCCACTCTGAAAAGCTCTATTATTATGCAGAGAGATGCTCTTGGGTCCCACAAAGAAAGGTCTCACTCCTCTGAAAACCATTTTTCGGATGACATCCCCAAAGACTATTTGTGCGGAGTTGGCGCCTACCTCTCTGTTCATAGTTAGCTTTATAATGGCAGCTCTGATTTATTATTCACCTCCCTTACTTCTTACACTTCGACAGTCTTCTCAAAGGCAGATGAGAGAGATGGTGCACCTGTCATCTCAGCATTGTTAGTGTATAGGTGCCCACAGATGCCAGAAGAGGGCATCTGATTACCTGTAGTTAGAGTTACAGATGACTGTGAGCTGCTGGGTGTGGGTAGAAACCGAAGTCAACTTGCCAAGCACTCTTAACCTCTGAACCATCTCTTTAGCCCAAGACCATGTTCCAATCCACTGTGAAGGAGAGGTGTCTATGGGTGAGTGTGAGCATCCTTCATGGGCATCTAGCAGACAGAAGGATGGGCTTTTAATCTTTTAAAATTCACGTAAAAGACCTAGCTATCAATTCTTGAGTGTCCATGTAATAACCCTGGGTTATGCTGGACGCAGACTCTCATACATGGAATTAGTAACAGAGTTCAAAACTCTTCATTTACAAAAACAAACAAACAAGCCCAACAGAACTTTAGAGGTCTTGCTGGACTCCTGGCGGCTCTCAAAGCATGAAGGATGGAGCTAAGGCCCAGGCACACAGCTGCCCTCTCACTGCTGCCCCAGGCTGGCACAATAGAAGCAAGGGACCCTTAAACAGATGTTCCTGAGAAGGTTCCCGAATGCCAGGCCAGCTGTCCCCAGGTAACCTGTGGCTTGAGGAGAACAATGCTTGATAAGACCCCAGTTTGAGCAAGAAACCCAGGAGGATCTATGGAAAGTCAGTTCTGGATTCTTGGGAGTCAGTAAAGCAGAGTAAGGTATCCACTGCAGTACATACTAACTTCCAAACTGGGAAAACCTCCCCGTACGAAATCATCTGTGATGTTTCCGCATACCCTGTGACCATATAAGCCAAATGTCTGGTACAGCATGGCTAGTTCCCTATTTTAAGAGAAATTTCACAGACGAATCTTAGCTATGTTTTAGTCTCAACCTAAGAAAGACCCCATTGAAAACTGTAAACACTTCCTGGGCCACGGTAGGGCTTAAGAGGGCCACTACTCTGGTCTGCTGCATAGCCCAGTGATGTAAGCCCTTGAAAGAAATGGGTCACTTCAAGGCACAGTGCATCATAAAACAGTGTATCTCATGGTACTCATGAAAGAAGATGCAGCCCTCATCCCACTGAAAACATCTGCCTTACCGTCTCACTCCATCCTTAGTGTGAAAAAGGATGGTAGCTCATGTAGTGTTTGCTCTGCACGCTCCTACTCTTTATGTAGGTGTTGAATGGCTAGGCCTGGGGCTGGGCTTGGACTGTATATTCCTAACTACTCGGGGAGTCTAAACTTCAGATACACTTTAAGGGACTGTCTCATCCTGGGATTCTGCCAGGGGACTCTGCCTTGAGAAAATTAAGTAACTAAATGGTTTGACTTTTGCATACTAACCGGATGGCATGAGGTAGTGCTGTCCCAGCAGCGACGGCTCCTGTAGACACTCCAAGTGACAAAACAAAGATACTTGTCAATTCCACAGAGGATAAGAAAGACCTAGCACAGGCTGGCCTACCTGATCATTCCCTTCCTGTACTGTTTGAATTCCCACAGGAAAAAAAAAGCTATCATCTCAAACCTGACCTGTGAACTCCATCTTTCTCTATTTGTAAAACAGTAACTCTGGAATTTGGGCTCACAAGAAAAGACACAGATGCTTTGATTTTTGAAACGAAATTGAAGGATGAACCCCAGAGTGAAGATCAGAGCTGGCAAAAAATCAACAGAACTGGGTAAAGGCCAAAGAAAGGCCCTGTGAGGGGCAATAGTACAAGAGAGGACCGGAGTCTAAGAGCCAGGAGTCAGGCTGGAGTGAACCAGGATCTTCTAGACATGATATGATTGACCCTAACTCACAGCAGCTGAGCTTGGCGCACAAGACCTGCACAAGAACAAGCCAGTCAACCTTCTAGCAGGGAGTGGGAAGGGGCTCACAAGCCCCACCCCTCGCTGAGGGGCTATGGACAGCTGAGGGCTGCCAGAGAGGAAGAGTCGGTTTTCTTTAAAGGTGTGGCCCATAGTAGGTCAACCATGCGCCAGTGGATGTCCCACAGCTGTGCGTACATGTGCAGCTCTAATTTGGCTCAGTGAATTGTTTTGTTAAGAGAACGTGAAGTAGAAATGGAGAGGACGGAAGTCATCTCTCCAGGAGGAATTTTGAGGGTATGATCAATATACACTACATATGGAATTCTCAAAGAATTCATTGAAAAAATACTTTATCTTTAAAGGCCTTGTGGGAAGTATCTAAGGTCAGACATAATGTGTCAAAGCTTTGGGTTGTTTTGTTTTGTTTTGCTTTGGGTTTTGTTTTGTTGTTGTTGTTGTTGTTGTTGTTTGTTGTTGTTTTGTGTCCCACACTTTGGTATTTTTTTTCTCCAAAAACAAAACAGTCCACAAATAACACTTAAAACTCAATGACCAAATTAAATCCAGCTGTTATAAGGCCGGTACTAAAGACTGACTTAGCTTAAAAACTGAGGAAGCAAGCCAAGTGTGGTAGTGGCACACACCTTTAATTCCAGCACTCGAGAGGCAGAAGAGTGCAGATATCTGTGAGTTCAAAGCCAGCCTGCACTACATAGGGAGTTCCAGGACAGCCAGGGCTATGTTGAGAGACCCTGCCTCAAAGAAAAAAACAAAACAAACAAAAACTGGAGGAGGTTGTACCAGACAACAGCCCCGGGGAAGTTTATAAAACCACAGATGAGTGAAATGATCATAATCTACTCAGATATGGGCCCTGTAAACAAACCTTGCAGTGATATCCCTGAAGGGGATCTCCGTGCTCACTTGGGACCAGCTGAGATGCAGTGTTTCTCATCTGCTGCAAAATAAACACCTCATTCCCACTAAAGGAAAGCGGAATGTATTCTTAAGCTCAGCCCCTAAGACTGTGCTGATGAATCTCCCTTCATCCCTTCATCAGTACCAGAAGCCAGATGACCAGGACTGTTTCCATGCACATGAAGCTCTTAGAGCCTTTTTTACTGCTTCCCTCCATCAGTCACCGGGGGAAATTCTTTTTTTTTTTTTCCAAAAAGTCAAACCAAAGAAAATGAATGAAGTCTCTGGGCTTTGTGGCTCTGTATCTGTTGCAGCAATTAGAGAGAAAATGCCTGGACAGACAGAGAGGCTGGGCACACCCCTGACCCACACCTTCCCTCCCTCCATGTAAAGGATGGACCTGTCAGGATGGTGCAAGGTGACTCTTGAGGAAAGGACTGCAGAGCTGCAGAGACACTGACATCCTAACAGGTCAAGCAATACCGGGCAATACCAGCAGCAGAGCGCTCGCAGCCGGTTCCTTTCCTGACTTCCTCCCGCTGTCCAGAGAAGGGGGGGAAAGCAACAAAGTTTATGTCTGAAGCCTGGTAACTTTTGTTAAGTTTCCCTCAAGCCACGATCCCATTTAGGGAAAAGAGCAGAGCAGAGCTCATTCTTTTCCAACTTTTATTAAAAAAACACAGACTTTAAGTCAGCATGGGGTTATCCAAAGAGAATTAATTATTTGGAAAATTACAAACACTGATAATGAACTTCACAGAATGAGAAAGTTCTGAGATCAAGTTCGTGTATCATGGGAACGACTGAGACAGAGGCAAGAACGCTGTCGCCTACCCCCGGGACAGTCCAGCCCACGGCCTAGGCTCTATGTGCACCATCCTCGAACATGATCTTCATAGATGACAGTGTCACATGACAAAACCAAAAGGCTGGACACACCTGCTAAGAGGTGGTGAGCTCCAGATGCACCAATGTCCCCTCTGCTGGGACAATGGCTGGCGTTCCAAACCTGCCTGCAAATCCAAAGATGAGGATGCAAGATAGAGAGGGAAAGGAGGAGATGATAACGACACTTTGAGGGAGCTTATGAGCCGACATACATACCGTCCAGCGTAGAAGTTCACTGAAAGGCTTTTGGGAATTACGCCTGCGCGCCAAGTCAGTCTAACCCAGCATGAGGCAGCCTGATGGGCTTTCAATTTGCTCCCATCTTGCTCAGCTCATCATGGATTTTTATCACAGGAAACAATGGACAAGACTAAGATTGGTGGCGTGTGCCTGTCAGCCCAACATTTTCAAAGGCAAAGCAGAAAGATTGAGAATTTACTAACCTGAGCTATCCACCAAGAGCCTGTCTCAAAACAAAACAAAGAAACTAAGACTGCTACAGCTTGGTTTAAAATAAAGTATTCCATGAACTCATTTCAAAAAAAATAGCTTAGCACAGGCTGCCTCAAACTCCCCATGTAACTGAGGATAGCCTTGATCTCCTGACTCATCCAACTCTACCCCCCAGTACACACATCTACCACCATGCCCAGTACATGCAATCCTGGAATCAAATCCAAGGCTTTATGCACACTAGACAAGCATCCCACACACTGATCTAAGCCCCCGGGCCCTACATGTAGCACACTCTACGTAAAAATAGCCAACTCATTACCTGGTCCTAAACAACCCAAAACACCAAGTTAGAACCTTGAGAACAAACTGTGACAAAGCCAAGTGGATTCTCTGGGTTTGCTTGTGGGATGAAATTAGTTAAAGGGAAGTCGTGGACTCGACCTAGTGATGCTGAAGCTGTCTCTGTTAACAGCCCTACCCAATACATGATGTGTGGAAAGTAGCCAAGTGATCGGCTCTGCAAGCCATGCACAGCTGGAGCCCTGTCTGACACGGGGAGCCGGAGGCTGCATCAAGACACTCATGTCCACGAAGTACTTCAGCATTTTAAAGTGAGATAAATATGTACTGGGGTGGGGGTTGTTGTTGGGGAGTGATGGTTTTGTTTTGGAGTCAAGATCTCATGTAGCCCAGCCAGGCCCTGAACTATAGCATCCAGAATGACCTTGAGCGTCTGGCCCTCCTGCGTCTGTCTGCCTCTTGAGCGCTGACAATTCAGGAATACACCACCATGCCTGCTTTACACGGTGCTGAGGATCAAACCCAGAGAAGCTTCTTGCAAGATGTGTGAGCAAACTAAGCCACGTCTTCAGCCCCAAGGGGCTTTTGTTAGAATCATTTTCTCATCAGCTTATATATCATCAAATATATACGGATTGGGACTGGAGAGATGGCTCACTGGCTAAGAGCACTAGGTGCTCTTTCAGAGGACCTGGGTCTGATTCATAGCTGCCACATGGCAGCTCACAACTCTGTAACTCCAGTTTCAAGGACTCTAACTTACACATGTCCTCAGACACTAGTAGTACATGTGGTACACAGATATACATACAGGCAAAACAGTCATATACATAAATTTTCTTTGAAATAAAGCTATATGAAAGAGCCTGATCAATTTCAACTTCATTTTATATAGATACAAAGATAATAGATAACAGAAAGATTAGGTGGATAGGTAGATGACCAAAGGGGGATAAATACATAGAGGATAGAAAGAAGGTTGACAGATGATAGATAGATGACTAACAAGATAGATAAAATGTGAGATGGGTGGCAGGTAAGATGATTGATTTCATAATAGTAGAAGTAGGTAAATAGCATAGAGGATACATACGTACATACATACATACATACATACATACATGATAGATACCTACTTAGATACATACATAGATACTAGAGGTGGATACATACATACATACATACATACATACATACATACATAAGTACATACTAGAAATAGGTAGGCAGGCAGATGGATGAATCAATCTAAACCATTCAGACGCAGCTAAGTTAAGGGGAACAGCACTGCGCTGATGAGCTCTATAACCCTTTTTCCCAGACACTGTCATGCTCAGTCCTGGCTCCTATCTGTTCCACAAGGGCAAACACCAACAAGATTTTGTTGCCCTTTGTTCTTGGTGCCTAATGCCCTTCCTGTCACATAGGAAAGAGACAAATAAATATTCCTTACACTTCCAGTTGTATCTGTCATTCCACCGGAGAAAATACAACTGGAAAAAAATCGCCAGCTCCTTTTAGAGTCCTGTGGGTCTGACCATGATGAACGATCTCGTCAGCGTTCCTAGGCCTGGAGACACTTGGAGCTGAGGTGTCAGTGTGAGCCACACTCCCCAAGAGCTCCTGTCATTCAAGTTCATTCCAGAGTAAACGGTACACCACCTTCCAGCGTTTCGAGTGGCATTTATGAATCAACGTTTAAAAGGCACAAAATTAGAAAATTTTACTTCCAGAAGCCTGCCCTATCCTAAGTGGGTGCTGTCCTCCGAAATAGCAAACTTGAGATAGCCTTGGCAGGATGTTTCAAATACAAAAATGATCTAATATTTAATATGATTGGGGTGGTTTTTGATGTTTGGTTTTGTGAAGCACAGCAGTACAGTGAAGGTTAGACACGGTTGCAAGTACATGCTGACCTCCAGCTGCCTTAGCCTGGTGGGCCGGCCCGCCTTTTATTGACATTTTTTTCTAAACTACATGGTTTTGGGTGAAGGGTGCTTCCCCTTAAACGCCATGCGGAAGACGTGGCAAATGCTTCACACTCATTTTACTGACTATTCTGGACCGTGATGGCGGGTTGGAGGGCCTTTAGGGAGAACGAGGTTCTGCTGGCAGCCTGGTTTTAAGAGTCTTCGGATCCATGAGAGAATAATTAACTGTCTAAAGTTACTGAGCTCTCAGCCATAGCAGCCGTGGAGAAGCGGAGGCTGCGCCATCCTCTGCAGATTGGCAGGATCGCCTGTGTGCCTTGGAATTGATAGCAGGTGAAGAGTTTATTTCTAATAAAACCCCGGCAGGCATCGGGGTTACCTCATCATTAATCTCCCCCCTCTGCAAGGTTCTCTGAAAGCCATCTGTCTCCGCTGCATCATTTTAACCATTTCCTCTGTCGTTTGGAACTCACTGCAGAGCGAGAAAGGCCACCTCCTTTCGGTTAATGTGATTTGGGTTTTAGGACAAAACAAAACTGAAATATATCTTAACTACATGAGATTCAAATAACCAAAAGGGCGCCCCCAAGGCCCTTTTATTCCCTCTTAATGGAAGGACTGTTTCCCACAATGCTCCTCGGCCCCCAGATAGTTCCTCTCTCTTTCAGGTCCTCTAGCTAAGCACCAGTTCAGTTACCAGCACCCATGTTGGACAGTTCATAACCTTATGTAACTCTAGACTCCAGGGGATCCAACGGCCCTTTCTGGCCTCCATGGGCACTTGCAGTCATGTGCAAATACAGAGACAGAGGGAGAGAGAGAGAGAGAGAGAGAGAGAGAGAGAGAGAGAGAGAGAGAAACAGACACAGAGACAAATGCAGAGAAATATTCAGAGACACAGAGAATTAAAAGTGAAAATGTTAAAAACCCAACAATAAGTTACATTACAGCATTCTCATCATAATATATAAAGATTAGGCCTGTGCCATTTTATGCACACACAGCAAACCAATATGGATTGTAGACAACCATTCCTGACCATTTACTCTGTGTAAACTGCATTCCCTGGTTGTTAAGACTGGCCACTGAGACTGGAGAGACAGCTCCATGTAAAATGACCTGAACCGAGTCCCCAGAAGCCATGTAAACCAGGCCTGGTGACACACTTGGCAACATGGAAATCCCTGGAGCTCCCTGCCAATCCACCAACTCTAGCTTCAGTGAGAGTCTTGCTTATATGCCCGCCCCAGGACGGTGCCTGTGCAGCCCACAGCAGGAGAGAGCTGTACCCAAGGTGCTCACAGCCAGTCGCTGCTGCAACCTGAGGGAAGATCAAATGTGGCAGCAAAGACAGTAGCTCCTCAGAAGCCTGTCTGCTTAAAAAGCCTGTCTCCCCAGCTTTCCTCGAAACTCCTCTAACCTCCATTCGGGATTGATTTGCGGAAGCCCGTTCGCACACTCACCTGCCACCCTAGCCTGTGGCGCCAGGCAAGGCGGCTCCCTGGGGGTTTAATGGAGAGGAAAAGGCAGTGTTCTGCCCCCAATATGTCTATAATTTGACAAGTCAATTCTTCCCCCCTCTGCTTTCTCATCTGTCAAATTTGCAGGAGAATTATCGCATGTGACTGTAAGACAAACCAACATATTCATGCAACCAGCACAGACATTTCTGTAACTTTTCATTCTCCCTCATGTTGACACGCGTTCAGTCGTGCTCCTGAGTAAAGTGTGTGTCACCCTGGGGTTCCATGTAGCTCTAGATGTCATCTCCTTCAGGAAAGAAAGCAATCTCTCAAGGCCACACCCCGGTGGGTACAGGGGGCTCAGGCCAGTGGGCACCCTAAACAAAGTGCAGAGCGCAGAGCTCACACCGCAGAGGAAGTAGGGAAGCCAGGATGCAGCTTCCCTCCTAGTAAACAGCCTCTCCCCTGCTCTCATCCCACATCCATTTGCATTGCTAAGCAACTCCACGGAGCCCCACTGCTATTTCTGGTTCTGGGTTGATAGTCACAGACACCTCCAAGGCTACCTCCCACACGCCAGGGTATCTTTAGGTTTCTCTTGTGAGCAGTCATCTGCATGACCAAGTCACAAGAACAGTGCCTCATATTCATGCAGAAATCGTCACCAAAAAACTCGTCACAGACTTTTGTGACTCCTCAAACTATCCCATGAGGGCGGCCTCTGACACTGTAGATGGACAGGGGAACTGGTTCCCCTAAGGATGTCCACCTGAGGAAGGGGGGACTCAGAGCAACTGCCACGTCCAAGGGCCCCATCCCCAGCTAGCTTTGTTGCCACACAGTGTGACTTCTTCATAAAGTTTGGCAGATGTTTGCCTGGACTTTGTCTGGATTCTGAATCTACAGTTGAGTGTGGGCCTGGGAACTTCTGTGTGCGCAGCTGCATGTACATGCATGTGGCACAAGAGGATAGCCTTGGGTGTCATTCCTCGGGCACCGTCCCATGTTTTTCTTGAGATGAGATATCTCAATAGGAACTAGGGCTCCCTGACTCAGCCGCTAGCCAACGAACCCCAGGAATCTGCCTGTCTCTCCCTCCCTCACACGGGATTGCACGCATACAGCATGCATCTGGCTTTCACAAGGGTTCTGGTGCTTGAACTTGGGCCCTACCATATACAAAGGTAAACACTTTACTAACTGAGCCGTCCCCCAGAGGCGACGCCGTAATTTTTATGATGCTGAACACTTTGTACCCCATGAAGAATTTTCATTTCCTTGCCTCCTAGTGACTCATAGCCTCCTTGTAACTAATTTTGAAAATGGAAGCAAAAGAGAAATTTGTACTATAAAAACAGATTAACATAAGTAGAAAGTCGGGGAGGTAGCATTATTCAGAGAGGTCCTGGAAAATTCCACAGCAGACAAGAAGACGATATACTTGATTCAAAACTCTCATTGTGTCTTTCACCCCATCTTCCTGGTAACCTCCCTATGTGATTCCTGAGTATATTTAGAAGCTGCTACACATCGGGGATTAATTCACAGAGCAGAAGCTAAGGCTACATACAGCATTTAGACGTCTAAAGAGATCAAGCAATGACTCTTAAAAATGTTCTCCACTGGGCCAGAGAGACAGCTTGGCTGTTAAGAAACAACTGCAGCTCTTCCCAAGGACCCGGGTTCAATCCCCAGCATGTCTGTGCATGGTGGCTCACAACTGTCTGTAATTCCAGTCCTAGGAGATCTGGTGACCTATATTGTGGCTTTGACAAGCACTGCATTCACATGGTACACATCCACGCATACAGGCAAACCATCCAAAAACATAAAACAAAAACATACACATACATTAAAGGGATGCAGCCTGGAGACCAGAGCAGAAGATTCCCCTTGAAAGTGGCTGCAGGGACTGTGAAGAAGCGAGCGTCCTGGTCCGAGCTAGCAAGTCAATCTGGTAAAACAGGAAGAGGCTCTGTGCCCACATATCTGTAACGTTCCTAGTTTGTATATAAGCTAATCCATCTGTTTATATCTTGCCTTATTAAAAAAAAAAACAGCAACAACAACACAATCTAAGGCAGCTCCTGGAAAGGCATTCAAGGGGGCAAACAGAAGTAAACTTTCAACAGGAAAGGCTGCAGTTTTACCAACCATCCGTCCCATCTATGCGTCCAGGAGGCCCTTCCGTTTTTGAGCATCCTCTTCAGTTTCCTTCATCAGGGTTTTGTAATTTTCAACTTCAGAGGTCACAAAGACTAATGGGGGGGAAAAATAAATCTCCAGAAATAAATGTGCATTACAGCCAACTCACTTTCAACCAACTTGCCAAAAACATATATTAAATAAAGGACAATCTCTTTGATATTTGCTGCCAGGAAAACTAAAAACTCATACATCAAGAAAGAACCTTGACCCTATCTTCTACCACATTAAAAAACACACAAACATTAACTCAAAAAGCTGGAAAGATAGCTAAGAAATCAAACCCTCTAGCCGCTCTTGCAAAGGACCCACGCTGGATTCCAAGCACCCATACGGTGGTACAGAACCTCCTGTAACTCCAGTTCTGGGAGATCTGATGCCCTCATTTAGTTTCTGTCAGCTCTGCACTTCTCTCTCTCTCTCTCTCTCTCTCTCTCTCTCTCTCTCTCTCTCTCTCTCACACACACACACACACACACACACACACAAACATAAACACACAAAGTAAATACGTTTTTAAAGACAAAATGTATTATTGCACACCTAAATTTCAGATCTAAAACTGTCAGACTAATAGAAGACACTTAATGATTCACTTCAAACGTTAGTACAGGCAATAGATTTTTTTTTTACAAGAGTACAAAAGGAACACAGTGCTGTGGGTCTACCTATTAGGAGAAGAACTCAAAGGTCTGGATACGCTTCTTAGAGGGAGGAGCACAATCGCCACAGCTGAGCCATTGCTCCCCAGGACATCTGAGGGGGGAGGATGTAATCCCAGCCTTCCCTGGAGCTGCTGTGTCTCCTCCAGAGACTGTCTCTGCACTTCTGAAGTCATCTATTCTAGGGTTAACTCCCAAAGGCACCTTTGTTTCCAAATCTGTCATCTTGCCACCACTTCTTGGCAGCTGGAACCTTCCAGCTCAGGGTACACTGAGTGGTTTTATATCTAATTCCACTCTCAGCTCAGTGATGGATGACCACAGGTGCCTTGGCAAGTGGCTGTGTCAGGTGTGATCATAAACATCTTATCTTTATTCATCAGCCAAGAACCTGTTCCAGGGTCACCTGACAGGGTCAAGGTCAAGAAGTCTGTCCTTGGTGTGCTGGAGATATCTATCGGAGCTCTGAGCTGTGGCTCCACTCTAGTCTATAAACCCCAGAAATACGTGGCTTTAAGTAAGGAGAAAACAGAAGAAGGGGGAAGTGGCGGGATGCTGGGATGCTGAATGAGGCTCTCACATTTGGAAGCTTTGGGTGAAAGAAAAGCTGGCAAGATCCAGAAGTAGCTACAAAGGTCAGCAGAATCCAAGAGAGAATGGGGAACCCACAAGGCCAGTTTTACAGGGAGGGGTCGGAGTTTAGACGCTCCAAGACACCTATCTGCCTGAGTTTGCATCCTGTTGCTATGATAAACACCTCGACCAAAACAATGTGGGGAGGAAAGGGTTTGATCGCCTTCCACACTTTCTTGTAATCCATCATTGCAGGAAGCGAGGCAGGAACTCAAACCGGAGCGGAGAAAGGAACCGTGGAGGGCACTGCTCACCGGCTTGCCCTGCAGGACTGCCTGTCCAGGTGACACCCACTGCAATCATTAATCAGGAATATACCCACTGACAGGCCCACTGGACAGTCTGATGAGGCAGTTCCCCAGCCGAAGTTCCTTCTCCCCAGATACATCGAGGTTTGAGTCAGGTTAACAAAAATCGATCATCACCGCATCTAAAGTCAGGGGTGTTCTTAAGTGCAGGTCATTTCTGCAGCTAGCGAGGGGAGTGAGGTAATCCTGAGCAGATCCCAACAGCATGGGGAGCATGGAAAACAGGACTGTGAGAGCCACTTACAGTCGCAAAGTCCTGAGGCAGAGAAGCGCTGCTCAGTCTGTGGGGAGTGATGTCACCTGAGGGAAGGCTTTGGCTTTCCTGCAAAGTCTCCTGAGGAACAGAACAGAGCTCACAAAACTCTCCTACCTTAGCCACATTCTGTCTGGTTCTCACTAATAATTGCTACCTCTTTGTGCTCCCACTCCTAGGCCTTCAACTCATTCTCCCTTCCCTTTCCTCCTGCCCACATAATAAAGCTTTGTGTCTCCTTTTCTGGACTTACTTTTAAGTTTTATTTATGTGTTATGTGCCTATGTGTGCATGTGTATGTGTGTCTGTATGTGCATGTGTGTGGACATGTGTATGTAAGTATGTGTGTATCTGTGTGTGTGTGTGTGTGTGTGTGTGTGTGTGTGTGTGCATATGTGGGGGGACGTGTGGGTCTGGGTAGGTATGTGTATATAAGCATGTGTGTGCATATGTGTATATGAATACATGTGTGCAGGTGCTCACAGAGGCCAGAAGAGGGGGTTGGACCCCTAAAGCTGGAGCTGCTTGCAGTTGTGCATTGCCTGACGTAGCTGGGAATCAAACGCCCGACCTGTGGAAGAGCAGCAAGCTCTCTCAAGTGCCAACTTACCAGCACCTTCCCATTTCCTTTTGTTACAGTATCTACCCAGATCTGGGTGAGTTAAACACCCAGGCCCCAGGTTTTGCATGTAGTAGCTCTAGGTCCTTATAACAATTGCGTGAGGCTCTAAACATTTTAACCTCACCCACAACTATGCATTGTATCACCTCAAGAGCAAAACAGTTCTGCTAACCACATTTGCTAACACGAATCACTCTAGGGCTATTGTTCTCAGCCTGTGGGTCATGACCCCTCTGGGGGTCTAACAACCCTTTTAAAGGGTCACCTAAGACCATCTCAGAAAATGGAGATATTTACATTATGATGGTTAACAGTAGCAAAGTTACAGTTATGAAGTAGCAATGAAAGTATGAAAATAATTTTAGGGTTGGAGGTCGTAGCATTAGGAAGGTTGAGAGCCACTGCTCAAGGGGCTTCCAGGAGACACAAAACTGCTTTCCAAAGGACAGAAGGGAAGCCCTTTGGTGTACCACAGCATGGACCTCATGCTAGGGAACCCCATTTCCCTAACATCGTGTGGGACTGCTTGCTAGCGAAGTCTTTTGCTCTAACACAGGATGGGACTTTGCTAGGGAAGTACTTTGCTGTAACACAGGATGAGATGCTTGCTTCATTTCTCCAAGAGTACTATTGACCTGGAAGGAGCTTCAACGAGAGAACAAATTTGTTTTCCGTGCAAAAAAAAAGACTCTAAGACAGTGGTTCTGAAAGTTTAATGGCCGTGGCATTTACTTTTCCAGCTTATTAAAAATGTATTTTCTAAGTACCCAGCCCAGACTGTGGCTCGCTGGACTGAGGCCAGGAGCTGTGTTAAGCCTTTTCACTCCAACAAACTTGGCAGCGGTGAACCAGACCACACCATGCAGATGTCACTCTATAGAAGGGCCAGCTGAGCTCAGGGCTGAGGACTGAAAAGAGTCACCTGAGAGGCCAAAACTCAGCTCATGCATGAAATAAGAAAAAAAAATCCTTTAACTAAAGTAAAACATAAGTAAAATAGCTTCAAACAAGAATGAAACTGAAAATTATAGAAGACTCAAAGGTCTTATTTCTTTCACGGTGCTTGCTAGAAAATCGATGAGGTTTTTTTGTTCATTTTGGTTTTGAGGTTTTGTTTTGTTCCAGATTATGGATTTGTTTTTTGTTTTTTATTTGGTTTTCTGTTTGGTTGGTTGGTTGGTTGGTTGGTTGGTTGGTTGGTTGGTTCGTTGGTTTGGTTTGGTTTTAAGGCAGGGTTCCATGTAGCCTAAGCTGGTGTGGATCTTACTATATAGTCCAGGATGACCTTAGACTTCGGATCTCCCTGCCTCTGCATCCCTGGTGCTGGGCTGCCAGGCTGTACACCACCACATGTTACGCAGTGCTGGGGATCAAACCCTGGGCTTCATTCACACTAGCCAAGCACTCTACCAACCAACCTACATTCCTGGCCTGACTTTTTTCCAGTTTTAAATGAGAAGCTATAATGCCTCCAATCCTGCTACAAAAATAGACTACGTGTGCTTATTTGCTCCAATCACATTGCAGAAAAGTAGGCATAGCCCTATCCTTCCTGCAGGGGATGTTCAAAGCCATAGGGCTAAGAGCTCAGCTCATTAGTGGATTTGCACGACATCCTTAAGTTAATCTCCAACACTGCAAACAGACTTGGAAAAGGTTTGTTTTTGTTTATATTTTAAGACGAAGGGGAAGGAGCTATCTTTTTCCCCCCAAGAACGAGCAGAGTTGGTCCCTGACAGCATCCTGGGTACATGCCAGTTCTGGCTTTCCTGTCAGAAGTACTGCCAAAAATAAGTATATCAACCACAAACTTAAAGTCCAGGTTCTGTTGCCAATACACAAGGTTGTGATGTGGAACGGTAACATATGATCATGCCTTTTGTAATTCATCTTAGAAATTCATAATGGTGAGAAGACCTTGCCTATAGATTCCCAGATGATAAAAACAGTTCTAACTGTTGAGAGAAAGAAGCATCATCTGTTGTTTTCTGAGAGCTGAACACCAAGCATGTTTATCATTCTCACCCACGGAATTCTGAGACTGTCACTCAAAGGATGAAATAGCAAACACGATAAAGCAGCCAGGATTCATTACAAACAAGGGTCGTCAGGTTAGTAGCTCTACCTAATTAGTGGGTTTGTTACATTGATAGGTGTTGCTTGCATGGCAGATTCATCCCTACATAACGAGGGAAGTGTGGCTTGGCAGTAACTATGACGAGGGAGGTTCCCAACTGAAGACTGATGCCCAAAGAGGACTGTTAGCCTACAGCTGGTTAAGAAGCTAACAGCATCAGTATTCTATTAGCATGCCCGGGAAAGAGATAAACTCTCTTTATCAACTTGATAAGATTTAACAATCACTAATTCTCTGTAGGAAACATTAAAACAATCTCTCAAGCATTCTTAAGAAAGAACCTTGGGGATGGGGGAAACCTTTAATCCCAGAACTCAGGAAACAGAGGCAGGCAGATCTCTGTGAGTTCAAGGCCATCCTGGTCTACAAGACAAGTTCCAGGATAGCCAGGGCTACATGGAGAAACACTGTCTCAAATCCAAAAAGGAAGGAAGGAAGGAAGGAAGGAAGGAAGGAAGGAAGGAAGGAAGGAAGGAAGGAAGGAAGGAACTTTGTTTTTATGACTAATGGAATAAAGCATCCATCCTTACATGTATTGCAAAGCAAGTCTCTTAGTTCCTGTCAGATCAAGCTGAAATGCCCAAGAAATCTAGCAGCATCCAGGCTGACGTCACAAAGGCCCATTCTTACGCAGCCCAATGATGGATGCTTTTAATAAAGGTGGGATGCGTCTGCATCCTGAGCAGCTTGTGGCTCCTTCTGAGCCAAATCTGTGCCTTTCGTTGCTTCCGTTCTCTCTAGAATATTGAAAGCGTATCCCTCATCCCATTTTATTCTTGCTGGGAAAGTGATTCTGCAACCTAGCCTCATAGGATCGACGGGAGAGGCTGGGATTCCACCTCCAGGGTGTGAAAGGCTGTAAGAGCCAGGGACCATTTGTGCCTCTTACACACAATGAGAGAATGTATCTTTCCCTGCTCCTAATAACCAAGGAGGAAGGAAGAATCTTAGAGCAGAGACAATAGAAGGGCAGGTGGTACGAGCTCCTAGCAAGTCTGCCTGGCTGCTCATCGCCTGTGGAGTCAGATCTTTTTCTATTCCCCACCCCACCCCACCACCGCCCCCCCACCCCCGCCCTGCTCCCTTGTCAATCTGCCTTTCAGGTCCTGTCCATCAATGGGAACCCTGATAAAGACTAGGCTGGTTGGCTTTTGTCAACTTGACATAAACCTCGACATATCTGGGAAGAGGGGATCTTAATTGAGAAAATCCCTTTATAAGACTGACCTATAAGCAAGTCTGCCATGCATTTTTCTTGATTAACGACTGATGTTGAAGGGCCCCAAGCACTTGGGTGGTGCTACCCTAGGCAGATGGTCCTGAAGTTTTATAAGAAAGCAGACTGTGCAAGCCATGAGGACCAAGCCAGTAAGCAGAGGTCCTCCATGACCTCTGCATCAGCTCCTACTTCCAGGTTCTTTCCCTGTTTGGGTTCCTGCCCTGATTTCTTTTGTTGATGGACTACGATGTAGAAGTATAAACCAAATATCTTTCCTCCTCAAGCTGTTTTTGGTCATGGTGTTTTATCACAGCAATAGAAGCTCTAAGACGGAGACCAAGGAAAGCTAGGCAGGAAACTAGACCACAGCTGCCTCTGACCCTCCCTCAGTACCTCCTCCATTTCGCCTGTCCCTTGGCTCTGCTGCTACTGCACACGCCTCTCTGTGCAACCCTCACCTGACTCTAAACATCAATACATGATTCTACTTCCCAGCCGTCCAAGATGGCCCAGGGGCCACATTGTGACCAATTTCATAGGTTAAAGCGATTCCATTAAATTCCCTAGCATGTGCCTATGTCCTCTGTAGAATCTATCTCATCACTGTCACCTACACGAAGGAAGGAGGATTTTTTTTTTAATATTGCACTTAGGTTAGCAAGACAGCACAGCAGATAAAGACACTTGCTGCCAAATCTGACTACCTGAGTTGGATCCCCAGAACCCACATGACTGGAGAAGAAAACCCACTTTCTAAGCTGTCCTCTGACCCCCTTACTCACACCATGACACTGTAGACCCAAGTGTATGCAGACAGACAGACGCACATATATACAATATAGATGAATGTAATAAAATTTAATATTGTCCTTTTGTGAAATCTGTAAATCAAACAGAATGTACCTCAGTTGTGGCCAGGGATCCTAGAGCTGTGACTTTGGACTGAGCCCCTATCCCAAAGCACTAAGAGCAACAAGACAACAGCTTGGGGCATCCAGACCCAGGAAAGTGTACCACCGCTCCCTGAGAGTCCTGCGGCCACTGATGGCACAGAAGAGATGGAAGATTTCCTACAAACCTGGAAATTTGCTCAGTACTCTTTGACCTGTTAGAATATGACTTCAGCTTTTTTTTTCTTAGTCATTTTTATTGGATATTTTATTTATTTACATTTCAAAAGTTATCCTTGTTTCTCCTCCTCCCGGAAACACCCTATCCCATCCACCCCCTCCTCCTGCTTCTATGAGGCTGTGCCCCCACCCACCCACCCACCCATTCCCACCTTCCTGCCCTCACATTCCCCTACACTGAGACATCAAGCCTTCACAGGACCAAGGGGGCTCTTATCCAACTGATGCCCAATAAGGCCATCCTCTGCTACATATATGTGGAGGAGTATACATGGGTTCCTCCATATGTAGTCCTTGCCTGGTGGCTTAGACCCTGAGAGCTCTGGTTGGTTGATATTGTTGTTGCAAACCCCTTCAGCTCCTTCAGTCCTTTCTCTAACTCCTCCACTGGGGACCCCATGATTAGTTCAATGATTGGCTGCAAGCATTTGCCTCTGTATGTGTCAGGATCTGGCAGAGCCTCTCAGGAGACAGTTATATCAGGCTCCTCTCAGCAAGCACTTCTTGGCATCCACAATAGTGTCTGTGTTAGGTGACTGCATATGGGATGGATCTCCGGGTGGGGCAATCTCTAGATGGCCTTTCCTTCAGTGTCTTCAGCTTTTTAAAATACACTAAACTAAGCCCGCTTTCTGCACAAGTCTCGTAATCTGCTATTCCCTCCTTCTCAGCACTCTGCCTCCTTGACCACACATTACCATCTGACACTGACCACCAGGAGAGCTAGGCAGGGCTACTCAATACATGCAGAATCCAAGCAAGGTATACACAAGTACTCATCAACACACAACTCACTTTTTTCACTTCAGAGAAGTTTCTAGATCTATAGCAGTAAGAAGCCATTGACTCTGTCAGTCACATTAATTGGTAGTTACTGTTTTTACTTGCCAAAACAAATATAAAAACTATTGTTTTCTAACTAAAAGTAACTCAATACCACAACCTTCCATATAACATTACTTCCAGTTTCTCCCCATACATACTTCACTTAAGACTTATTGTGATTGTATAACATTTTTCTTCCAAGGAATTGTTTTCCTTATACCATAATTTTTCATACCATAATATTAATTTTGCCCTCTGTGCTGCCCATATAACTCATCTTTTGCAAATTTGATATTAACACAAACAATATTAGGATAGCAGAAGAGAAAGAACTAAGACATGACATGTTGCTGATTTTCATGTCATCTTTTTTGAAAAAGTCTCTATGCATACACATACACATACATGCACACACATTATACACACAAACACACAGAGACATTATACACACATACACACACATACATTCATACATATATTCATTCTACTCTGAGAAGCTGACTAACACATACATTTAAACAATAGCCCCTCGTCCACAACTGCCTTCAGTATGGTGTGTCAGTATAAGATTTTGTGTCTGCATACCTACAAATGGAAAGGTGAAGTCAGATCATAGAAATTAATTTCTTTCCTCCAGAAAATGTTTTTAAAAAAGCATGAATTCTAAATGAGAAAGGGGGTGAGGTGAGCAGTAGAAAATAAATTTGGTGGGCCAGGAGTCTCCTCCAGAATTGAGTGTATCCACCAGAACTACTCAGAGGTGTGTCCAACCCACAGCCCTGGGCTACTTATGACTGAAGATGGATGAGACCAAAGTCCAAAATACTTATGACAACATGGGTGCTTGCAAGGGTTTGTTCTTTGGTTTTGCTTTTTCTTTGCTTGCTTGCTTGCTTGCTTGCTTGTTTTAATTTTGTATTTGGTTTGGTTTGGTTTCATTTCTGTAATCCTACATATGGTTGTTGGGTATGGATTTTGTAGATGGCATCATGACACTATGTCAAAAGTTTGGATATACCTACAAGGTTTCTTACATACCTCAGAGACCTCAGAATGCAATGCTCTCTCTGGCCTCTGGAGGCACTGCACTCATGCAAACACACACACACACACACACACACACACACACACACACATGCACACACACATAATTTGAAGAGAGAAATGAATATAGAACACATATATGAATTTCTTTAGCCCAATTAATAAACCGTAACTCATAACTAAACATTACAATACTAAATCATTTTTTAACTGAAACATTTTAACGCTAAATAAAGAGAAGCAAAGCTGATATTCGAGCAGGAAAAACAATGCTGTTCAAAACAGGAGAACAATTCCAATACCCCAAGTTACTAATTCTCTCTTTGACACCCTCCCTAACACAGCAATGTTCCTTCTCTTAAAAGAAATCCCAGTGATCTGTGCAGAGGCCCAGGCTTCGGGCAGGCACACACACGGGAAGGGGAGTAATGCCCTTCTCTTACGCATGCAGTGGGCGTGCCCTACACCACTCGGGGAGCTGTCCTGTTCCTTCTCTTCCCTCAGGCTAAGCTGTCAGTGTAACTGGCTCACTCCTGTCCTGGAGTGTCATGGGGAAAGTTTTCAAGGGTGATAATGTCAATGTGGTTCTGAAAAAAATCACCAGAATGTAATGATCTTCATACATAAAATGTAAGAGACATAAACCTATAAATAACCATCTCCAATTAACCTTCCTCTACCTTCCTTGTCTTTCAAACTGATACAAGCGCGCTCTCCTCCAGAAAACCAATTACAATTGGCACTTGCTTTGCTTCAGTTGTATCTCATCTCGTTTAAGCTGCTTCTGCTGGCTTGTTATATAATTCAGTCCTGCAAATTCAGGAGCCAGGCTGGTTTTCAGCTTAAGTACATTTTACTTGCACTTTTTTGGGGGGAGGGGTGGAGGATGTGTTCAACAATTCATCCTTCAATCAACAACACTTAAAGAACAAAATTGTCCAGAGGACAGATGTGGATTGAAGAATCAGAACTGGAACAAGCCCAAATCCAGTTTTAAGAATTAAGCTTGAGTTTCTCTCTGGCATCCAGCTATTCAGAATCCACTCTCCTTCCTGTCATGGTGTGAATGATAACCTCCATCTCTACATTATCATTTTATTGCCTCTCGAGTGCCCCATTCTCACTGGCATATACTTATGTTCAAATATTTCACATCCGAAAACGTTTGTGGTGCTCTCACTGCCTTGGCATTACCATGAGCTCTTTTCCACATGAGTTCATCTAAGGAGGTTCCAGCTGTCACTCCCATATCTTCATGGCTAACATTTACAAAACACAACCAACCTGCTTTCCTCCCCCATCACAGAGAAATAACTCTGGTCAAAATTGCCAAAATTCTCCCTCCACTATAAGACAAAGAAATAATGTTAAGCTGTAAAGAGAAAAGAAATTATAAGGTCAAGGGACAGTCTTCCGCCTCTGTCTTTCCTGGTCCCTCCAGAAGTCTACAGTTGCCACCACCTCACTCCCAAAGATGTCTTTCTCCCAACTACCATGAGGTGGGGCTCCTGTTTCTAATTCCCTTTCTCTCTTAACTGTCTCTCATGGCTCGCTCTCTCTTAACTGTTTTCTGACAGTTATTCGTCACCTACTTACCCACTTAACTAAAATCCCAGAGACCCAGGCATCGTCTCAATGCCAAGCATTCCCAAACAGGCCTCTCTAATCCTGACCTCGCCCCAGATTCAAACAGAGGACCATTTGCAAACCTAGAAGTGTCTACTTCAAGTGTCTTACTATGTGTCTTAATGTGAAGTTCAAATATACCCAAGACACAGCACTTAGTTGTCTGCCTGACGCCTGAGCCTCCGAGTTTCCTGAACCCGCTCAGCTATTGCTCTTGACCTCAGTTTGCTTCCTTCCTCTCTTGATCTCGCCCTACCTGCCATTCATCAGTCCACGGTCTGACACTTCAGGTCCCAACCATGGGATACAAGCTGGCCAGTTCACAGTGCTTGCATCGGGACTGCCTCAAGGTAAGGCTCCATCTTTGCACGGATGCCACCTGCTCTTACATCACCCTCTTTGGGTTTTAACCTTGCTCACCCTGCAGGAAATCCTACCAATAAATAGATCAAAGATAGGTTGATAAAAGAGTGTGTCTCCAGCACATGGCATTTGATTACACTTGGAATGACATCTAACTCTTCACTTAGCCTTTATTTCCCTATGGTGGCCTTTACAGCTTCCTCTGAAATGCACTTTCTAGTTTTCATTGTTAATATCTGTTGCACACAGCACTGGGCTACACAGAGACATTTTCATCTAAGTCTACATTACAAATTCAGCACGTTCCACCCTATCATTTCTCATCCCTCCCCCAACATAGTCCTCTGCCACCCTAGAGTGTTCACTTCTACTCTCGGGTCATACATACATCTGTGATTTTAGTATCTATATAGACTCTAGAAGGCACAAATCCTCCAACATATCCTTTCTTCAGATTATAAACTAGATTGGTATCTGTCAAACTTAAGAAATAAATGGATTATTCTAAGACTGGAACAGGAAATATAAGAAATGAGCCTAAAGCATCTTGTAGTTTATAAGGAAAGGAGGCATTAACACACACATACATACTCAACATATATTAACACATACACTACACACATGCAGACATACAAACACACACACAACATATATACACACACAACAAATATATACACACAGAGCACACACAAATATACACAACACATATACATACAATACACACAGACAATATATATATACATACACATTTACACAACACAACATACATGCACATATATAATACATACAGATGTCATGCGTGCACACACATCTAATAGACCAAAGGGACAGAGGACCCAGTTAGAACTCCCAATGGCCAAAATTAGAATCATTTGAGCAACAAAATAAAGTAAAACTGAATTTTATAACCCAAAGTTTAAAGTGCAAGTCCACTTATGAAAGTCAATATTGCATAAATTAATAAATGAGAGGAAACCAACTTTTCAAGCAGAAAAATTCCAAAATGCCATGTAGAGCTCCTGCTTAGAAATCTTACACACAAAATTCAGGCCAGAAGATCAAGGTGAACTTCATGAATCCTGGTGACAGTCACACTCCCGAAGAAAAGAGCATTCAAGATCTGTCTGTGCTCTCCCTCACAGAACCACGAACCCTACCCTATTCATGAAATTAATGTTAGAGAAATGTCACCATGGGAGATCTTAACATATACCCACCCAAATTGTTCTTCAAAATGTCAAAATCACAAAACAGGAAAATCTGAGAAGTGCTTATTGAAGAGGCGCCTAAGGAGACATAACTAAGTGCAACTCCTCATTCTCGGCGGGACTCCATAACAGGAAGACAACACTTGGAAGGTGGAAGGCTGAGGGATTATCATAATTCTCAACAGACCTCGCAAACCTATGACTTATTTTTACACAGAATATATACTTAAGACTTTTTTAGTATGCATGAGAATTGTCTGGCTGGCTTCTGAAACACCTGATAACTGGACTCAGTTCCCCAGAGTTCCTACACCTTCAGGCTTGCATTCTTAATGAGTCCTAAAGAATACGCATGCGGCCCAGGCTCTGTGGGACATCCCCGCGCCCTCTGGCCGAGCACCGAGGCTGTGTTCTGCAACCAGTTCACCAGCCCCTGGACCAGTGATAGCGGCGGGCCCCCATATTGCAACCAGGACATAGCTGGAAAGGCCCAGGTAAACACCCCTTCCAGGGCTACCCTCACGGGGGGTCTGCTAGGGTCTCGGAGCCAAGCAGGCCGAGTTCTGACTAGGCTCTGTGGGACAACCCCGCGCCCTCTGGCCGAGCACCGAGGCTGTGTTCTGCAACCAGCTCGCCAGCCCCTGGACCAGCGGTAGCAGTGGGCCTCCATATTGCAACCAGGACACAGCTGGAAAGGCCCAGGCTCTGTGGGACATCCCCGCGCCCTCTGGCCGAGCACCGAGGCTGTGTTCTGCAACCAGCTCGCCAGCCCCTGGACCAGTGATAGCGGCGGGACTCCATATTGCAACCAGGACATAGCTGGAAAGGCCCAGGTAGACACCCCTTCCAGGGCTACCCTCACAGGGGGATCTGCTAGGGTCTCGGAACCAAGCAGGCCGAGTTCCGCCTAGGCTCTGTGGGACATCCCCGCGCCCTCTGGCCGAGCACCGAGGCTCTGTTCTGCAACCAGCTCGCCAGCCCCTGGACCAGCGATAGCGGCGGGCCTCCATATTGCAACCAGGACACAGCTGGAAAGACCCAGGTAGACACCCCTTCCAGGGCTACCCTCACGGGGGATCTGCTAGGCTCTCGGAGCCAAGCAGGCTGAGTTCCTTGCAACCAGGACACAGCTGGAGAAGCCCAGGTAGACAGACTCCAACAGGGGCTACAATCGCATGGGTGGCAGCCAGCTTATGATCCCTTAAAGCAGCAGTCACACATATTCACCAGTAGAGAAACAACAGGTGAGCCCAGCCTCACAGGAGATTCAAACACCAGCCACTGACAACAAGGCCAACTAAAACCAGAAATAACCAGATGGCAAAAGGAAAACGAAGGAACGTTACTAACAAAAATCAAGGCAACATGACAGCATCTGAACCCAGTTCTCCAACAACAGGAATCCCTGGATACCCCAAAACACCAGAAAAACAAGACTTGGATATAAAATCACTGGTCAGGATGCTGGTAGCTGAACACATAGAAAAATCTCGTAAAGAAACAGAGGAGAAAATGGATCAAAAGTTAGAAGCCTTTATGAGGCAAATACAAAAATCACTTCAAGAAATTCAGGAGAAGATGGATCAAAGAGAAGAACACAATAAGGAAGAAAGACAAAAGTCACTTAAAGAACTACAGAAGAACGTGGGCCAACAAGTAGAAGCTATGAAAGAGGAAGCACAAAAATCTATTAAAGAAATACATGAAAACACAATCAAGCAAGTGAAAGATCTGAGCACATCCATTCAGATACTAAAATCAGAAGTAGAAACAACTAAGAAATCACAGAGGGAGACAACATTGGAGATAGAAAACCTGGGGAAGAAATCAGGGGCCATAGACGCAAGTATCAACAATAGAATACAAGAGATAGAAGACAGAATCTCAGAAGCCAAAGATACCATAGGAACCATTGATTCAACAGTCAAAGAAAATACTAAATGCAAAAAGGTGGTAACCCAAAACATCCAGGAAATCCAAGACACTATGAGAAGACCAAACCTAAGGATTATAGGTATAGACGAGAGTGAAGATTTACAAGTTAAAGGGCCAGCTAATATCTTCTATAAAATTATGGAAGAAAACTTCCCCAACCTAAGGAGAGAGATGCCCATGAATATACAAGAAGCCTATAGAACCCCAAACAGACTGGACCAGAACAGAAATACATCCCGTCACATAATAATCAAAACTCCAAATGTAATAAACAAAGAAAGAATACTAAAGGCAGCAAGAGAAAAAGGCCAAGTAACCTATAAAGGAAAACCTATCAGAATAACACCAGACTTCTCACCTGAGACCATGAAAGCTAGAAGATCCTGGGCAGATATCATGCAAACTCTAAGAGAACACAAACTTCAGCCAAAACTACTTTACCCAGCAAAACTCTCAATCGCCATTGATGGAGACATCAAGGTATTCCATGACAAAACCAAATTTGCAAGATATCTTTCCACAAATCCAGCCCTACAAAGGATAATAGGGGGAAAACACCAAGACAAGGACGGAAACTACACCCAGGAAGAAGCAAGATAGAAACCTCCTCTCATCAAACCCAAAAGAAAATAACCTCCCCAATATAAAAAATAAATAAGATAAATAAAAATAATTTCAAAAATGTCTGGAGGTAATAATTACTATTCCTTAATATCTCTTAACATCAATGGACTCAATTCCCCAATAAAAAGACATAGATTAACAGACTGGATACGGAAACAGGACCCTACATTTTGCTGCATACAGGAAACACATCTCAGTGTTAAAGACAAACACTGCCTTAGAGTAAAAGGCTGGAAGACAATTTTACAAGCAAATGGTCTCAGGAAACAAGCTGGAGTAGCCATTCTAATATCAGATAAAATTGACTTTCAACCTAAAATCATCAAAAGAGACTCAGAAGGTCACTTCTTGCTGGCTAAAGGGAAAATCCACCAAGAAGAGCTCTCAATACTGAACATCTATGCTCCAAATGCAAGGGCACCCTCATTCGTAAAAGAAACCTTACTAAAGCTTAAAGCACACATTACACCTAACACAATAATTGTGGGTGACTTCAACACTCCACTCTCCTCAATGGACCGATCAGGAAAGCAGAAACTAAACAGGGACACAGTGAAACTAATTGAAACTCTGGACCAATTGGATTTAACAGATATATATAGAACATTTCATCCTAAAGCTAAAGAATATACCTTTTTCTCAGCACCGCATGGTACCTTCTCCAAAATAGACCATATAATTGGTCACAAGACAGATGTCAACAAATACAAGAAGATCGAGCTAATCCCATGCCTCCTATCAGATCACCATGGAGTAAGAGTGGTCTTCAATAGCAACAAAAACAACAGAAAGCCCACATACACATGGAAACTGAACAATACTCTACTCAATGACACCTTGGTCAAGGAAGAAATAAAAAAAGAAATCAAAGACTTTTTAGAATTCAATGAAAATGAAGGTACAACCTACCCAAATCTATGGGACACAATGAAAGCAGTGCTAAGAGGAAAACTCATAGCTCTAAGTGCATCAAAAAAGAAACTGGAGAGAGCATACACTAGCAGCTTAATGGCACACCTTAAAGCCCTAGAAGAAAAACAAGTTAATTCACCCAGCAGGAGTAGAAGACAAGAAATCATCAAACTCAGGGCTGAAATCAATCAAATAGAAACAAAGACAACCATACAAAGAATCAACAAGACCAGGAGCTGGTTCTTTGAGAAAATCAACAAGATAGATAAACCCTTAGCCAGACTAACCAAAGGACACAGAGACAGTATACAAATTAACAAAATTAGAAATGAAAAGGGAGACATAACAACAAAAAATGAGGAAATTCAAAAGATCATCAGATCCTACTACAAAGGTCTATACTCAAAACAACTGGAGAATCTGGAGGAAATGGACGATTTCCTAGACAGATATCAAATACCAAAATTAAATCAGCATCAAGTAGACCAGCTAAATAGTCCCATAACCCCTAAAGAAATAGAAGGGGTTATAGAAAGCCTCCCAACCAAAAAAAGTACGGGACCAGATGGTTTTAGTGCAGAATTCTACCAGACCTTCAAAGAAGACTTAACACCAATACTCTTCAAACTATTCCACAAAATAGAGACAGAAGGGACACTGCCCAACTCATTCTTCGAAGCCACAATTACGCTAATACCTAAACCACAAAAAGATCCAACAAAGAAAGAGAACTTCAGGCCAATTTCTCTTATGAATATAGATGCAAAAATACTAAATAAAATTCTTGCTAACCGAATCCAAGAGCACATCAAAACGATCATCCACCATGATCAAGTAGGCTTCATCCCAGGGATGCAGGGATGGTTCAATATACGGAAATCCATCAATGTAATCCACTACATAAACAAACTGAAAGAAAAAAACCACATGGTCATCTCATTAGATGCTGAAAAAGCATTCGACAAAATTCAGCATCCTTTCATGCTAAAAGTCTTGGAAAGAGCAGGAATTCAAGACCCATACCTAAACATAGTAAAAGCAATCTACAGCAAACCAGTAGCCAACATCAAAATAAATGGAGAGAAACTTGAAGCATTCCCACTAAAATCAGGGACTAGACAAGGCTGCCCTCTCTCTCCATATCTTTTCAATATAGTACTTGAAGTTCTAGCAAGAGCAATTAGACAACATAAGGAAGTCAAAGGGATACAAATTGGAAAGGAAGAAGTGAAACTATCATTATTTGCAGACGATATGATAGTTTACCTAAGCGACCCAAAAAACTCCACCAGAGAACTTCTACAGCTGATAAACAACTTCAGCAAAGTGGCAGGTTATAAAATTAACTCAAGCAAGTCAGTGGCCTTCTTGTACTCAAAGGACAAGCAGGCTGAGAAAGAAATTAGGGAAATAACACCCTTCACAATAGCCACAAACAACATAAAGTATCTTGGCGTAACTCTAACCAAACAAGCGAAAGATCTGTACAACAGGAACTTCAAGTCCTTGAAGAAAGAAATCGAAGAAGACCTCAGAAGATGGAAAAATATTTCTTGCTCCTGGATTGGCAGGATCAATATAGTAAAAATGGCCATCTTGCCAAAAGCAATATACAGATTCAATGCAATCCCCATCAAAATCCCAACTCAATTCTTCGTAGATCTAGAAAGAGCAATTCTCAAATTCATCTGGAGCAACAAAAAACCCAGGATAGCTAAAACTATTCTCAACAATAAAAGGACTTCTGGGGGAATCAATATCCCTGACCTCAAGCAGTACTACAGAGCAATTGTGTTAAAAACTGCATGGTATTGGTATAGCAACAGGCAAGCAGATCAATGGAACAGGATTGAAGACCCAGAAATTAACCCACAGACTTATGGTCACTTGATCTTTGATAAAGGAGCCAAAACCATCCGATGGAATAAAGATAGCCTTTTCAACAAATGGTGCTGGTTCAACTGGAGGTCAACATGCAGAAGAATGCGAATTGACCCACTCTTATCTCTTTGCACTAAGATCAACTCCAAGTGGATCAAGGACCTCCACATAAAACCAGACACACTGAAACTATTAGAAAAGAAACTTGGGAAGACCCTGGAGGACTTGGGCACAGGGGAAAAGTTCCTGAACAGAACACCAATAGCGTACGCACTAAGATCAAGAATCGACAAATGGGACCTCATAAAATTACAAAGTTTCTGCAAAGCAAAGGACACTGTCAGGAGGACAAAACGGCAACCAACAAAGTGGGAAAAGATCTTCACCAACCCCACATCCGACAGAGGGCTAATATCCAATATATACAAAGAACTCAAGAAGTTAGACCCCAAAGAACCAAATAACCCTATCAAAAAATGGGGCACAGAGCTAAACAAAGAATTTTCACCAGAAGAAATTCGGATGGCCGAGAAACACCTTAAAAGATGTTCAACATCATTAGTCATCAGGGAAATGCAAATCAAAACAACCCTGAGATTCCACCTCTCACCAGTCAGAATGGCTAAGATTAAAAACTCAAGAGACAACAAGTGCTGGCGAGGATGTGGAGAAAGAGGAACACTCCTCCACTGTTGGTGGGATTGCAAAATGGTAAAACCGCTCTGGAAATCAGTTTGGCGGTTCCTCAGAAAATTGGGCATGTCACTTCCAGAGGACCCTGGCATACCACTCCTGGGCATATACCCAGAGGATTCCCCTGCATGCAATAAGGACACATGCTCCACTATGTTTATAGCAGCCTTGTTTATAATAGCCAGAAATTGGAAGGAGCCCAAATATCCCTCAAAGGAGGAATGGATACAGAAAATGTGGTATATTTATACAATGGAATACTACTCAGCAATTAAAAATAATGAATTCATGCAATTTGTAGGTAAATGGTTAGACCTGGAAAATATCATCCTGAGTGAATTAACCCAATCACAAAAGAATGCACATGAAATGCAATCACTGATAAGTGGATATTAATGAGCCCAGAAGCCCTAAATACTCAAGACACAAATAGCAAGTCAAATGATTCCCAAGAAGAAGAAAGGAGAGGACCCTAGGCATGTAAAGATTGCATCCAATTTAGTAAAGAAACCGAGGGGGGAGGGGGAATGATTGGGGAATAGTTGGGGGGAGAGGAACTATGGGAACTATGGTGGGTGGGAACTGGGAAAGGGGAAAGCCTTTGGAATGTAAACATAGAATATAGAAAATAAAATAAAAAAAAAAAAAAGAATACGCATGCACAGCTCTTCCCAGCACCACAGATCAGAACCGCCGAGCACAGCTGAACGTGTTACCCATCCCTACATAGTAAGTTCTCTTACCTGTCTTGGGGGAGGGGGAGGTCACAACCTGTGCCACAGCAATCTAGTTTTAGCTACCCATCCTGAATAAGTTAATTAAATAAGCCAAATTAACAGTGACAATCAGGAAAAGGAGATATATTTAATGTGGTCATGCTGGGCAAAGGGTGATCCAGCAAGGGCCCAAGTTCATCTCTAGCATCTTGGTATGAGGATAAGGTTTAGGTAAAAAGGTAAGATATATGCGTAATTAAGCAGTCTGGCCAAGGTGAGATCCTGCCTGTTGTCTCAGCTTCGAGTCTCTTCCACAAGGTCACATGACAAGCTGCAAATTTTTCTCCAGGAGCCAAGCTGTGTTTAGAAAGAGATATATTCATTCTTTCCAGATGGCCTGTTCTAGTTAGCCAGTGAGTTATAGTTAGTTAGTTAGTTAGTTAGTTAGTTAGTTAGATATTTAGTTAGTTAGTTGGTTCCTTAGCATTACCAGGAAGAAACTCTCAGCACAGCTACCAATGGTATCTGAAAGTACATCAGAAGAATTAACCACCCTTAAAGAAGGCACAGTGGTCATCGCATTAATGCGTTGACAGATCCTAAATCAATCTCAGCCAACCCGAGGCCATGAAAGATGGGTCAAAAGATGACAGAGCAAGAGCTGGGAGAACATGAGCTTGAGCTCCTGAGTCTGTGCAGCCCTGGAGCCCGCACCACTCCTGCATTCCTGTGTGAGATTAGATATGTCCTTACAGTTGAGGTCACGTGGAAACAGCCTTTCAGATCCCATCTCCTTCCGCAACTCACTCACTAGCGCCGGCCATGCCGACATCAGCTTTCCCAAATAAGTGCGGCTCATCTCGCATCCGGCTCCATCGGGAACAATCCTTGCCCTGACAATTCTGTCCTCAAGCCTCCCCAGGGCTGCCTGCTTCTCCCCTGGGCTTAGCTCAGAATGTGACTTCTTCAAAGCCAGCTACGCAGATCGTCCAACCCATGTGCTTTCCACGGCAGCGCCGCCCACAGCACTCTAGCCTGCCACCCCACTTTACTGTCTTCTGAGAATTTACACCGATGGATTCCTGTTCCAGTCCCCACAGGCCTCGGCCATTTCACACTGGAGGATCTCGGCCCTCTTTGTTCCTTGTCAGTTTCTATATCTTCCGTGCCTAGGAATGCGAGGGATGCTTGACAAATGTTTGCTTAACAGATGAATTAACTGAGCAGCTAACATATGCCCACTTTAAAATAAATTCACACTTTGTCCAAATGTGAGAATTTCAAGATGATTGACAGCTAGCGGTGTAAGGGTATCTTCTCAGCGATCTCCTTAAAAAGGCAGTGCTCTGTATAGGGGAGCATATGTTGTATCTATATATAATGCACTTAGATTCCAAGAAAAAAAGATCAAGCCAGGTGTCAGCGAAACACCCAAGGGATAAAAGCCAACAGATCCACACGCTGAGCCATCGCAATGCCAAGAGAAAAGAACACAAGTGACAGCTTTGACCCACAGAGGACCCACGATGGGAAAAATACCCCCACCCCAGACAGGGACAGCCACGTTACTAAGACAAGACAAAAAGTTAATCCTGAGTTTGTGGGGTTTGGGGTTTTATTTTATTTTGTTTTGTCTACAGGGTTTCTCTGTGTAGCCCTGGCTGTCCTAAACTTGCTCTCCAGCATCTCTGAGCTCCTGGGCTTTGGATGGGTCCACTGAACTCACTCTCCATGGTCTGAGGACCACTGAGGGTCCAGAGGAAGAATTTTAGTGTTGTGTTCCTAAAATGTACTTTTAAACCCAGGGAATGTTTTCTCTAAGAAGAAATAAAAAGTACGTACTGACTTTCCAGTCAAACCACAACCAGTAACTGGGTGAGGAGTCGTCGTCTAGCACAGACCCCTTGGATAGAGTCGATGCTGGATTTTCAGCCTTCAAGTTGAAAGCTCTATGCATAGCTGCTTCACAGCTCTTCAGGTGCATTTACAGACAGAATGATCAATTGCAAGAGGGCTTTTAAAAGAAGCTATGCTCTAAAACTTATCCTTTGATGAATTCACTACCAATTTTATTGGTTCCTGATGCCTAGAAACACACCTGTATTGATCCCTTTTGGTCTCTATTTGTTGATTGACAGGCTCTTCTTGCCCTGATTCTGCTATTCATTTAAGAATTCTGTTTCCTTGTCTTCCAGGTTGTTCTAGTAAACCCTAAAGGAAAAGAGGGGTGCAGTGCTAGAGAGACAGCTCAGAAGTTAAAAGCACTTGCTGCTCTTCCAGAGAACCCAGGTTCAGCTCGCAGCATCTACATGGTTACCCACAACCATATTTAACCCCAGTCCCAGGGGATCCAGTGCCACCTTCTGGCCTCCATGGGCTCCAGGCACACATGCAGAATAACGCTGCCTGGTTCAGGAGGGGAAAGAGGACTGACCTTTCTGAAGAAATGCAAAACCACAGACAAACTGAGAAGAGGCATGATTTGCCTAGGGTTAGGAACCCTAGATAGAGATTATAAACTTCACAAGCACAGTCTACCTAGTGGCACTGGAAATCAGCAATTACGACCTCTCATTCGACCAGGGCAAGCTGAGAAAGCCACAACTTTCTACACAAAATGAGTATCTCTTTGAAAGCAAGAAGAAGTTTTGGAGAGGACTTACTCTAGCAGTAAATAAAGAGCTGGTTAAATGGTGTTGGGGACATCATTATTCAGAGGCAAATAACCACATAACCTTAAATTTTACAATAACTACCTTGGATAAAAAAGACATTGCTCCTTCCAAGAATATATACCTAAGAGCCGAGGCTGTGGCTCGGCTGGCACAGTGCTTGCCTAGCACGCACGACGCTCTGGATTGTCTGCAGAATAAACCAGATAACCTGGTCTCCGTGGCGTGTGCCTATAGTCTCAACACTTGGAAGTTGTAGGCAGGAGGATCAGAAGTTCAAGGACATCCTCTGCTACATAGTGAGTTTAAGGCCAGCTTGGGATACAAGAGACCCTATCTCAACAGGAAGAAGAAAAGGGAAGGGAACAGAGGGGTGAAGGGAAACATTTTCTTCTCATCTTCCTCAGAGCACTCACCTTAGAAAGCTTTTAATTATGATAAGTATATATATATATATATATACATATATATATGTTTGCATATACTTATGTATTTATACTTATTTATATGTAAATGTACATACTTATATTTATACTTATATATGCATATCTATGTGCATACACACATACACTTTAGAAGACCAAGTTGGCCTTTTGCCTGTTGGCCTTGTGTGTATTTTATGAATGTTTTTCTCAAGAGTCTAGGAGACATCACCTTGAATTGGACATCAAGAATGATGGTGCCCTTGGCTTGGCTTCTGTTGGAAGCAGGACCCTAACTCAAGGGGCTCCTTGCTTTAAATTGCAAAACTACCTCTTGTTATCAAAAGATACCCTTTGTTTCTTCTCTGACTCAAGCTAGGCGCCCAAGGCAGATGGCCACTTCTTCTTCTTGGTGAAGTATGGAAATGAACTATGTCAGGTGGTGCCAGCCAGTCCTCTTACCTGAGGACTAGATGTTTATCATGAGACTGTTCGTACTGCTTGGCTATCGATGACTGACTTGTCTCTCTGCCTCTGTAGTCTGTGATTTCTTGTGGTGTACCCCACATTCTGGCTTTGTTCTTAGTAATAAGAGCCTTTTCTTTCTCATCACACTCAAGAGGAAGATTCCTGGTAGAAAGAAATTTTTGATTTTAGTGTATCTCTCCAGCAGGTGCCATTCTTTTCTTTCTAGATGACTAAAAACTAATATCTTCAAATTTCAAAACCTTCAAAGCATACTTTGTGGTAAATGCTTGTGTCAGGCAATGCCTACTGCCACTGGACAAGCGGGAAACTTGCAATACACTTGGATGGGGGATTATGAGCAAATATTGGCAACCGACAATCTCTCTCCTCTCTCTCTCTCTCTCTCTCTCCTCTCTCTCTCTCTCTCTGTGTGTGTGTGTGTGTGTGTGTGTGTGTGTGTGTGTGTGTGTTCCCATAAGTGTACACATGTGTCTTTGCACATATGAGACCCAGAAATTGGTTGGGTGTCTTCCTCTATCACTCTCTACCTCATGTTTTGAGGCAGGGTCTCTCCCTGAACCCGAGTTCAGGAATTATGCCAGACTGGCTCCCCAGTGAGCCCAAGAATCCCCGTGTCTCTGTCTCACTGGCATTGGGATTATAGGCAAGTGCCTCCATGACACTGGGTGCTGAAGTCTGAACTCAGGTTCTTACACTTCTGTGGCAAGCTCTTGACCAACTGAACCATCTCCCCACACCCTAAAGCTGACATTTTCAATGATGTATTTGTTACATTCAACTGAAATTTGGGAGAATCTTCTTGTTTGATTCTAAATGAGTAAAGTTGTTTGAGTTGCTCCCCTAATTGGAAAAAAAATAAGTGATTTAAAAAAAATGTTGGGCGCCCAGAGCTGATCCTGTGCCACAGTGCTCCATACCCAAATACTATCAGGAGAGAGCTGGTCTCCCAGGAGTACTGGCACACCTGTGAGCACAGGTAACACCACCGCTTCTGCTCAAATTCCTGGCCCAAGAGGAAACAGCTCAGTCTCATCAGGACACAGAAATCAAGGGACAGGTGGGGACAGAATCCTTCAGATTTCTGTCTGTATCCTGAAGCTGATCCTGTGCCACAGCTCTCTATACCCAAATTCATCCTGGAGAGAACTGATTTCCCAGGAGTAATGAAAGACATACAGACTTGCAGGAAGGACAAGCTACAGTCAGAGACAGCAACACCAGCTAACACCAGAGATATCCAGATGGCAAGAGGCAAGGGCAAGCACATAATCAACAGAAACCAAAGCTACAAGGCATCATCAGAACCCAGTTCTCCCACCACAAGGAGCACTAGATACCCCAATACATCAGAAAAGCAAGACTCTGGTTTAAAGTCACATCGCATGATGATGATAGAGGACTTTAAGAAGGACAAAAATAACTCCCTTAAAGAAATACAGGAGAACACAGGTAAACAGATAGAAACCCTTAAAGAGGAAACACAAAAATCCCTTAATTACCAGATAAAAAGAAAAAAACACAACCAAACAGGTGAAGGAATTGAGCAAAACCATCCAGGATTTAAAAATGGAAATAGAATCAACAAAGAACTCACAAAAGGAAACAACTCTGGAGATAAAAAAAAAAAAAAAAAAACCTAGGAAAGAGATCAGGAGTCAAGATGGAAGCAACACCATCAGAATACAAGAGATAGAAGAGAGACTCTCAGGTGCAGAAGATACCATAGAAAACATTGACATAACAGTCAAAGAAAACACAAAATGCAAAAAGCTCCTGACCCAAAACATCCAGAAAAATCCAGAAGACCAAACCTAAGGATAATAGATATAGAAGAGAGTGAAGATTCCCAGCTTAAAGGGCCAGTAAATATCTTCAACAAAATTATAGAAGAAAACTTCCCTAACCTAAAGAAAGAGATGCCCATAAACAAACAAGAAACCTACAGAACTCCAAATAGACTGGACCAGAAAAGATATTCCTCTCATCACATAATAGTCAAAACACCAAATGCACAAAACAAAGAAAGAATATTAAAAGCAGTAAGGGGGAAAGGTCAAGAAACATATAATTCTGATAGGCAGACCTATCAGAATCACACCGGACTTCTTGCCAGAGACTATGAAAGCTAGAAGATCCTGAGCAGATCTCATACAAACCCTAAGAGAAAACAAATTCCAGGCCAGACTACTATATCCAGCAAAAGTCTCAATTACCATAGATGGAGAAACCAAGATATTCCATGACAAAACCAAATTGACACAATATCCTTTCACAAATCCAGCCATAACAGATAATAGATGGAAAACTTCAACACAAGGAGAGAAACTACACCCTAGAATAAGCAAGAAAGTAATCTTTGAACAAACCCAAAAGAAGATAGCCATACAAACATAATTCCACCTCCAACAACAAAAATAACAGGAAGCAACAATAACTATTCATTAATATCTCTTAACATCAATGGACTTAATTCACCAATAAAAAGACAGACTAACAGACTGGATATATAAACAGGACCGAGCATTTTCCTGCATACAGGAAATGCACCTCAGTGTCAAAGACACACTACCTTAGGGTAAAGGTCTGGATAAAAATTTTCCAAAAAAAAATGGTCCCAAGAAACAAGCTGGAGTAGCTATTCTAATATCAAAGAAAATCAACTTTAAACCAAAAGTTATCAAAAAAAAAGATAAAGAAGGACACTTCATACTCATCAAAGGAAAAATCTACCAAGAATTCTCAATTCTGAACATCTATGCTCCAAATTCAAGGATACCCACATTCATAAAAGAAACTTTTCTAAAGCTCAAAGCACACAATAATAGTGGAAGACTTCAACACCCCACTCTTGTCAACAGACAAACCATGGAAACAGAAAATAAACAGAGACACAGTAAAACTAACAGAAGTGATGGGGGGAAATGGATTTAACAGATATCTACAGAACATTTTATCCTAAAACAAAAGAATATACCTTCTTCTCAGCACCTCAGGGTACTTTCTCCAAAATCAACCATATAATCAGTCACAAAACAGGCCTCAACAGATACAAGAAGAATGAAATAATCCCATGCATCCTATCAGATCACCACGGACTAAGGCAGGTCTTCAACAACAAAACAACAGAAAACCTGTATACGCATGGAAACTGAACAATGCCCTACTCAATGATAACTTGGTCAAGGAAGAAATAAAGAAATTAAAGACTTTTTAGAATTTAATGAAAATGAAGGCACAACATATCCAAACTTATGGGACACAGTGAAAGCAGTTAAGAGGAAAGCTCATAGCTCTGAGTGCCTCCAAAAAAATGGAGAGAGCATACACTAGCAGTTTAACAGCACACCTGAAAGCTCTAGAACAAAAAGAAGCAAGTACACCCAAGAGGAGTAGACAGCAGGAAATAATCAAACCTAGGGCTGAAATCAACCAAGTAGAAACACAAAGAACTATACAAAGAATCAACAAAACTAGGAGCTGGTTCTTTGAAAATCTTTCATTCTTTCTGCCCTTCCTTCCTTCTTTTCTTCCTTCTCCCCTTTCTTTTGTTCCTTCTTTCTTTCTTTGTTCTTTCTTTTTATCAAATATAATCTAACAGGAATCAAACTGAAAAAGGAAACTTCAGTTGAGAAAATGTCTCCATCAGATTGTCTAGCAGGCAAAAGATCACTGAGTATTTTCCTGACTGATGATTTACTGTTGCAAGTGCCATCCCTGAACAGTTGGAAAAAGAAATCAGTCTGCACAAGATAGTAATTCTATTCCTTTATGACCTCTTCTATAGTGCCTGCCTCCAAGTTTATTTTTGATTTCCTGTGCTGACTACCATTCATAACGTACTGTAAGATATAAGATGAAATAAACTCTTTCCTCTCCAAAAAAAAAAAGAAATTGTCAGGAAAACCACCTGTTACTTTGAGACAGTTGTCCCAAATACCTTTTAAAAAATTATAAAAATCTGCCACAGAAAAAAATGATCCATAATCGAAAAAGTTACTACAGCTTAAACAAAAACCCCTTCTTGATCAGGACCATCATAGCCATGGTTTACAAAAAATACAACTATTGATTGATGCAATAAGATGTCAATTAGAAGTGCTTTCAGCAGGGCCGCCATCTTGCCTCCGGACACCGCGTGAACTGCGGGCACTGCAGGCGGCTGGAGTCAGGTGCGTGGACAGAGACCTAGCTTAGCTTAGCTCTGCAGGAGATCTGGGCACAGACAGCTCAGCTGTGGTTGCAGACCACTGCGGACCGACTCTCTAGGCGGGCTGGCAGCAAGGTGCCATCTTGCCTCGGGACACCGCGCAGAATTCTAGCAGCTGCAGTCAGGTGCGTGGACTGAGACCTAGCTTAGTTTAGCATAGACAACACCGCCAGGCTCTGGCGGGCGCCCAAAGTCAGAGGAGATCGGCAGATCTGGGCACCTACAGCTCAGCAGTGGTTGCAGACCTCTGTGGACCAGCTAACCAAGCTGGCAGGAGGTGCTATCTTGCCTCAGGGACACAGCGGACTGCTAGCTGCTGGGGTCAGGTCACAGCGGACTACTGGAGGCTGGGATCAGGAACACGGACGACCTCTACTACAGCAGTGCCAAAGGCCAGGCTCACAGGAGCTTCAAACTCCAACCAGTAACAATAAGACCAACTAACTCCAGAGATAAACAGATGGCAAAAAGCAAACATAGGAATGTTACTAACAGAAATCAAGGCAATAAGGCACCATCTGTACCCAATTCGCCAACCACAGCAAGTCCTGGATACCCCAGCACACCAGAAAAACAAGAGTTAGATATAAAAGCACTGGTCATGATGCTGCTAGAGAAACACAAAAAAGACATAAACAAATCTCTTAAAGAAATGCAGGGGAACATCAATAGGGTAGAAGCTCTTACAATGCAAACACTAAAATCACTTAAAGAACTCCAGGAGAATATGGGCCAACAGACAGAAACCAATAAAGAGGAAATGAGAAAATCAGTTAAAGAAATGCAGGAGAACTTGAAACAACAGGCAGAAGTCATGAAAGAGGGAGCACAAAAATATATTAAAGAATTACAAGAAAACACAAACAAACAAACGAAGGAACTGAGCAAAACCATCCAAGATCTGAACACAGAGGTAGAAACAACTAAGAAATCACAAAAGGAGGCAACTTTGGAGATAGAAAACCTTGGGAAGAAGTCAGGGGTCATAGATGCAAACATCAACAACAGAATACAAGAGATAAAGATAAGAATCTCAGATGCTGAAGATAACATAGTAACCATTGACGCCACAGTCAAAGAAAACGCAAAATGCAAAAGGCTTGTAACCCAAAACATCCAGGAAATCCAGGACACAATGAGAAGACCAAACCTAAGGATTATAGGGATAGATGAGAGTGAAGATCTACAACTTAAAGGGCCAGCAAATATCGTTAACAAAATTATGGAAGAAAACTTCCCTAACTTAAAGAGAGAGATGCCCATGAATATACAAAAAGCCTACAGAACTCCAAACAGACTGGACCAGAACAGAAATACCTCCCGTCACATAATAATCAAAACCCCAAACGTACTAAACAAAGAAAGAATATTAAAGGCCGTAAGAGAAAAAGGCCAAGTAACATATAAAGGAAGACCTATCAGAATCACACCAGACTTCTCTCCAGAAACCTTGAAAGCTAAAAGATCTTGGGCAGACCTCATGCAGACCCTAAGAGAACACAAATGTCAGCCAAGACTACTATACCCAGCAAAACTCTCAATCAACATAGATGGAGAAATCAAAATATTCCATGACAGGACCAAATTTACACAATATCTTTCCACTAACCCAGCTCTACAAAGGATAATAGGAAGAAAACTCCAATACAAGGAAGGAAACTGCACCCAAGAAAAAGCAAGACAGTAAACTTCTTCCATCAAACTCAAAGGAAGATAACTACTCAAAAACAAAAACATCAAAAATATCAAGAAGTAATAATCACTATTCCTTAATATCTCTTGACATCAATGGATTCAATTCCCCAATAAAAAGACATAGACAAACAGACTGGATATGGAAACAGGACCCTACATTTTGCTGCTTACAGGAAACACACCTCAGAGTCAAAGACAAACACTACCTTAGAGTAAAAGGATGGAAGACAATTTTGCAAGCAAATGGTCGCAGGAAGCAAGCTGGAATAGCCATTTTAATATCAGATAAAATTGACTTTCAACCCAAAGTAATCAAAAGAGACACAGAAGGTCACTTCTTGCTAGTCAAAGGAAGAATTCACCAAGAAGAACTCACAATTCTAAACATCTATGCTCTAAATGTAAGGGCACCCTCATTCGTAAAAGAAACTTTACTAAAGCTCAAAGCACACAATGCACCTAACACAATGATTGTGGGGGACCTCAATATTCCACTATCCTCAGTGGACCGATCAGGAAAACAGAAACTAAACAGGGAGACGGAGAAACTCATAGAAACTTTGGACCAATTGGATTTAACAGATATATATATAGAACATTTCACCCTAAAGCAAAAGACTATACCTTTTTCTCAGCTCCTCATGGTACCTTCTCCAAAATCGACCATATAATTGGTCACAAGACAGACCTCAACAAATATAAAAAGATCGAACTAATCCCATGCCTTTTATCAGATCACCCTTGAGTAAGAGTGTTCTTCAATAGCAACAAAAACAACAGAAAATCCTCATACACGTGGAGGCTGAACAATATTCTACTCAATGATACCTTAGTCCAGGAAGAAAAAAAGAAAGGAATCAAAGATTTTTTAGAATTTAATGAAAATGAAGGCACAACATACCCAAATCTATGGGACACAATGAAAGCAGTGCTAAGAGGAAAACTCATAGCCTGACTGTCTCCAAAAAGAAACAGGAGAGAGCATATACTAGCAACTTAATGGCACACTTGAAAGCTCTGGAACAAAAAGAAGCAATTTCACCCAGGAGGAGTAGAAGACAGGAAATCATCAAACTCAGGGCTGAAATCAATCAAGTTGAAACAAAGAGAACCATACAAAGAATCAACAAAACCAGGAGCTGGTTCTTTGAGAAAATCAACAAGATAAACCCCTAGCCAGACTTACCAAAGGGCACAGAGACAGTATTCAAATTAACAAAATTAGAAATGAAAAGGGAGATATAACAACAGAAACTGAGGAAATTCAAAAAATCATCAGATCCTACTACAAAAACCTATACTCAACACAACTGGAGAATATGGAGGAAATGGACAATTTCCTAGACAGTTCCCAAATATCAAAATTAAACCAGGATCAAATAGATCATCTAAACAGACCCATAATCCCCAAAGAAATAGAAGGGGTCATAGAAAGTCTTCCAACCAAAAAAAGCACAGGACCAGATGGTTTTAGTGAAGAATTCTATCAGACCTTCAAAGAAGTCCTGATACCGATACTCTTCAAACTATTCCACAAAATAGAAACAGAAGGAACACTACCCAACTCATTCTATGAAGCCACAATTACCCTGATACCAAAACCACACAAAGATCCAACTAAGAAAGAGAACTACAGGCCAATTTCTCTTATGAATATCAATGCAAAAATACTAAACAAAATACTTGCCAACCGAATCCAAGAACACATCAAAACGATCATTCACCATGATCAAGTTGGCTTCATCCCAGGGATACAGGGATGGTTCAATATACAGAAATCCATCAACGTAATCCACTACATAAACAAACTCAAAGAAAAAAACCACATGGTCAACTCATTGGATGCTGAAAAAGCATTTGACAAAATTCAGCATCCTTTCATGCTAAAAGTCTTGGAAAGAGCAGGAATTCAAGGCCCATATCTAAACACAGTAAAAGCAATATACAGCAGACCAGTAGCCACCATCAAGGTAAACAGAGAAAAACTTGAAGCAATCCCACTAAAATCAGGGAATAGACAAGGCTGTCCCCTCTCACCATATCTCTTCAATATAGTACTTGAGGTACTAGCTAGAGCAATTCGACAACAGAGGGAAGTCAAAGGGATACAAATCGGAAAGGAAGAAGTCAAACTATCACTATTTGCAGATGATATGATGGTATACTTAAGTGACCCAAAAACCTCCACCAGAGAACTCCTGCAACTGATAAACAACTTCATCAAAGTGGCTGGCTATAAAATCAACTCAAGCAAATCAGTAGCCTTCCTATACGCGAAGGATAAGCAGGCCAAGAAAGAAATTAGGGAAATGACACCCTTCACAATAGCCACAAACAATATAAAGTATCTTGGTGTGAATCTAACCAAACATGTGAAAGATTTATATGACAAAAACTTCAGGTCTCTGAAGAGGGAAATTGAAGAAGACATCAGAAAATGGGAAAATCTTCCATGCTCTTGGGTTTGCAGGATTAATATAGTTAAAATGGCAATCTTTCCAAAAGCAATATACAGATTCAACGCAATCCCCATCAAAATCCCAACTCAGTTCTTTATAGAGTTAGAAAGAGCAATTCTCAAATTCATCTTGAATAACAAAGAACCCAGGATAGCTAAAACTATCATCAACAGCAAAAGAACTTCTGAGGGAATCAATATCCCAGACCTCAAGCAATACTACAGAGCAGTAGTGTTAAAAACTGCATGGTATTGGTTCAGTGACAGGGGGGCGGATAAATGGAATAGGATCGAAGACCCAGAATTGAACCTACACATCTATGGCCAATTGATCTTCGACAAAGGAGCTGAAAACATCCAGTGGAAAAAGATAGCCTTTTCAACAAATGGTGTGGGCTCAACTGGAGGTCAACATGCAGAAGAATGAGAATTGATACACTCTTATCTCCTTGCACTAAGATCAACTCCAAGTGGATCAAGGACCTCCACATAAAACCAGACACACTAAAACTAATAGAAAAGAAACTGGGGAAGACCCTTGCGGACATTGGCTCAGGGGGAAAATTCCTGAACAGAACACCAATTGCTTATGCTCTAAGAGCAAGAATAGACAAATGGGACATCATAAAATTACAAAGTTTCTGTAAGGCAAAAGACACTGTCAAAAGGACAAATCGGCAACCAACAAATTGGGAAAAGATCTTCACCAACCCCACATCCGATAGAGGGCTAATATCCAATGTATACAAAGAACTCAAGAGTTTAGACCCCAGAAAACCAAATAGCCCTATCCAAAAATGGGGTACAGAGCTAAACAGAGACTTTTCACCTGAAGAAATTTGGATGGCTGAGAAACACCTTAAAAAATGTTCAACATCATTAGTCATTAGGGAAATGCAAATCAAAACAACCCTGAGATTTCACCTCACACCAGTCAGAATGGCTAAGATTAAAAACTCAGAAGACATCAGGTGTTGGAGAGGATGTGGAGAAAGAGGAACACTCCTCCACTGCTGGTGGGAATGCAAGCTGGTACAACCACTCTGGAAATCAGTCTGACGGTTCCTCAGAAAACTGGACGTGATACTTCCGGAGGACCCAGCCATACCACTCCTGGGAATATACCCAGAAGATTCCCCAGCATGCAATAAGGATACATGCTCCACTATGTTCATAGCAGCCTTATACATAATAGCCAGAAGCTGGAAAGAACCCAGATGTCCCTCAATGGAGGAATGGATACAAAAAATGTGGTATATATACACAATGGAGTACTATTCAGCCATTAGAAACAATGAATTCATGAAATTCTTAGAGAAATGGATGGAGCTGGAGAACATCATACTAAGTGAGGTAACCCAGTCTCAAAAGAATACCCATGGTAAGCAGTCACTGATAAGTGGATATTAGGCCAGAATCTTGGAACACCAAAGACACAAATCACATACCAAGTGATGTCTGACAAGAAGAAAGGAGTGGACACTGGTGCTAGAATGGACCAAAGCATCATTGTGGGGGAGTACAAGAACAGGGAGGTGGGAGGGTGTGGATGATGGAGCAGGGGGAGGGAAAAGGGCATGTGGTACCTTTGGGGGTGGGGAACCAGAAAAAGGGAAATGAATTGTAAATATAGAATATATCCAATAAAAAAATAAATAAATAAAAGAAACAAAAAAAAGATGTCAATTAGATATACATTCCTGAGGTCTCTTTATCTGTTATAGTTTTATCTTTTTCTTCTCATTATATCAGGTATACATTGCTCTATGTTATGGTAAAGATACTAAGAATAAAAATTTTAAATTTTGTTAATAATAATAATAATAATAATAATCTACATTCTTAAAACTAAAAAAAAGGAATCTGACAAACTATTTTCCAAAAACAGACTTGTCATTTTGCACCCATAGGAGAAATGTAGGAACATTCCACTTGCTTCACCTTAGTAACAGCATTTAGTGCTGTCAGAGATGTTATTTGTAGACACAGAGGGTGAAGCACGCACTTATTATACTTTGAATTTTTTGTAATGTCTTATAATACTGAATACAATTCTGTCTCTGAAAAATGTTGGAATGGAATCTTGAAATTTTCATAAATGAAAAAAAGTAGCATTTTAAGTATATTCATGGGTGTGTTTAGATGCTACACATCAGCGATCCATATAACAAGAATAGCTTCTCTGTCCTAAGGAATCCATCATCTTTCTAAAACCCAACATTGTATTAGCACTCATTGAAACCATAGAAACCATTTGGCAACACATTTCTCACCACAAACCAATTGTGATCAGCTCTGTCAGATACTTACTTGCTGGTAGAAATGGTGAGTTTCCCAAGAGGAGAGAGAACAGCTCAACCTTGAAATGCAGGTGGCCATTCCAACACAGAGGCAACAGCAAGAACAAAGATGCCCTTGTGGCAAAGGGTCACACCTCCTGTGTCACTCACTGAGAGCTACACAGGTTCAAGTCCCTATTGTCAGTAACCAGCATGCTTTAGGAATAGAGAGAGCTAAAGATTCCCAGAGATGTCACTGCAGAGTGTGGATGGCGTGTCGTTTTGTGCCACAAGCCCTCTTGAAATCCTTTAGCCTCAAGTCTTTAACCCACTTTATAGCAACATGATCGTCAGTTCCTTTTTGGTTTCTTGATGCTGAGATGTAAGTTTCTTACAAGTTTTGTTTGTTAACTCTCTAGTGGATGCATGGTTTGCAAAGACTCTCTCTAGTCCATAGCAAGCCGACTTCAGTCAGGAGTGATGACTAGGTACTGTGAGGAGGAAGAACCTGGGGTGGCACCATGGGTACTGGAGCAGGAAGCAGCAGCTTGAGGGCCACACATTGCTACTCCTCATCAGGAAGCTCCTTTGGCACTGAATGTCCTTGGTAGACCCAGTGACAGAGAATAGGAGATCTGATCTACAAGAGAAATCCCAGAATGGGGACTGTAAGCATAAAGTAAGAGCATAGAGTAAGTATAAAGGCCTGAGTTCAGATCCCCGGCTTGCCCACTGGGATCTGGTTATCTGGAGTTACCATGTTTGGGGCATTTCTTGGCATAGCTTGGTCTTGTCATTGTTGGGTGGGTATTCCATTCTTTGGTTGCTGTTGCTCCTTTGAAATCCTAGGCAAATGTGGTGGCTATGAGGTCCCTGATAATGCTTCTGAGAGCCAGTGGATGACACAATAAGATGGATAGGGACTGGGAGGAAAGACTAAGAAAGACCATGGGAAAGAACTAGAAGGACCAGGGTCTCTGCTAAGAGTCAAAGTCTCCAGAGAGGAGGTTGAGTAGGAGAAGGGGTTCCTGCAGGCAGACTGCTAAATGACTAAGATTACGTCTAGAGAGACTGGGATGGGGGACAGGAAGGATAGTGAAAATCACCTCCCTGCATCCAGTTCAGTGCGGTCACTGGAGGTCTCTGGTAGAAAGTGTTTCATTGATCAGAGGCTCACACAGAGCATCGGAGATGGACCAGAAGAAATGGCTGAAAAGTTCAGTAGGAAAGAGCTCATCTGGGTCCAAAATAAGAGGTGGAGTCCCCAGGGAAGGGAGGAGGAGTGGGATGAGGAGTTCCCACAGGCAGGCTGCAGTAGGTCTGGAGAGACAGGGATGAAAGCTTGGCCCCACACCAAGAGCCTCCCTTAAGTACATCGTTGTCTGGAATTCGATCACAATAATGAGAAAAGTACCTAACACACCCACAATCAATGTCCCCCTAAAGGACCCATTTCCTCTATGTATTAAGTTTGACCAGACCCTCAGATGTCACCTCCCATGACTCTTCACCTTCTATTCCCAAATGTTCCAGAACATAAATGAAATACAGTATTCTTATAAACTTTTATGACTGGGTTTCTGCTTCACTATTAAGACTGACAAAACTGAACGCTTGTGATATTCTGCTTGTGTTTTACAACCTATGAAATGGAGTTTAGTGGCCAACACTGGAGACCTGGGATGGCCTTGCCCTTCCCTGTGTTTGGGTTCATAGGCTTTTGATCCATCATAGCTTGTTTGCAAGCTGAGCGCTTGTGGGACTGCGAGCTTTAGAAACCATTTCTAAATGTAACGATGAAAGAACTTCAGCTCACTCCGCTCCTCTCCAGCCAACATCATCTCATAATGCTCTGATGCTTTACACTTACAATATTCATTATCCTCCAGGTTTCTCTGAGACACAGCACTGTGTCTTATTGTTGTGCCCATACATAGAACGTTCCAGAAAACATGCCTGAAAAAAGTGTCTGACATTTCAATATTTTTTCATATTTCATTCTCCTTGGTTTGCATATTCTAGCCCTATAATATTGGAACATACAATGTCATCAATACCCATCCACTATCAAGCAGTAGGAGTGCTCCTGGAATGTCAATATTTTTAATATCTAACAACACACCATTTTTTTAATTTATTTATTTATTATATGTAAGTACACTGTAGCTGTCTTCAGACACACTGGAAGAGGGCATCGGATCTTCTTATGGATGGTTGTGAGCCACCATGTGGTTGCTGGGATTTGAACTCAGGACCTTCAGAAGAGCAGTCAGTGCTCTTACATGCTGAGCCATCTCTCCAGCCCTAACCAAAAAAGCTTTTTTCCTTTTATGAGACCTTTTCAGGGCAGACAGATTTCACCAAGAACCTAACAAAAGACAGACTCACAGTATTCTCCAAGATATAGCAGACCCCCATGTGGGGGCTTCTGTCAGACCTTAACATCTCTGCTTCAGAACATTGTACCTTCCTAAGCCTAACCTCCAAAGTCAAAGTGAATGTAGGAACAAAAAAAAGGATTACAGGGAGGAGCTGAGATGACTAAACTGGCAAATTTGTACACTTTCAACACCCTATAGCGTGGGGAGTCAGAGGGAGGAGACCCCCTGGGACTTGCTGGGTGGGTTGTCTTGTCCAGTGAGCTCTGAGTTCAGTCAAGGCCTCAAATCAACAAGAAAAGTGGAGAGCAACAGAAGACCCCAGTGTTAACCCCTGATCTCTATAGTCATGCACACACACACACACACACACACACACACACACACGAGGGGGCTTGTTATAAGGCAGCTCTTTTACAGCTACTCACGGCCAGAAGGCCAATGAAGTCTTTGATCTCTCTCATCTTTCAGCCTCCCTTTGAAATTAAGAGACAGGGAAAGATCTTAGAAATCAGGACAGTCGAGAAAACATTTCTCTCAGCCTTATAGCCCATTAAAAGCAAACCCAAACCTTTTACTCCAGAATTATAAGTTATACTTAAGGAAATCAATGGCTATTTACTTCTGGTGCTGTGTGTTGAGAAGATGGTCCCTGACCCATCCTCCCTGGGTCTGTACATCATGAGAAGCAGAAAAGAAACCATTAACAAGATGTTTAATAACTCTAAATGGATGCTCAAGAGAAAATATCTAATGTGAGAACCAGGAGAAAGCCGCTACCAGAGATAGCATTAAGGGTACAGATGTGAAGGGTCACCAATGGTGTCTGCCAATATAAGCTGACAACAGGGGGACCAAATAAGAACCAGAGAAAGACCCTGCCCCAAGTAAAAATGGCAGCACGGGACAGAAAATGTCATGAGACAAAAGAACATTGTGGCCAGGTTCAAACAAAGGTCTCGGCAAGGTGATCAGTAAGGACACACAGACACAGACACAGACACAGACACAGACACAGACACATACACAGACACAGACACAGACACAGACACAGACACAGACACAGACACAGACAAAGGGATGCTATGAACTCCTTTAAGACACACAGGCGAATGGCAGAGTAAACATGAAGGCAGCTGGAAAGCTGCTGGCCTGGCCTGACTGGAGCCACTCACTGTTTGTCACAATTAACTCATTTAAACAAGGAGACCAAGACATAGTCATTTAACTATTTGTTTTGTTAAGTGTCATGCTTCTGGCACTAAAGAAGAAGTGTGATTGGTCCTCTGAGGCTGATGGAAACCCACAGCTAGCTGGAGCCCTCACACGGAGGCCAGGGTATGCCTCAGCACCTGAACGATTGCCCCTGACAGAGCTGGCAGATGAAGGCAGATTATCGCCAGGGGTAACCCTACCTTTCCCTTCCTTAAACATGGGGATTAATAAGCTGGGAACCCACTGAGGACAACTCGAGATAGTCATAGGTATGCAGCTACATCCTCTGCCTAGACCCTCTGTGGCTGTCCCTGCTGCAGGGACAGGCAGGGGTGGGACCCCTTGGTTCATCTTCTATGTCACAGACCTTCTCCACCTTGTTTTTCCTCCTTCCATCTTGCAGCCACGGTCCTAACACCAGAGGGTGCCTGAGTCACTGTCTGATCCATCAGTCCAAAGCCTGGTTCCCACTGGAGGCTCATTCAAGTTTTGTTGTGGAGTTTAGTTGTTTTCATTCTATTGTTGTGTTAGACTTTTGGAAGCAAACTAAACAATATTATTTTAAAGAAAGAGTTAGCCAGGCAGTGGTGGCACACACCTTTAATCCCAGCACTTGGGAAGCAGAGACAGGTGGATTTCTGAGTTTGAGGCTAGCCTGGTCTATGGAGTGAGTTCCAGGACAGCCAGGGCTACACAGAGAACCCTTTGTCTCAAAAAACAAAACAAAAAAAATGGATGCCAGAGAAATGGCTTAGCAGTTAAGAGCACTTTCTGCTTTTCCAGAGGACCTTGAGAGTTCAAGTTCCCAGCACCCATGCCAGGTAACTTCCAACCACCTGTGATTCCAGCTTCAGGGGAATCTGATGCCCTCTTCTGGCCAGCTCAGACACCTACACTCACATGCATAGACATACTCACACTGTAGTGTTTACATCAGAATATCCCTGTCCTGTCCCCATAGGCTCCTGACTTTGAATACTTGGTCTTCAGTTGGTGGCACAGACTGGGAAGGTTTAGCAGGTGAAGTCTTGCCTAGGAAGCATGTCTTCGAGGACCGGCTTTGAGAGTTGAATGATTTGCGCCCCTTTTAGTGCAGTGTCCCTGCTTCCAGGTTACAGCAAAGGATGTGAGCGCCGAGCTTTCCACTCCAGCCACCATGCCGGTCTCCTGTTGTCACCTCTGTCCTCACCCTGGACGCGTATCCCTCTGGAACCGTGAACCAAAATAAACTCTCTTGTCTTTAAGTTGCCTTTATCATGGTGCTTTATCACAGCAACGGAAAACCAATACACACATATAATTTATTTTTTAATATTTATTATATGTATATGAGTATACTGTAGCTATTTTCCAACACACCAGAAGAGGGCATCAGATCGCATTACAGATTGTTGTGTGCTCTTAACCACTGAGCCATCTCCCCGTCCATACATATAATTTAAAATAACAAAATAAACCTGTCTTTAGAAGGAGCTCCCCTTTACCCTCATTCTCTTTCTTGAAATAATCAGTGTTAATATATCAAGCCTTCTATACTTCTCTAACAGTTCTTTCTTTAAAAAGAAAAAACTATTATTACAATAAAATTGAAAGAAGAAAATATTTAATATTTACTACTCAGAGCACACTAACTCACCAAGAATTTAAAAAAAAAAAAATGAAGCACTGTGATAAGTGCTGAAGAATGCGCTTAAATAACTGAACAGCAAACATTATCTGTCATTTCCTTTGGTGGGTTGGGTAACACCCCATTCTCAATAAAAAGGCTCCAACAGGAAGCACCAGTAAGTCGAATCAGGGGTGGGAAGCATTGATGCTGGGAGGGCTGCGAAGCAGTTAAGGCCGTCTGCTCCCTAGATCCCAAACGAAATCAATACTCAACCCAGGAGAAAGTCAGAGCTCAGTGAGCACCTCAGAGTGCGCCTAGGTGGTCATTGATCACACTCATCATGTAGTGCTGTTCCCTTTCCTCGGGGAGCTGCTGGGTGCTGCATGACTTGTCCTGGCAAAAAAAAAAAAAAAAGAAGTGTGGGCAGATGCTATTTACCCTGATAGAGTGGGCAACAAACCTAAAATATGACCTCACCCAAGTCCAGACTGATGAGTTCACTAGACCCACAGGGGTGTAGATCTGGATGTAAAGCTCTCAGCTTCTTCTCCACCATGTCTGCCTTCATCCTGCCAAGCTTCTCCCCATGATGATAACGGACCAAACCACTGAAACTGTAAGCCAGCCCCAATTAAATGATTTCCTTTATTAGAGTTGCCATGGTCATGGTGTCTCTTCACAGCAAGGAAACTCTTAAGACACAGAGGAGCACCTTCAATTGGTCTAGCGCACATGCAATCAAGTTCCTGATGGAGAAAAGATTGAAATGGATAGGAGGGGAGAGTGTGTAAAATAAAAACCAACAATCTCCTGTTTGATGAGAGCTATAAATTAGATGATCTCACGATGAAGAAGATATGATTGTCTTTATATAGTTTTTGCTAGAGGCTCAACACTCAGTACCAAACACACCTGCCTACCTATCTGCTGTAGGTCAAGCAACAAACCCTGAAAGATGTCCTGATGTCCTAAACACTTAGTAACTATAAATAAACAAGCTGTGTTTGTTTCTTTTCTCATGGCTGCGACAAAATGCCTGACAAAAGGTGCTTAAGGAAGAGAGGTTTATTTTGGCTCCAAGTTTTGGGATATGGTCCCAGACATGGTGGGGAAGCTGTGGTGGCAGGGGGAGGAGGCAGCTGCTCCATTCTATCAGCAGGCAGGAATTAGAGCGAGAGGGATGCTGGTGTTCTGCACACTCTCTCCTTTTAATGTAGGCCAGGACCCCAGCCCATGGTCTGGTGCCACCACAGTTAGGGTGGGTCTTCCTTCCTCAAGCTAGAAACTCCCTCATGGGGGCGTCTAGGAATCTGTCTCTTAGGTGATTCTAGGTCTTGTCAAGTTAACATCAATATTAGCCACCAAAAATATCTTATTTGGAAATAAGATTTCAGATATAATGCTACTGATGTGAAGTCATACTCTATCAGGGTGGAATCCAATATGACCTGTGAGTGTCCTTACAAGGGAACAGAGAGAGGAGGAAGGGGACACTTCAGCAGAACCTCCCTGGGCCCTATGAGAAAACCCTGACCTTCCAACAAACTGATTTTTTTTAACCTCCAGCTCATTCAACTGTGAAGGGGAAACGGTGATCTGTTGCTTTAAGCCACCTACCTGTGGTCATGTGTCACAACAGAAGTACAAACCCCACCTTGCAGAGCCTGGAGGAACCAGCCAGGACTATCTTTGTCAAACTCAGCCTGGCACACTCTCCCTGCCTGAGAACAGAGAAATGTTGCGATTGAAAAGACTTGTGGAGGCAGAGGCAGGCAGATTTCTGAGTTCAAGGCCAGCCTGGTCTACAGAGCGAGTTCCAGGACAGCCAGGACTACACAGAGAAACCCTGTCTCAAAAAAAAAAAAAAAAGAAAAGAAAAGAAAAGACTTGTTAAATGGGCTCTGAACCCACCACGTCGGCCCTCCCTCAGCATCTTACAGATGAAGTCAAACAGAAAGAGACTCTTGTCCTATATTACAGTCATTTCCCCACATCCTGACCTGAAACCCACAAAGATGGAGTACCAGGAAAATGGTTCAAAGGAGAGATAAAACGTCTAGAAAATGATCATGTTGTTCAAAGCTCCTGACAACATTTCCCAACCAAGCTGATGGAGCTCCAAGGTAGAGTGTCAGTCAAACAAGGAAAATGGTGTCCTTTGTCACACAGATGTCCCGCTCTACCGTCTCGCCAGCAAGAACGACGCGGCACACTCAAGATCCTTCTGCAGCAAAGCTTTAATGCTCTTGAGAGGGAGAGCATAAGCCTACAGAGCAGAGACCCAAATACCCAGAAGCCCATCCCTTATATAGGCTGCAACCCCTGCCTCGGATGTGTCATCCCCTGATTGGCTGCAGCTCGAGAGAGGTGGAGACCAAGGGTTGGTAAACTACCCAGCACCTGCGCACTGACTTGTTTACTTCATGCCGGCAGGATGTTTGGGCCGGCAGGATGTTTGGGCCGGCAGGATGTTTGGGCCGGCAGGATGTTTGGGCCGTCGGCTCCCCACATCTCCCCCTTTTTTGTTATTTAAAATAAAGACCTCAGATTGTCGATCAACCTTCAGGCTCTTGTCTGGACCTTCAGGGTTCAAAACAATCTAATAATGAGGCCCTTTTGCTCTTATAGCAAGTAGGTCACCCAATCTTTAAGGGGTGGAGACAGAGGTCAAACTCCCAAGCAACAAAATTAAGACTTCGTACGAGAGTCGCCACTAGGCTGTTGGTTTGACCCGAAGCGCCCTCGACCTGTCACTCTGCCGTTTTTCTGGGAAAGGGAAACTAGGGCAGGCAACCCTTATGCAGGACAACATGCCTCCCAGAGAGACCCTTATGTCAGGTGTCTCTCTGTGCGATGCTTTGCTCGGCATCCCCCATGGGCTGCTCAAGCTGGACACTCTACCCTGTGCAATGAGTCTAAGCTCCGGGTGTGCAAGAGCTGTCCAGCCGGCGGCCTACTGCTTGAGCATTGTTAGCCAAATGTCAGTGGAAGCTCCTTGTTCCAGAGCCACAAGCGCTTGGGCAATAACCACCTTGTCTCTCTTGGTTTAAGCCCTGAGCCTACAGACCAGCCAGAGAAGTAACACCAGTCCACAGCAAAGGGCTGCGCCAAACAATCCCACCCCCACCCATTCCTTAAAATAGGAGACAGCTGAAGCGATCCATGATGCTAGTCCCTTCGTCAAGATAGTCCCTCCGTCAAGGACAGGTCAAGGCGCGTAGAGTTGACCTGGATAATGGCTGCTCTCAACTCTCGGAGTGTGAGTGACTGGGCGATCTGCAGTGTCCTTCTGCTCCAAAATTGTTCTAGTAAGCCTCTCAGGGACCCAGAAGGGTTTTTCTTCATTCTGTGGGAAGATACAAACGGCTCCCCTGGATCTTATTAGAATAGGATCCGGGCCTTTCCATTCATTAGTTAACACATCCTTCCATTTTACCAATTCTTTAGGTCGATGCGGGTCTGGGCAATGTCGCTCTGCTGCGGTCTGATCATGCTTATCTGAATTTAGAAAATTTATAGTAAAGAGTGCCACTGCTATGGCAACCCATGGCATAGGGGGCAGATCTTTTATTATTCCCCCTTTTTGTTTAATTAGATATGATTTGAACGTACGGTGTGCGGGCTCAATGATACCTTGTCCTTGAGGGTTATATGGCAAGCCCGTAATATGCGTGACTTGTATTTGTGCACAAAATTGTTTAAATTTTTGAGAAGTGTAAGCGGGTCCATTGTCGGTTTTTAAGCACTTAGGCTTTCCCCAGGCACTCCATGCCTCAAGGCAATGTTGGATGACGTGAGAGGCCTTTTCCCCAGTGAGTGGCGTAGCATGGATTACGCCAGAGCATGTATCTATTGATACATGTACATATTGGAGCTTCCCAAAGGAAGAAACATGAGTGACATCCATTTGCCATACTTGCAATGGTAGAATTCCTCTGGGATTATCCCGGTATAGCGGGTAGGCAGAAATTGACAACAGTTGTGACATTGGGTGACAATATCACGGGCTTCTTTTCTGGTAAGAGAGAAACGCTTGCGTAGGGTTTCAGAAGTGACATGAAAATTATCATGAAAGGCCTTGGCGGCTTGCAACGGGGGGGGGGGGGGGGGACAAGGACCGTTGCAGCAAGTCTTGTGGCTTTATCTGCCAGGTCATTTTCTAGGCTCATCGGGCCAGGAAGCCCTGAATGAGCCTGGATATGGGTAATATACATGGGAGCCCTCCTATTTAGCAAGCACTCTTGCAGGTTTTGAAATATAGACGCCACTTTGCTGGAAGATCTAATGATTCCAGCTGTCTCTAATAAATTGACAGCATTCACCACATAGGAGGAGTCAGAGACAATGTTAAAGGGACCTGAAAACTTTTGAAGAACATCTAGCACCACCAAACATTCTACTATCTGTGGGGAGGTTAATGGTTCTATGTGTCCCAAAGTCAATTGTTCTGCAACAAGATTAGTCACAGCTTCTAGTTTTTCAGAGGTTAACGGCCACTGGGGAACCCACACCGGGTCCCCTGTCTTCCATGGTATGGGTTGTGCTGCCCCAGTGGCACCTAGGAAAAACCCAGGTCCTGTCTTCCTTGATTTTGGATGGGGGATATAGGTTCTACCCGCCCTCTTTCAGCGCCTTCAAAGACTGGGTAAGCAAGGCGCAGCTTTCTTTTTACTTTTTCAGACAAAAAGGAGCAAGATTTCAGGCGTGTCTCATAGGGAGAAGGCGCCGAAGGAACAACCTGTGAAAGGGCTGTTAGGGGCTGCCATTTTCGAGGTTCTTTACTATTCTGCCTTCGATCATCCGGATGGTATCTTTCCTCCTCATATCTGGCAGCTTCCTCCTCTAACTCAGCCTCTTCGTCGGGGTCCAAGACCTCATCCTCTGAGCTATTAGAGCTATCAGAGTTATCAAAGTTTAAAGCCTCAAGATCATGTACTGGATACAAGCTAGCTCCTCCTCTTGGTTTAACAATAGGAGAAGGTTCCTTAGGATCTGACACATTCACTCCCTTGTCTCTAGACTCCCTGGGAGGGCCTTTTTCCTTTTTTGGGACTGGTTTTTTCTTGCGCGCGCCCAACCTCTCACTACGCTCGGTTTCTGATATGCTATCCTGGACCTCTTCAAGGGTGTTCCGACCTTCCGCCACGGCAGCCCTACAAGCTTTATCTTCTAGACAGTTTTTAACAAGTTTCCCAATTGCTTTTGTCCCCTGCCTCAAGTCTCCTTCTTCCATTTTGTGGTCAAGATCTCTACCTAATTTGTTCCGCGAGGCAAGAGTCAAAGACATGACAAAGAGAAAGATTAAAAGGGCTCCAAGAATGGTCACAAAAGCTTCAATACTACCTTCCCAGGGTGGCAACAATCCCAAGTCGAAGCCAAAGAACATACCTCTCCGAACGTATCTGCCTGCAGTTCTGAATCTTCCTCGTAGCCGAGGGGTCTCCGATGGTGCTGACGATGATGAAGTCTCGTATTCCCGGGTTTCGGCACCAGATGTCCCGCGCTACCGTCTCGCCAGCAAGAACGACGCGGCACACTCAAGATCCTTCTGCAGCAAAGCTTTAATGCTCTTGAGAGGGAGAGCATAAGCCTACAGAGCAGAGACCCAAACACCCAGAAGCCCATCCCTTATATAGGCTGCAACCCCTGCCTCGGACGTGTCATCCCCTGATTGGCTGCAGCTCGGGAGAGGCGGAGACCAAGGGATGGTAAACTACCCAGCACCTGCGCACTGACTTGTTTACTTCACGCCGGCAGGATGTTTGGGCCAGCAGGATGTTTGGGCCGGCAGGATGTTTGGGCCGGCAGCTCCCCACATGCACCCATGGGCAATGGTCAGAGGCTCACAGGAGGAGAGGGCCTCGGTGGCCTCAGGCACACCCCTACACACTGTCACCTCTGCCAGTATGCAGCAAAGTATTTGAGAGTGTGAAGCCCTTTAAATCTGAAACGGAATTCAGCCATGAACTCTAAGAATGTGATGTCAAAAACCTAGAAAACAGCAGAAATACATGGAAAGATGGAGGAGGGAGGTCAGGAAGAGGGGCAATGCGGCCTGACAGCGACTCTGCCATCCTAACAAGCAGCCAGAGTCATCTATTTCATACCCAGATGTTCAGTAAGACATTACATCTCCAAGGTTGCTGTTTCCACCCCACCTCAGGGGTGTGTGTGTGTCTCTGTGTGTGTGTGTGTGTGTGTGTGTGTGTGTGTGTGTGTGTGTGTGTTGGGAAGGAAGGCTCCTAACTGGGTGACTGACTTCAAGATTCCTAGGTACAGATGGAGCAAAGCAAGTCTGGGTCTACAGCAGAAGCAGAAGCAGCAGCTACTTGGAGCTGATCTTGGTCTGGTTTATTTTTAGCAGCAATGCACCATGACTCTGCACTCTCCCCTAATATAAGCGGCAGCAGCAGGATCCCAGAGGGAACTGTAACTACAGCTAAGGACTTGCGGCATCTCAGATCCTCCTGGACAAATAATGAAGCATTTCTAGGCTGCTGAGACGTTCAAACATTGCGTATTATTTTCCAGAATTTAAGAGGCAAAAGGGAAGGATATATCAACACTGACTCTTCTTAGGGACTTTTAACCAGTCCCCCCAGACCCCATAAAGCCTGAGAACTAAATAAACAGATGCCAACATAGAACACAACCGTGATTAATATTTCCTAACATTAGTAAAAACTGAAAATCATGCTGAAGTCAGCATGGATGCTGTCTCTATGTCCATTTGAAACTATAGAGCAGGTAGTTCTTAAACAAAATAAGCTAATGAGTTTATGATTATTATATTAATGCCCTCTTTAAAGGGGTACAGTATCATCGATGCTGTAAAAATTAATAAGAGGCAGTGAGATATAAGATCACCAAGAGGTAATGTTGTCCTGGAAACTCTAGTTATCTCCTTTAAAATGTAAGAGAAGACTATAGACAAGTTCAAAAACTCTTACAGTGTCGATGGTGTGCGGGGGAAGGGAGAAGCCTTTGATTCATTTAAGCAATGAAAGAATAGAATGACTAGAGATTACCTTTAACAATCACGGATTGGAGCTGGAGAGATGGCTCAGCAGTTAAGAGTGTTGCTTAATCCAAGTTCAGTTCCCAGTACCTATATCAGGAGGCTAACACGATGTTTGACTCCAGAAAATTCAATGCCCTCTTCTGGATTCTGTGCCTCCTGCACTCATGTAGCAGATACACATACACGGGTATAAATAAAATTCTTAAAAATCATAATTAAAAAAAAATCTCATCATGTGCGAAAACATAGCTGAACCTCAAAGACATTGTGCTAAGTGAAATAAGTCAGTCATAATAACCCATATTAGCAGATGCGGTGGTACACAGTGCCTAAGCACTGGGGAGGCCAAGGTAGAGGCACAAGATAAAAAGACTGCTCTCTGGAAAAGTCTGGGCAGTATTGTCCTGGTTAAAGATTGGTGTGGGGTGGCCAGTTCACTGTGGATCATGCCAATCCTGAGCAGGTGGTCCTGAGTTATAAAAGAACGCAGGGTGAATGGGCCATGAGGAAGGAGCCAGCAGGCAGAGTTTCCTCCTGGTCTCTGTTCCTGCCTCCAGGTTCCTTCTCAAATACCTGCCCTGAATTCCCTCAGCGATGGAATGTGACCTGAAAATTGCCAACCGAAATACATGCTTTCCGAGCTGCATTTGGTCATAGTGTTCTAAAACAGCACCAGAAACCTAAGACAGCATTCGTGTGGGGTGAATAATTTGTGTCTCCCCCAGAAAGTCATACCACAGTGAAACAACTCTGAGGTGTGTTTGCTGTTTTCTCTGTGGCTGGCCATGAGAATCTGCTTATTAACACCGCATGGACTGGCTTCCTCTCTTCTGTCTCATTACCCACCTCCCTGCTGGTGGTACTCTCTGGGGCGGCCAAACAACTTACGTGCAATTCTTCATCATCATACTTGCTACTGTGAGAATCCAAGCTAAAAAGAAGAAAAGGACATTTGGGATGATAGCTGTCAAACCAAAACTATGCAACTCTCTAAGTGTCCAGAGAGCTCATCCAGGGCTGGAGGGGGGGGGGATGAAGGAAGAAACAGCATCTCGTGAAAAGAGCCTCAGAAACCGCCCCAGGTCATTTTAAATCTTTCTTATGTTTATCACGGTGCCTCAAAATGTTTCCAAAAAAAATGAAATATAATGCAATAAAGTCACCTCTGTAAAATGCAAAGTTTGGGAAACTACCAAAACAGGGGGTCTGTCATTTTTCTCTGGGGCCCTTCTTAGTTTTAACACTCAGGGCCTCCCTCCATCAACACTTCTAAAGAGTTCATACTCTGGAGAGTGGTCCACATTCATTTTTGTTTAGTTTTTTTGAGCGGAATTGGGGTTTATCAAAAGCATTTTTCAAGATTTTTTTTATCCTATATGGATAAGTGTTTTGTCTGCGTGGATACAACTACACTGCATTAGCGCTTGGTCCCCACAGAGGCCTTAAGATAGGACTCCCTCCTCTCCTTCTCCGCCTGGAAGCATGGAGGCTGTTCCAGAGAAGAAGAAGAAAGTTGCCGCGGTGCCAGAAACCCTTAAGAAAAAGCAAAGGAATTTCTCAGGGTCGAAGGTGAAGCACCTGAGGAAGAAGCTTGCCCTGAGGACACTTCCGGAAGGCAAGCCCCATCTCTGCGAGAGAAGGCAACGCACTTTCACAAGGAGTGCGGGCAGAAGTGCCGGACTGAAAGTCAGGCGGCCAGGATGGCATGGAAAGCTGGGGACTTCTGTGTGTCCCTTTAAAGTATCTTCCCCATGAGGGCAACAGGGAAGACCAGATAAGCAGGCTTATTAGATGGATGAGCTAAGGTGTTGCCCGCCCGTGGTATTTCTGTAATCTGGTCAGTTAATAAACAGTCACAGCTTGGCAAAAAAATAAAAATAAAAAGATAGGATCCCCTGTAGCCAGAGTTATGAACACTTGTAAGCAGCCAGGAGAATTCTGGGACTTAAACCCAGGTTCTCTGGAAGAATAGTAAGTGCTCTTAAGTGCCAAGCCATCTCCCCAGCCTCCTATTAAAAACATTTTTAATATAGTCCCTAATAAGTACAGAAGTTAATAGAAAGACCGAAACCTAAGGAAAGGATAAGACATACACACGTGTCCCTACATTCAATTTTGTCTGTACAGCGTGACAATGGAAGTGATAGAAATGCTAAAGTTGGACGGTTCCCCAGAAAATTAGAAAAGCAACCGTTTGGATTCACTGAGACACCCTCAAGCTTAGCAAAGACACCACAGCCTGGAGAGGATCCCTCCCTTCCAGAAAGTGGATCATTGCTCAAAGGACCTCTTTCTCTGCAGCTCTCCAGGCTTAAACTCAGATACATGGCTTGAAAGAAAATTCTTCCCATCTCCTTATCCCCCAATGGAAACAAATCAAGTAGATGATGCTAAGCCTGGAACCTTCCCTGAGCCGCTGGTAACTTCCCACTGGCAAACTGGCTTTCCCCATAGCGTTTCACTGTTCAAATAAGGCGTGATCCTGTCTAATCAGCAAGATCACAGTTTGGCTGCAGGGTACATCCTCATGGATAAACATATTTAATAATTCCACGCCCTGCTCTCTGGCACTCACAGTCTGGCTGCTGGCTGCTCAGTTCCCCAACTCTGACCCCACTAAGGTCTCTTGTCCTGACTGAATCAGTTACCACACCCAAGAACACTCCCTGTCAGCTACATGCCAATGCACAGAAGCCTCTACACATGCCTCTTCCCTTTCGCCCATCTCTCCTCAACTCCTGAAACTGGTTCACTGCACCATGTGGAATACTGTCATCGGCCATTGTCCCCTATGCCTCTGTCTCCACGAAGACTCCCCTGATCTGGCCAACACAGATTCAGTCTCAAATAAGAGCCGCGTGTTCTCAAAGGCAAGTCTGTCGTTTCCATCCTGCTTTTAAGGACTTCCCGCTGACTGTTGGATAGTGGTGTTGGCATGGCTGTGGTCCATATTGATCCCTAGGATGCTGTCGAGGTTGGCTGTAATCCATAATTAAAGAAGGTCTCTAGAGCCGGTCCCTGAGAGCTAATCCCCAGTCCCTTCCACGCCGACTCTTTTACAATCAAAGACCTTACAACTGTCTAAGGTTAAAGCTAAAACCTTTTTTTACAATCTCGACCAAAATAGAAAAATCATGTTTAAAACAAGCATCTAGTCGTTTGAAGTAACCTTTCACGCTTATATGCCCTCGGGTTTGTCTTAAGAATGTTGAGGATTGACAGAGAAAAGGCAACGCGTGAATACATCTTTCTCTTTATCCTGTCTTTCAGACGATTGTTTCCTGTGGTGTCTTTTTAATAATGGTCTGTTTAACTCAGCAATTCAGACAGGAAGAGCATCGATTATATATTAAGGAAAGGTCGAGCCGAAGTACATGAAGTCACCAGAGGACGAGTGGAGGGATCTAAAGCGCCACGCCTCAACTTCCCTGCTCCACGGACCCATTTTGGGCTGCACAGACCTTATAGATCCATGCTCGGGCTGTGCACCAGTGGCTGACCCGGTGCCCTGCAGCTGCCCCCTGCCCTCTCAGAGCGCATGCCGGTCTCTCACCCGGTCGGCCCTTCCTTCTATTCTCTTCCCACAATCCTCTGTACATTTCCCTTTCACCTCCCATTTCTTCCTCCCTGACCCCCTCTCTGTATGTATGTTTATATGCACATTCACAGGTGTGTAGGTATTCATGCGTATGTGCATATGTATGAAGACAAGAAGGTAACCTCAGGTGTCCTTCCCCAGGTACTGTCCATGGTTTTTGCTTATTTGTGACAGGATGCCGCACTGGCCTGGATCTCATCAAGTAGATCAGGCTGGGTGGCCAGCAAGCTGTAGGAATCCACATGTCCCTGCATCTCTGGCACTGTAAAAGCACGTACTACTGCACCCAGCTTTTTTGAAATACAGGTTCTGGTCCTCATGCTGGCAAGGCAAGTACTTTGACTTGGTCGTTTCTTCAGTCCTCTGCACTTCTCTTTCTATACATCTTCTTAAAACCATGGCACTGCAGAATAGGAGCCAAACTTAAGTCCATTGTGGCCTTTAAACCTGAGCCACTAGAAATCACTTTTTAATCTAGCATGTGTCCCCCTGAATCTTTCATGTAGAGGTCCTAGCTTTCAGCCTCTGTATCCCTTGGCAAGTGCAGCCCCTCTGAGACTGGACCGTTTTCCAGGGCTTGTCTCAAATCTAATAGGTGAGCTTTATAATGCCAGGCTTAAAATGATTTACAGGCCACCAGTCCAGCATGTGAGCTAGGATGTAATCTCGCAGCAGAACCATTAGCCTCTTGGAGACACAGCCCATGACCTGTCCCTCCTTGTGTCATCGAGAGCAGAGCCTGGCTCACAAGGGAGCTTCCTGCAATCCTCCCAGCTGCCTCATTGTTAGCCAGCCATGGCAACTACCGCTTCAGAACCTTCCATGATGGCTCTGAGTGTGCATGTTCTAAGAGGGAACATGCTGTCTTGCTCTGAGGCTGTGTGGAGATAGCCACTCCTTTCTAGTCAAGAAATCTATGCATCTGACTGGGTGGCAGCCATCAGAAGTGTCTTTAAACCTTGAATCCTCCAAGCTTGTCACTGACCCCTTGAACAAATTCCTCCACAATTAGGATGCAGGCTCTAAAGTCCTTCAGTTTCCCATGTAACTTGTGTGCTCACCTAGGTTTGGAAACCCTGAGATCATTTTGCTTCCTAGATCAAGCCCAATTTCTGCCTTATGGAAAATGACAAGACCCACTATGGTTTGTGTGTGAAATGTCAAGCACAGGCTCGTGTGTTTGAGCCTTTGGTCCCTGACTGGTGACTTTGGAAAAGTTGTAGAACCTATAGGAGATGAAGCCTCACAGGAGGAAGAGAGTCCAGGAGGGGGGGAGGGAGTTATAGCTCCGCCCCACTTCTGTCATCTTGTCTGCTTCCTGACTACAGATGCAGTGTGACCAGCTGCTTCATGCTCCTGCTGCCATGCCTCGCCACAGTGATGGGGTGTGTCATCGCAAACCACAAGCCCAAATAAACCATCCTGCTTTTAATTTGCTTCTTGCCAGGTATTTGTTCAGAACAATGATAAAAGCAACTTTATAAAGGTTCTCTAGAGTAGCAAACCTTATAGAATGAGCTCATTCTATAATTTCATTATAGATATATAGATATATATGGAATTTATTAGAAGCATAATCTGGGGCTGGAGAGATGGCTCAGTGGTTAAGAGCACTGACTGCTCTTCTAAAGGTCCTGAATTCAAATTCCAGCAACCACCTGATGGCTCTCAACCATCCATAATGAGATCTGACACCCTCTTCTGGTGTGTCTGAAGACAACTACAATGTACTTATATATAATAATAAATAAATCTTCAGGCCAGAACAAGCAAAGGTCCTGATTTCAATTCCCAGCAACCACATGATGGCTCACAGAAATCTGTACAGCTACAGTGCACTCATATACATAAAATAAATAAATCTTTAAAAAAAAAACAAGAAACAATCTGTAATCCAACTAATCCAACAATGACTGGCTGTAAACAAAAAGTCCAAGAATCCAGTGGTTGCTCAGTCCACGAAGCTGGATGTCTCCGATGGTCTTCAGTACATGGTGGAATCCCAAAGAAGTAGGCCCTAATGCCAGTGAAGGAATGGACTTGTTAACAAGACAAAGTCAAGCAGGCAAAGAGCAAACTCTTCCTTCTTACAAGTCCTAACATAGGCTACCAGCAGAAGGTGTGGCCCAGATAAAAGGCATGTGTCTTCCCCTCTCTAGATCCAGATTAAAGGTGTGTCTTCCTGCCTCAAAGATTTAGGTGAGCAATGGATCTTCCTACTTCAAATTAAGCAAAGGCTCCTCACAGGTGTGCCTTCCATTTTGGGGTTTTAGTCAATCCCAGGTGTAGTCAAGTTGACCACGAAGAACAGCCATCACGGCAACACATTACCCAGCATGGTGGGAAAGACATTCCCATGGGACACTTGGTAACAAGGGAGAAGGAAGGAGATGGGACTGAGGCAGGCAGAGAACTTGAGGGAAGCCTTTGGTAGAAAACACAAAGGTCTCTTCAACAGCAGGAGCCAGAAGAGGACCAGAAAGGAGGTAGCAGAGCAGGAAAGAGAAGATTACTTAAGTGGGACAACAGACAGCAGAACATGTTCAAAGCCTTTCCTCACCGGCACCATAGCCTTGGCTTTTAGTTTCACTGCCTGAGTCCATGCTGACCATGAATGAATGCTGGGAAGCCCAGCAGAGTGCATGAAGACACACCATTCCCGTTCTGCGTAGATCCTGGAGCGGTGGTTCTCAACCTTCCTGGTGCTGAGACTCTTAAATACAGTTCCTCATTTGTGGTGACCCCGACCATAAAATTATTTTTTTAACTTTTCACTGATTCTTTGTGAATTTCACATCATTTACCCCAGTCCCACTCATCTCCCCATCCCCTCCTATCTGCCCTTTACCCTAAAATTGTTAAAATTATTTTCATTGCTAATTCATATCTGTAACTTTGCTACTGTTATGAATCATAATGCAAATATCTGTGTGTTCCAATGGTCTTGGGCAACCCCTGTGAAAGGGTCATTGACCCTCAAAGGGATTGACCCCTGTGAAAGGGTCATTTGACCCACACACACACACAAGCTGAGAACTACTGTCCTAAAAGAACCCAGGAGGATGGCCTTTCCTTGAGACCCCGGTAAGGGACAACCTTTATCACATATGGTACGAGAAGTTTTTAATTTATATTGTTTATCAATATTATTGCAGAGACACACACCATGACACATATGGAGGTCAGAGGACAATGCTGTACATTCAGTTCTCTCTTTCCACCTTTATGTGCGTTCCAAAACCAAATGCAGACCCTTAGGCTTACCTGGCAAGTGGCTCACCCACCAAGCCTTCTCACCAGCACAATAAAAGTTTTACATATTGAATTTTTCTCTTATATTATGTCCATGTTTTAAAACAAATAATAGGATTATAATCTATAAAAAAAATCTATCCTGACTTTTTGGGTACCTAGAGGTCCCCACTAAACTATCAGAAACCTTTTCGAGTGAACCCAACTTGCATCCAAATCAGACTGTAGGGAGACTGTGACAGACGACACAGAGAGCCCACCATTGTTCAAAGCAGAATGTTTAGAAACTGAAAGAGTGAAACTTTACAAATCCCTCTGAATTTAACACTGGGTCAAAGGCTGTCAATCTGTCTGTCAGCTGTCAGCTGTAGGGCAGACGCTTGCCAGGTTTGTGCACTTACTGCTTCAATTTACTGCTTCCATGATGACCAAGGAAAAGCAGCAGTACTGTCCACTTAGTCCTCGAAACACTCAGTGATAGCAATGGCTAACTGCAGGAAAGACTCACAACTACTGAGCAAGCGTTTCACACCATCAGCGTGCTCAGCTCTGATACAAGCCGCGTAAGTCCTTTTAAACATAAAGAAACTGAGGCCCAAAGCAACGTGAAAGTAAGAGGTGGCTAAGTTGGGAATGCTGGGGAACAGGGCTCCAGAGGCAGTGCGAAGGGGACAGTGGAGAAAGTGGGGATTGTGATCAAACTACACTATATACACACATGAAACTGCCAATGTAAACTGCCAGGTAAAAATTGATTTTTAGTACTTTTAATATTTGTTTATGTAATTTATGTGTGAGGGCTCTTTCTGCATGTGTACCTACATGCTAGAAGAGGGCATGGGATCCCATTACAGATGTGAGCCACCATATGGCTGCTGGGATTTGAACTCAGGACTTCTGGAAGAACAGTCAATGCTCTTACCACTTAACCATCTCTCCAGCCCTAAAAAAAAAATTACATTTTTAAATATACTATTAAATAAAAATTTTAAAGTGAGGCACACCTTTAATCCCACCAGAAACAGGCAGATCTTTGTGAGTTCGAGGCCAGCATGATCTACATATGGAGTTCCAGAACAGCAAGAGCTACATAGTGAAACCTGTCTCAAATGAAATTTAAAACATTAGAAACAAAGATGCTGAGGGTCGGAAGCATCACATGAGTGGGTTCAAAACAATATAGTAAGATGTTGGGGGTCAGAAGCATCACATGATGGTCCAAAGCAACACAGTAAGATGCTGACACTCAGAAGTATCACATGAGGGGTTCACAGCAACACAGTGAGATGCTGGGGGTCAGAAGCATCACAAGAGTGATCCAAAGCATCCCAGTAAGATGAAGGGACCAGCATAGCTCAGAGCCAGCTTAGAAAGCCACACTGCTAACCCAAGTCACCTACTGCCTCTGTGGGACTCTGTCCAATCAGCAGAGCCCCATAGGAAACCTCTGGGGTTTACGTTGGGTGGATTTACAATCACCATGGAAACACATCACTGTGAGTGTCCTTGAGAGAATTTCCAGTAAAGTTTAATCATGTAGGTAAGAAACTCCTTGAATGTATGAACCACCATTCCATGGGCTGGGGACCCAGGGTGAATAGGGAAGAGAAAGTGGGCTGGAGAGATGGCTCAGCAGCTAAGAGCACTTGCAGAGCAACTGAGTTCAATTCCCAGCACCCTCACAATAGTCCACCACTCCAGTTCTAAGAACTGTGGTGGGTGCCCTCTTCTAACCTACTTAGCACACCGCACACACTTGGTATACCCATATACACGCAGGCAAGACCCTCATAAGTACAAAAATAAATTATAAAAAGGAAACCTTCTGATCCTCAGCATTTATGGGGTGCTTTGGACCACTCACGTGGTGCTTCAGAGCGTCAGCATCTTACTGTGTTTCTGGGTGTGCTCTGAAGCCCAACTCACCACCATAGCAGCGTTCCTGCACCGCAGCCCCCCTGATCACCCAGTACTTGACCAGTGCTTTACATGTACTTCATATACATTCCCTATCTGTCTCATTGGCTTTAATTGTTTATAAAGGTCTTCAGTGCTGTGTGCCACATAGCAAGCCTGTGCAATCACCTGTCACTCTTCCCATCATTGATAATAGTGCCATGATCGTCGGAGGACACATTCCTTTTCTGACTCTTGGAGATGCTCAAGGGTGCAACTGTCTCATTCATTTCCATTTTCCCAGTGTCTGGCACAGCATATGGCCTCAGACACATTGCTAAAGAATCAGGGCCATGGCTCAGCAGGCAAAGGTGCCTGCCACAAAGCCTGCCTACCTGACTCCTAGCCCTGGGATGCACAGTATAGGAAGAACTGACTTCCCCAAGCTGTCCTCTGACCTCCACACACCATGGCATTTGAATATATGAAGATGTACAACAATGTGCATACACACACACATACACACACACACACACACACACACACACACACACACTTATTTAAAGGGCAGCTCCATTTCCTGACCCTAGGCCTAGAGCTGAGTCTGACCTTGTCAAGCATATTTACTTTGAGCTAAACCTTGGGCTGCAATCCAACAGCACTCACCCCCAGTTGGGAGGGAGAGCCATTTATTTCCCTCTGTTAGCTGTGAGCATGTCTGTAGCACAACCATTTCATAACCTTATTTCCAACTGAAAACAGCTGGCTGCCGAAATCATGTCAATTGTGCCTGAGAAAATGAATTATGTGTGTCAAGCCAATATGCACGATGAGTTTTTTTAATTTTCAAAGAATTAAATTTCTTTTCATAATACTAATCATGTTTATGAGAGAACATGTCAATATATGCTACAATTTTACCTGAATCAATTTTCTGCTCAAATGAATGTATTACCCTTGTTTTCCAATTCAACTCTGCAGAACTAGTTTTGAACAGCTATTCTGGAAGAAAAACAATGTTTTCAATATTTTTCATCTAGGGATTCAAATCATATTTAGATGGCTTAGGAACCTGTGCTAGAACCCCAACTGAAAATGCCGTCTTAGTGCCTTAAGGGCCAAGATCAGCAATTTGGGCCAAGGACATCCTTAGACTGGTCAGATAAAGGTTCTTGTCATTGGTGACCTGAGTTCTACCCTTGGGACCCACATGGTAGACAGAGAACTGACTCCATGAAGTTGTCCTCTGACCCCCATAATTCCCACATGCACTCACATACAGAAACAAAAATCAATAAATGTAATATTTTTCAAGATCACGTATCTTGACAAAGAAGCTACATATATACATTTTCATCTACCTTCTGTCTAAAGCCTTAAGTAAGGAGAGGGGGGAGCTAGAGTTATAAACAGTAGTCATCTCTGCCTGCATGAGTTTCGCAGCTACTTAAAACTCTCCTAGGCCCTCATTGCCTTCTCAGGGACCACGTCTAAACACTGGTGTCCCTTGTACCAGCTCTCACATTTCCCAGAAACATACCCAGAGGATGTCTGAGCTCTCGGGACACAAGGCAAGAGGGAGCTTTCAAGATCTGGCTTCTAAGTCAATACAGTAGCCAACCCCAATGAGAGTGTCACCAGCCCATTAGCCTGAGACAGTTGTATCTTTTCAGAGCAGAAAGATGCTAAAATAAGTTTTATGATCATTTCAACTTACATCTGAGTTTTTAACTGTTAGAGAAATATAGCATCTAAAAAGAACTAGTCCTAATACACAGACATTGGAACATAATTCAAATACCTAAGACCCTTGTTGCTTTCAGCCGTGGCAATCATCTTCCATTAACTCCCCAAAATGACCAACACAAGGGGAAAGAGGAGAGGCACTCGATATATGTTCTCTAGGCCTTTTAGGAAACATGGAGTTGTTCCTTTGGCCACATACATGCGAATCTACAAGAAGGGTGATAGTGTGGATGTCAAGGGCACTGTTCAAAAGGAATGCCCCATAAGTGTTACCACGGCAAAACCGGGCATGCCGTGGGCATCGTTGTAAACAAGCAAGTTAAAGCAGATTCTGATCAAGAGGATCAATGTGCGAACTGAGCACATCAAGCACTGGAAGAGCAGAGACAGCTTCCTGAAGCGTGAAGCGGGTGAAGACGAGTGACCAGAAGAGAAAGGAAACCAAAGAGGAGGACACCTGGGTTTAGCTGAAGCACCAGCCTGCACCACCCAGAGAAGCACACTTCGTGAGGACTAACGGAAAGGAGCCTGAGCGGTTAGAGCCCACTCCATACAAATTCATGGCCTAATGTACAAAAAAGAAATAAAGGACCAGGACTGCAGAGTGTTTTCCTTAGGTTGAAAAAATAAAAAGACCCTTGTCTATCTCTGAGCAGCCATTGAATACATTCTGTGGAATTCTGTGGAGTATACAGGGCTTGCGAGCCTTATTAGGACCATGATCACCCCATCAGCTCACTCATGTTAGAAGATGTATGGTCATCAACAATAAGAGATGTCACCCCTCTCTCCCTGAAGCTCATCTGGTTTCCTCCATATGCAATATAAACAAATAGCTCAGGGCTAGAGAGATGGCTCTGCAGTTAAGAGCACTTGTTCTTGGAGAGGACCTGGGTTCAATTCCCTGCACCTACATAAAAGCCCACAACCCTCTTTCTTATTCCAGTTCTGGAGGTCTGATGCCGTTTTCTGGCTTTTATAGACACAAGGCACACATATGGTACAGATACACACAAGCAGTCAAACACTCATACACATAAAATAATTTAATTGAGAGACAGACAGACAGACAGACAGACAGACAGGCAGGCAGGCAGACAGACAGATGATAGAGTATATGTGCACCTAGACAATATCCTTGAACTCCTATATCTCTCCAAGGGATTTGTGGGTTTTGGTGTGTGTTTCTTGTTAGTTGGTTGGTTGGTTTTGTTTGAGACAGGGTTTTATTTTGTAGTCCAAGCTAGCTTGGAACACAATATTTCATCCAGGCAATCCTTTTGCCTCAACCTCCCAAATGCTAGGACTATATTCCTGGGCCACTAAGCCCAGCTGATATACACACATAAAATCTCAGGGCCTTCTGTGGGGAGCCTTTGAGAGGTCACTTGGCAGGAATCTGACATTGTCCAAGGACAAGGAAGTGGGCTTCAGGCAGGAATTCGACACTGGGACATGATAAAGAAGTTAAGTTCAGGCAGGAATCTGATTTCTGGGTGGAACAAAGAAGCAGGCTTCAGGCAGGAATCTGACTTTAGGCTAGGATGGGGAAGTGGGCTCAGATTATTTTGACCATCCTGATAAGCCCTTAGAAACAGTGATCAGGGGACTTTGTTTATTGTCTTGCTTCCTATTTTGTTTATTGTCTTGACTATTCCTTTTTGTACTACTTGCCCTTAACACTTGCATGTAATTAAAACGGTAAAAAAGCAGATAGGGAAGAAATAAACCTGCCTTAGCCTCAGAACTGGCTGGGGTCATGCTACAAGGTTGTCTAATTGTCTTTTTTCTTTTTAATCCTCACTCCTGCCCTGGAGAACCTGTTGACTGACTGAGCGGGCTTGGCCAGCCTTCGGTACCCTTCAAGCCCATTCAGTTAGAGAGGTGGAACCCTAAACTAGTGAAATCGTTTTTATGAGTGTTTTCCAGACTCTGTTCAAAGGTTAATTACCGAAAGCAAATGCACTTTGAGAGACAGAACTTCCAGAAAACTTAGAAAGTATGAAGGAGATGACAGTGATGGGTATTGTCAGAAGCATACAGAATCAGCATCCTTGCAGGAGATAGTGGCCGATCCACCATGAGAACCACCCCCAGGAAGAGGGACAGGCTATCCTCAACGACTTCCAATAGGTGATTGGTATAGGGGTGGGCCAAATGGCAGCTGGACAAACTCACTATAGGCATATGGAAGGCATATCCTTGAACCTGCAAGATATCTACAGGAATACTTTAAAGTTAGTGTCAGGGTCTAGAAAGACTAAGGAATCATGCCGGAGACCCAAATTTGGTTTTCAGCACCTAACTGGGTGGCTCACACAGCTTACAAATCCAGCTTCAGCAGATCTTGTCGACTCAGAGGTTCTCACCGTTTTTAGGCTCCATGGCCACACACCCACAGCATATATCCACACAAACGCATAAACTACAAATATATGTTATAAAATTTCTATTTCTTTGTAACTATAAATGATAAATTACAGTGTCTGATTTATATTATATGTATATCATATAAAAACAAGCCTGGTGCCGGGCGTGGTGGCACACGCCTGTAATCCCAGCACTTGGGAGGTAGAGGCAGGCGGATTTCTGAGTTCGAGGCCAGCCTGGTCTACAGAGTGAGTTCCAGGACAGCCAGGACTACACAGAGAAACCCTGTCTCAAAAAAACAAAAAAAAAAAAAAAAACAAGCCTGGGATCATATTGGTATTGAATAGGAGACATTCATGTTACACATACGTCTGAATATCCCTTGATGGACTTTACCCACAAGCATGACAGTGTCCTCCTCTACATTTAGCAATGTAGAAACTCGGAAAAACAGACAGCTCTAAACACCGTAAATATGACTTCTAATGTTTCTATCACCATAAGCACTCAGCCCCATATCGCGTGGTGTGATATATATGTCATAATGTCTTGATGCAAAGGAAACAGCTCATGACTTCAGAATAGACACTTCAGTCACTCCTGATTGCAATTAATAAAGTGATGGGCTCAAAGAAGAGGCCATAATTCGTGGACCTGATCCGAAGTGGCACCTTGGGGCTTCTTTGGCACTCAGAGCGGATCTATTCTCTCTCCGTCTATCCCAGCTGAGGGATAATATGTCATGGGATCGTTAGTGAGACATAAATAATTCAGAAGGACAGGTCTCTGGGGATAGGATGGAAGAATTAAGTTTGACTTTATTTTAAGACGAGTCATAAAAGCTGCTTCAGGATCTGCCAAGGTAGATGACAAATCCATTTAAAATACAACAGCCAACCCGGGAGGGTTTTTATAGCTAACGAGTTGATATAACCTCAAAGCCCCTGCCAAAAAAAATTTAAAACCACAAGTATTTATTTGGGGTATAGAAAGAGCATGAGAATGAGAGACACCAGACTCGGGATTAAAGGGGAAATGTCTGGTAATGACCTTGTGCGGGTGAGGGCGGCAGAAACCCCGCTGGGCGAAGGATAGCTCAGTGGGTCATGTTATCAGTATTATCTAAAGAATAAAGCAATGTCTTCCCAAATCATCTGATGTGGTTATGCTATAGGATCTATCATTGTTATGATGAAATGCCCCCATTTTACCTGCTTCACAACGTCCTGGGTGAAGAAGACATTTGGTTTTACCCTCAGTTCTTCAAGTTCAGAAAACAAAGAAGAGTCTTATCAAACAGATACAATGCATGGTCCCTTTATGTTTTAATCGAGTTTAAAATATCTGTGCCTAAGCCAGGCAGTGGTGGCACACGCCTTTAATCCCAGCACTCTGGGAGGCAGAGGCAGGCAGATTTCTCAGTTTGAGGCCAGCCTGGTCTACAGAGTGAGTCCCAGGACAGCTAGAGCTATACAGAGAAACCCTGCCTCGAAAAACAAACAAAAAAATATATATATGTGCCTAAGATCCCATCAGGGATAATTAAAATAAGGGTGGCCTTGGTCACAAGCAGGCATAACCAGATTGGTTGTCATGGTTTTCCAAGATTGAGATGGATTTTTCCACAGTTATTCCAAGCAAACATTCAGACTTGCTGAACACGTCTGGGACTAGCACAGGATGTAATGACGGTCGTCCCTCACACTGATCCAGCTGCCAGAAACAGAATCAATACATATTACAGCAGTGATTTGCTAAACTTCCTAGCTAAAAAAAAGAAAGAAAATCAGCCTCTATTTAGGCAAGGGAACCAAATACCCATCACTCTCCACAAACGAGGTTTTAAGGTGGATGTTCAAGTTCCAAAGAAAACCAGCCTTGGTGAAACGAGGTTGAAAAATAATCTCAGAAAGTAGGGCAGCCAAGTTACTTAGGAGGCTCAAGCCATACTTTCTGACTGGCAGAGCCTGGAGTGACAGAAGGGACGGGCTTCAGAAAACACTGTCACAGGCAAGGGTCAGCTCTCGGGTGGTAGCTGTTATCTCAGAGAAAGGACCGGTCGGCTAACATCACCTCATCTCCACCTTCACCCCATTCTTCCTGCAGGAAACATTGAGGACTCCCCACCCCCAAATTCGTATAGTGACTGTAATTAATCCCCAAGTAATGAAATTAAGGAGTAAGGCTTTTGGAGATTAGCAAGGGCTTAAGGACTCTTCCCTCACAAATGGTATTAGTCACCCCGATGACCTGACTTCAATTAACTTCAATATCAATTATTATAGATTCTTTATGATATCCCTATTGTTGCTATTGAAGGGTACCTCCCCCTACACACTAGGGGAAAGCTTCATAAAAATGAACTAACAGCAAAATCAATTAACGTGTTCTGATCTCATAAGGGATACTCATATGGTATATAATTCCTAACTCATAATAAAATGCTTTTTCATTTAAACTCCTGTGTGTTTAATTGAAACACTCATCTCCCAAGGCTTCTTCCTCCTCCCAGCAGCACCTCAGGCTAAGGACCAAGTTCTTAAAACATGGTCTTCCAGAGACACTTAAAAGCTGAATCACAACGCCCCCTCGCCATCCAGGCTGGGTCCTGTGAGTCTATTGAGCCCTGAGAATCCCAGGCGCAGCCCTTCAACCTTCCCTACCTGGACCAATCTGTCCATGTGCTTTTAGTCCCCTTATTCAGCAGCCTGAGTCCAAAAGGAAGAACTGGAAACTCAGCTCTCAGTCACAACTGCCAACACTATTAAGCAAACGGAATTGCAAGATGGATTGGCGTATAGGAATAATCAAGCTTTGCAGTTGGGGGAAACAGAAACCAGGGAGAGCCAAATGACTTGCAAAGGTTTTAGAGATCATCAAAGCAAGGTTAGAGACAGCTCCCCAGGCTCCTGGCTCCTGACCCTGAGCTGAATGCCCTTCCCTTAAAGCACATCAGCACCTCTGCGGCCAGCCCCTCACTCCTGACTGCCACACACAGGAGTTTAAATGAAAACGTAGTTTATTCTCTGAGTTAGGAATTACATACTGTGTGAGTGTTCCCTTGTGAGATCAGAACACTTTAATTGGTTTTGGTGTTTTTTATTTTATTTTATTTTTATCAAGCTTTTGCTTGTCTAGTTGGGGCCCAGGGGAATGCCCTAATATCAACAGTACAGATATCATAAAGAATCTATAACAATTGATAATTTTACGAATGAGCATTGAAGTGCTTACTCCCCCAGCCATCAGAATCAGCAGGGGAGATTTCTGTTCTGTTTATTCTGTTTTTATTTTTGAGACAGGATCTCACATAGCTCAGGCTGGCTCAAACGTGCTACACCAGCCAAGGCTAGCATTGAACTCCTGATCTTTCTTCATCTACCATCTCAGTCCTGGATAACAGGTAGGTGCTTCAGAGAAGACTTAACATCATGTGTTCCCGTACCCTTTTAGATGTGGTGTGGACAGAGTGATGCTGTACATGCACAAATTCTGACCTTCAGACTTTCTTGCTGCAGGGTAACAAGAGTTCTTGCGCTTGCCTTTAGCAGCACAGTGTTTCGGTGAAAAGGCTCATTGTAATGTGGAAAACATAATGCAGGAGCTTTGAATTCCATTAAAGAATTTTATTAAAAGCCATTTTTTAATGTTAGTTGGTTGTTATTTAAACTAAATTTTCTTTTTTGGGAGGATGGATTTGTTTGTTTGTGTGTTTGTTTTGGTTTTTGGGAGGTTTGGTTTTTTGTTGTTTTTTGTTTTGGTTTTTTTTTTTTTGGTTTTTTTTTTTGGTTTTTTTTTTTTTTTTGGTTTTTTTTTTTTTTTTTTTTTTGAGACAGGGTTTCTCTGTATAGCCCTGGCTGTCCTGGAACTCACTCTGTAGACCAGGCTGGCCTCGAACTCAGAAATCTGCCTGCCTCTGCCTCCCAGAGTGCTGGGATTACAGGGGTGCACCACTACCACCCAGCTAAACTAAATTTACTACATGTAACTTCAATAATTATTTGGATTTTTTTAAGGAAATTAGAGACAACAAAGATGACTTTGAGACATCCCATCCTCTTTCTAGATCTACGCAGCAGACCGTCTAGAAGGAAAGCCACTTGTATGGATAGGCACCTTTAAACCTTTCCTGGGCAGTTCTGATACTCAATAGATGGAGGGTATTTTCCTCACACCACTGCAGCCCCAGAGCCTGGCGTGGGTAAACTTCTTAGGTATCCTACTAAGAAACTCAGTGTATTCCAGAAAATTCTTAGCAGCTTTCACTCTTAAGCTAAAGATTCCTAAGTGGTATAAAAAAGACATCAGGAGTCAATTTAGTCCTAGGTGCAGCCATGTGAATAGATCAGTTCACCTGTCAACCCCTAACACAGATGCTTCTATTTGCCGCATATGGACATTAACACATACACCACAGCCAGTCGGAGTTCACAGAATAAGCGACTATTCAATGCTCAGTCCTAAACGCAGCATCTATACTGCAGCCTCTCCTCCCAAGGCTCAGGACCACCGTGAATGAGGGAGCAGAAAGCTTGTAGGAGCCAGAAGTCATGGATGCCCATGAAGGATGCAGTGTCTTCTTGCCATAGCAGGCCAACTGCACATAGGAACTAATGTGACTGTGCAAGTTCAAGCCAGATTAAAAAATAAAAAATTCTAGCATGGGGATGACTGGGCCATCAAGTCATCTTCCTGCCTGAGAAGCTATTGGCAACTGACAGCTACTAGGATTGGGAGAATAAGTTTTCTTTGAGAGTATGGTTCCTGGTGGGCTGGCTACACCCTAGTGGAAGGTCATATATCCAAGAGTATAGTATACAGGCAGCACTAATGGGACCTGATGAGGTTGTAGGTGTTGCTGTTGTTGTTGTTGTTGTTGTTGTTGTTGTTGTTGTTGTTATTGTTGTTGTAAGGACCCAAATTTGGGTGGGTAAGGAATCAGGATGGACCTGGGAGGAGTTGGGGAAGGAGAGTGAATATATTTGAAACACGTTGTACAAAATTATCAAAGAACTAATAAAAATAAGCAATCTTCGAGGCATATACATGGAGGCAGGGAGAAGGAGGAAGGGGAGGGGTTGGGGGTCTTAGGGGAGGGGGGATATCGGGAAAGGTTTTACCATTGGCAATGTAAATGAAGACGATATTCAATTAAAAATTTTAAAAAAAATAAACAATCCTCAAACTGAGCATGTAGCCAAGGATGACCTTAAATTCTCTTCCTCCTGACCCCACTTCCTGAATGATGGGACTGCTGGCACATGCCATGCCCCATCCATACAATGCTGAGTGCCACACAGCCCAGATCCACTGTTTCTCAGATGCACGATCTCATTGTGGCAGAGTTAGACATAACATTGTGTCATACAACATTCTATCATGCTTTGTTTTGTTTTGGCAGTGCTGGGAATTGAACCCAGGACTCTGGGCCTTGCATGCTTAGGAAGTGTTGTAACCACTGACCAGTAGCCCAACCCTTCATGCTTTTCCTTTTCTGCTGCTTTATTATAACTTGATGGTTAGAATAAAATGACCCTTTTGGGCCCATAAGGAGTGGCACTATTAGGAGATGTGGCCTTGTTGGGGAAAGTATGGCCTTGTTGGAGGAAGTGTGTTTCAATCACGTCCTGCTGATCCGGATATAGAACTCTCAGCATCATGTCTGCCTATACTCCGCCATGCTTCCCGCCATGATGATAATGGACTAAACCTTGAAACTGTAAGCCAGCCCCAATTAAAGGCTTTATAAGAGTTGCCTAGGTCATGGTGTCTCTTCACAGCTATAGAAACCCTAACCAAGACAGTAACTTTGTGTGACCCTGAGTGTGTCAAAACCCACATGGGGACATTCTTTCATCATCTGTCAGGTGAAAACCTTGAATCCCTCATCAGTGCAATCACATAGTCCCTCTCTCTAGCTCTTCTTTCCTCTTCTGTCTGCCATCATCTTCCCTCCTGGTCCAGATATGGGCATACAAATCAATTATAATCATGTTTCAAATATACAGACCAAGTTGAAATGAAAGGATGATCGTCACACTTAATCTCTTCAAAAACCAGTAGAGGCACAGGTTCCTGGGAGTCACAGTAACAGGTGAGGAGTCAGCTTCAAAACTATTAACTTGGGCTGGGGGCTTAGAGTTGGCAAGGTGCTTTCCTAGAATGCATGAAGCTCTGCGTTCAATTCCCAGCACCTCATAAACCATGGTGGCATATGTCAAAATCCCAGTGCTTGAGAACTAGAACATAAAAATCATGAGTTGGGGGTCAGGGGGGGGGAGAGATGGCTCAGTGGTTAGGAGCACTGACTGCTCTTCCGAAGGTCCTGAGTTCAAAACCCTACAACCACATGGTGGCTCACAACCATCCATAACAAGATGTGACGCCCTCTTCTGGAGTGTCTGAAGACAGCTACAGTATACTTACATATAATAATAAATAAATCTTTAAAAAAATCATGACTTCAGGGTCATCCCCCTCTGTATAACATGTCAACTTCAAATGCATGAGAACCAATATTTAAAAAGTTAACACCAGGCAGTGGTGGTGCATGCCTTTAATCCCAGCACTTGGTAGGCAGAGGCAGGTGGATTTCTGAGTTCAAGGCCAGCCTGGTCTATGGAGTGAGTTCCAGGATAGCCAGTGCTACACAGAGAAACCCTGTCTCAAAAAATCAACAACAACAAAAAAAAAAACAAAAACAAAAAAAAACAAAAAAACAATTGTCCCACAAAGTGGCAGAACCTAAACTCCAAGTGGACCTGAAAGTTTTCTTGTTCATTGTTGGGGCCTGGGATACCTGGGTCTTAAGTTTTGCATGTAGAAATCATAAGTCTTAGCCGGGCGGTGGTGGCGCACGCCTGTAATCCCAGCACTCTGGGAGGCAGAGGCAGGCGGATTTCTGAGTTCGAGGCCAGCCTGGTCTACAGAGTGCGTTCCAGGACAGCCAGTACTACACAGAGAAACCCTGTCTCGAAAAACCACAAAAAAAAAAAAAGAAAGAAATCATAAGTCTTAGACTATTACAGAGATGTTTTTTCTGTTTCCTTGTAGATGTACATAGTCAAGCACAGGAATATTCAATAAACAGTGGCATAACGTCCCTTCTGAACCTCCTCTCATCCAGTATTTCCTCCACGTCCTTTATGACACACAGATGGTGAAACTAAGGCCCAGCCTCAGTCCAAAACTCTCGGATCTAGTCAGACACAGGACCAGGAGCCCGCTCTTCATGCTGCCTCGCCACCAAATCATTTATAGCTACAAATGATTTTTTAATACCCTCATCAATATTTTAAAGACTGGTGAAATCCAATTACAAGACTTGGATGTAGCGAAGCCTTTCTATACAGCACAGAATATTTAATAATCCACGTAACTTGGCCCTCAAAGTCACATACAGTCTTAAAGAGCACATGGAACTCTGAAGACACAAGCTTTATTACTTACCTCCCTGCACATCAGTTAATCTGCATGTTAGCAAAGAACTTGTATGCTTGTATGTGAGAGAGGCAGGGGAAGAGGAGAGAATTATTCCTTCAACATTCACAAAATAATTTCACCAAACTAAACTACACTAGGCTGGGGTTAAACAAGCACTCTCGCCCACCACTGAGCTGCAACCCTAGGATCTATCTAAAGCTTTTGATTCTTTGACCAAAAACAAAAGACAAAAACAAAAACAAAAATAAAATGTATCACTAATCCTTCACTCTGCATTTCTCTTAAAATGTTCACATTACTTATGACATCATACAGACATGTGGTTATTCCTGAGCACAGACCCTATCTTCACACCAGGTATATTTGTTCCTTTTTACAAGGTTCTCCCCGCTGTGACCAAAAAGTATAGGGATGGAAGGGACAACATGAAGAATGGTTTCTTTTGGCTCATGGCTTGACGGCACAGCTCAGCACGGCAGAGAAAGCATGGCAGCAGGGCCATGGGGCCCCCAGTCACACTGCATCCATATCAGGGTCCAGAGAGAGATGCTGGTACTCAGATTGCTCTCCACCTTCATTTTCAGGCCAGAACCCCAGCCTGTGAGGTGGTGTTGCCCACACTTGGCATGGATCTTCCCACCTCACACTATAAAGTCCCTCACAGGCATGCCCAGGGGTGTGTCTCCCAGGTCATTCTCAATCCGTCAGGTTAACTATAGATATTGACCATAACATTTGTTGCCTATGGAAATTTCCTACACACGTCCTACTTGAAAACAGACTCCTACAGTTCACTAGTGAACAGGCATTGAGGTACCTGCTTCATGAGATTAGGTAGCAGGAAAGAGGAGACAAAGCAAGCATAGATCATATTCTCAAAAATCCCAGAGTCTGAGCCAGAGAGATTGCTCAGCAGTTAAAAGCATTTGCGGTTCTTCCAGAGGACCAGGCTCCCAGCACTCATTTAATGACTCACAACTGGGTGTAACTCCAGTTCCAGGGGATCCAAACCCCTCATATGATCTCTATACACACATGGAGCATAGGCATACATACAGGAAAACACACACATACACATAAAAAATAAGTTGATTTTTCTTTCCAACGACTATGCAGGTGGTACAGCCAGGAGCACAAGGAACACAGGAGTGGCAGAGCAGCTGAGACAGGGTCCTTCTGGGCTCCACCTGCACCCAGGAGCTGGGCTATTCTACAACCATCTGAGCACTGGTCCTGCCAGGGGAGAACTGGTCTGCAGGGAGTGCTTTGACTCCCAGTTTTGGAGGTGAGACTGCCATTTTCTCTCTAATGACTATGCAAGGCAGGAGCACAGGGAATACAGGAGTGACAGAGCAGCTGGGACAGGGTCCTTCTGGAGTCCATCCACACCCAGAAGTTGGGCTGAGCCACAACCCTCTGTACCAGGGGAGAGCTGGTCTCCCAGGGGTGCTGAGACAGGATTGCAGACCCACGGGAGGGACAAGCACCCGCCAGAGACAACAGGACCAACTAACAGCAGAGATAACCAGATGGTGAAAGGCAAAGACAAGAATGTTACCAACAGAAACCAAGGCAACATGGCACCATCCAAACCCAGTTCTTCCACAACAGCAAGTCCTGGATACCACAACACACCAGAAAAGCAAGATTTGGATTTAAAATCACAGCTCATGATGCTGATAGAGGACTTCAAGAAGGACATAAATAACTCCCTTAAAGAAATACAGGAGAACACAGGTAAAAGGCAGAAGCCCTTAAAGAATTACAGGAAAGCACAACCAAACAAGTGAAGGAATTGAACAAAACCATCCAGGATCTAAAAATAGAGGTAGAAACAATAAAGAAATCACAAAGGGAAACAACTCTGGACATATAAAACCTACAAAAGAAGTCAGGAGTCTTTTTTTTTTTTTTTTTTTTTTTTTTTTTTTGGGAAGGAGCCCAGATATCCCTCAAAAGAGGAATGGATACAGAAAATGTGGTATATTTATACAATGGAGTACTACTCAGCAATTAAAAATAATGAACTCATGCAATTTGTAGGTAAATGGTTAGATCTGGAAACTATCATCCTAAGTGAGCTAACCCAATCACAAAAGAATACACATGAAATGCAATCACTGATAACTGGATATTAATTAGTCAGAAGCCCTAAATACTCAAGGCACAATTAGCAAGTCAAATGACTCCCAAGAAGAAGAAAGGAGAGGACCCTGGGCCTGTAAAGATTGGATCCAGTATTGTAGACCCAGAACAGAGAAATCGTGGGGGGGGGGGGCAGAATGAGTGAGGAATAGCAGGTGGGGGGAGAGGAATTATGGGACATATGGTGGGGGGTAACTGGGAAAGGGGGAAGCCTTTGGAATGTAAACATAGAATATAGAAAATAAAAATTAAAAAAAAGAAAGAAGTCAGGAGTCACTGCAGACTGCTGACTGCTGAGATCAGGTGTGTGGACAGAGACCCAGCCTAGCATAGACTACCCCATCAGGCTCTTGCCTGCGCACAAAACCAGAGGAGCTTGGCGGGAGGTCTGTGCACCTACAGCTCGGTGGCTGTGGCCGACCGCTGGGGACAGGCTCACCGGGCTTGCAGCGAGGTCTCCATCTTGCCTCAGGTCACTGTGAACAGCTGGCTGCTGGGGTCAGGTGCGTGGACAGAGACCTAGTCTAGCATCGACTACCCAGTCAGGAGATCTGTGCACCTACAGCTCAGCGGCCTAGCATCATCGACTACCCTGTCAGGCTCTTGCCTGCGCCCAGAGCTAGAGCAGCTCGCCAGGAGGTCTGTGCACCAACAGCTTGGCGGAGCACCCAGAGCCAGATCAACTTGGCGGGTGGTCTCTGCACTGACCAGCGTGGACAACAACCTGCTCGTGGGTCTGTGCCTGAAGTACTGCCAGAGGCCAACATCTTGCCTCAGGACACCACAGACAGCTAACCAGTCCCTGTGAACTGAGAGCACCACCATCTAGGTTCCAGCAGTCCAACCAGGGAACCTCCGGTCCTGCAGGGAATCCTGTGGTTAGACAGAGCCCTGAGACCCGCCACCATCTTGTAGCTGGTGGCCTGAACAGGTCACCATAGAGAACCAACAGAGGAGCCCAGGTCACCATAAAGATCTAACAGATGAGCCCAGATTGGTGGGAAAAAAAAAAAAGATCAGATTCTTAAGATCTGGCAACTAGACAGGCCAGGAGGATACCACGGGAGGCCAATTGCAGGTCCAGCAGCAAGCCTGGGGAAGACTTGGGTCGGTCCATCCCAGCAGAGCTGAGGAGGTAATTCAGAGCCCAGTAGTGGAAACCTCCTGGTCTCCACCTCAAGAGCACGGACACCCTCTACGACAGCAGCGCCAAAGACCAGACTCACAGGAGCTTCAAACTCCAACCAGTAACAATAAGACCAACTAACTCCAGAGATAAACAGATGGCAAAAGGCAAACATAGGAACGTTACTAACAGAAATCAAGGCAATATGGCAGCATCTGAACCCAATTCGCCAACCACAGCAAGTCCTGGATACCCCAACACACCAGAAAAACAAGAGTTGGATTTAAAAGCACTTGACATGATGCTGCTAGAGGAACACAAAAAAGACATAACGAATCTCTTAAAGAAATGCAGGGGAGCATGACTAGGGTAGAAGCCCCTACAATGCAAACACAAAAATCACTTAAAGAATTCCAGGAGAAACTTTGTAATTTTATGAGGTCCCATGTCTCAATTCTTGAACTTAGAGCATAAGCTATTGGTATCCTGTTCAGGAACTTACCCCCTGTGCCTATGTCCTCCAGGGTCTTCCCCAGTTTCTTTTCTATTAGTTTCCGTGTATCTGGCTTTATGTGGAGGTCCTTGATCCACTTGGAGTTGATCTTAGTACAAGAAGATAAGAATAGATCAATGTGCATTCTTCTGCAAACTGACCTCCAGTTGAACCAACACCATTTGTTGAAAAGGCTATCTTTTTTCCACTGGATGGTTGTAGTTCCTTTATCAAAGATCAAGTGACCATAATTCTGTAGGTTCCTGTCTGGGTCTTCAATTATATTCCACTGATCTACTTGCCTGTCATTGTACCAATACCATGCAGGTTTTAACACAATTGCTCTGTAGTACTGCTTAAGGTCAGGGATATTGATTCCCCCAGAAGTCCTTTTATTGTTGACAATAGTTTTAGCTATCCTGGGTTTTTTTTGTTACTCGAGATGAATTTAAGAATTGCTCTTTCTAGATCTATAAAGAATTGATTTGGGATTTTGATGGGGATTGCATTGAATCTGTAGATTGCTTTTGGCAAGATGGCTATTTTTATTATATTGATCCTGCCAATCCAAGAGCAAGAAATATTTTTCCATCTTCTGAGGTCTTCTTCGATTTCTTTCTTCAAGGACTTGAAGTTCCTTTCATACAGATCTTTCACTTGTTTGGTAAGAGTCACGCCAAGATACTTTATATTGTTTGTGGCTATTGTGAAGGGTGTTATTTCCCTAACTTCTTTCTCAGCCTGCTTTGAGCTTCCTATACCTTTGAGTATAGGAAGGCTACTGATTTGCTTGAGTTGATTTTATAACTAGCCACTATGCTGAAGTTGTTTATCAGCTGTAGGAGTCAGAAGGACAAAACGACAACCAACAAATTGGGAAAAGATCTTCACCAACCCCACATGCGACAGAGAGCTAATATCCAATATATACAAAGAACTCAAGAAATCAGACCCCAAAGAACCAAATAACCCTATTAAAAAATGGGGTACAGAGCTAAACAAGGAATTTTCACCAGAAGAAATTCGGAATAACAAAAAAACCCAGGATAGCTAAAACTATCATCAACAGCAAAAGAACTTCTGGGGGAATCAATATCCCGGACCTCAAGCAATACTACAGAGCAGTAGTGTTAAAAACTGCATGGTATCGGTACAGTGACAGGGAGGCGGATCAATGGAATAGGATTGAAGAACCAGTATTGAACCCACACATCTATGGCCAATTGATCTTCGACAAAGGAGCTGAAAAAATCCAGTGGAAAAAAGATAGCCTTTTCAACAAATGGTGCTGGCTCAACTGGAGGTCAACATGCAGAAGAATGAAAATTGATCCACTCTTATCTCCTTGCACTAACCTCAACTCCAAGTGGATCAAGGACCTCCACATAAAACCAGACACACTAAAACTAATAAAAAAAAAAACTGGGGAAGACCCTTGAGAACTCAGGGGGAAAATTCCTGAACTGAACACCAACTGCTTATGCTCTAAGATCAAGAATAGACAAATGGGACCTCATAAAATTACAAAGTTTCTGTAAGGCAAAAGACACTGTCAAAAGGACAAATCAGCAACCAACAAATTGGGAAAAGATCTTCACCAACCCTACATCTGACAGAGGGCTAATATCCAATGTATACAAAGAACTCAAGAAGTTAGACCCCAGAAAACCAAATAACCCTATCCAAAAATGGGGTACAACGCTAAACAAAGACTTTTCACCTGAAAAAATTTGGATGGCCGAGAAACACCTTTAAAATGTTCAACATTGCTGGGTGGTGGTGGCGCACGCCTTTAATCCCAGCACTTGGGAGGCAGAGGCAGGTAGATTTCTGAGTTCGAGGCCAGCCTGGTCTACAGAGTGAGTTCCAGGACAGCCAGGGCTACACAGAGAAACCCTGTCTCAAAAAAAAAAAATGTTCAACATCATTAGTCATTAGAGAAATGCAAATCAAAACAACCATGAGATTTCACCTCACACCAGTCAGAATGGCTAAGATCAAAAACTCAGAAGACATCGGGTGTTGGAGAGGATGTGGAGAAAGAGGAACACTCCTCCACTGCTGGTGGGTATGCAAGCTGGTACAACCACTCTGGAAATCAGTCTGGCGGTTCCTCAGAAAACTGGACTTGATTCTTCTGGAGGACCCAGCCATACCACTCCTGGGAATATACCCAGAAGATTCCCCAGCATGCAATAAGGATACATGCTCCACTATGTTCATAGCAGCCTTATTTATAATAGCCAGAAGCTGGAAAGAACCCAGATGTCCCTCAATGGAGGAATGGATACAAAAAATGTGGTATATATACACAATGGAATACTATTCAGCCATTAGAAACAATGAACTCATGAAATTCTTAGAGAAATGGATGGAGCTGGCGAACATCATACTAAGTGAGGTGACCCAGTCTCAAAAGAATACCCATGATATGCACTCACTGATAAGTGGATATTAGCCTAGAATCTTGGGACACCAAAGACACAATCCACATATCAAATGATATCCGACAAGAAGGAAGGAGTGGACACTGGTGCTGGAAAGGATCAAAACATCAGTGTAGGGAATACCAGAACAGGAAAGTGGGAAGGGGTGGATGGGGGAACAAGGGGAGGGAAAAGGGCATGTGGGACCTTTGGGGGGTGGGGAACCAGAAAAAGGGAAATGAAATGTAAATATAGAATATATCCAATAAAAATGTAAAAGAAGAAGAAGAAGAAGAAGAAGAAGAAGAAGAAGAAGAAGAAGAAGAAGAAGAAGAAGAAGAAGTCAGGAGTCATAGATGCAAGCATCAACAACAGAATTCAAGAGAGAATCACAGATATAGAAGATAAGATACAAAACATTGACACAACAGTCAAAGAAAATGCAAAATGGAAAAATCTCCTAACCCAAAACATCCAAGAAATCCAGGACAAAATGAGAAGACCAAATCTATGGACTATAGGTAAGAGTGAAGATTTCCAGCTTAAAGAGCCAGTAAATGTCTTCAACAAAATTATAGAAGAAAACTTCCCTAACTAAAGAAAGAGATGTCCATGAACATATAAGAAGCCTACAGAATTCCAAACAGATTGGACCAGTAAAGAAATTCCTCCCGTCATATAATAATTAAAACACCAAATATACAAAGAAAGAATATTAAAAGCAGCAATGGGGAAAGGTCAAGTAATAAATAAAGGTAGACCTATCAGAATTACACCAGACTTCTTGACAGAGACTATGAAAGCCAGAAGATCTTGGGCAGATGTCATACAGAACCTAAGGAAACACAAATGCCAACCAAGGCTACTATACCCAGCAAAATTCTCAATTACCATACATGGAGAAACCAAGGTATTCCATGACAAAAACAAATTTACACAATATATTTCCATGAATCCAGCCCTTCAAAGGATAATGAATGGAAAACACCAACAAAAGGAGGAAAACTACACACTAGAAAAAGCAAGAAAGTAATCTTTTTTTTAACAAACCAAAAAGAGAGCCACACAAACATAACTCCACCTCTAATAACAAAAATAACAGGCAGCAACAATCACTTCTCCTTAATATCTCTTAATATCAATGGACTCAAATCTCCAATAAAAAGACATAGACTAACAGACTGGATACATAAATAGGACCCAACATTTTGCTGCATACAAGAAACTCACCTCAGGCACAAAGACAGATGCCACCTCAGAGTAAAAGGCTGGAAAACAATTTTCCAAGCAAATGGTTCCAAGAAACAAGCTGGTGTAGCCATTCTAACATCAAATAAAATCTACTTTCAACCTAAAGTAATCAAAAAAGATAAGGAAGGACACTTCATACTCATCAAAGGAAAAAAATCTACCAAAATGAACTATCAATTCTGAACACCTATGCTCCAAATACAAGGGAAGCCATACTCATAAAAGAAACTTTATTAAAGCTCAAAATACACATTGCACCTCACACAATAATAGTGGGAGACTTCAACACCCTACTCTCAATAGACAGATCAGGGAAACACAAACTAAACAGAGACACAGTAAAACTAACAGAAGTTATGAACCAAATGGACTTAACAGATATCTATAGAATATTTTATCCTAAAACAAAAGAATATACCTTCTTCTCAACACCTCACAGTACCTTCTCCAAAATTGACCATATACTTGGTCACAAAACAGACCTAAACAGATATAAGATTGAAATAATCCCATGCACCCTATCAGATCACCACAAACTAAGGCTAGTGGTCTTCAAAAACAACAGAAAGCCCACAAACACATGGAAATTCAACAACATTCTACTCAACAATAACTTGGTCAAGAAATTAAAAAAAGAAAGAAATTAAAGACTTAGATTTTACAGAAAATGAAGCTACAACATACCCAAACTTATGGGACATAATGAAAACAATGCTAAGAGGAAAACTCATAGCTCTGAGTGCCTCCAAAAAGAAACTGGAAAGAGCATACACTAACAGCTTGACAACACACCTGAAGGCTCTAGAACAAAAAGAAGCAAATACACCCAAGAGGAGTAAATGGCAGGAAATAATCAATCTCAGGGCTGAAATCAACAAAGTAGAAAAAAAAGAACTATACAAAGAATCAACCAAACCAGGAGCTGGTTCTTTGAGAAAACCAACAAGATAGATAAACCCTTAGCCAAACTAACCAGAGTACACACAGACAGTATCCAAATCAGCAAAATCAAAAATGAAAAAGGAGACAAAACAACAGGTACTGAGGAAATCCAAAAAATCATCAGATCCTACTACAAAATGCTATGATCAACAAAAATGGAAAATCTAGATAAAATGGACAATTTTCTAGAGAGATACCAGCTACCAAAGTTAAATCAGGCTCAGATAAATGATCTTAAAAAAAAAATCCCATAACCCCTAAAAAAATAGAAGCAGAAGCAGTCATTAATAGTCTCCCAACCAAAAAAAAAAAAAAACAGGGCCAGATGGGTTTAATGCAGAGTTCTATGAGACCTTCAAAGAAGACCTAATACCAATACTCTTCAAACTATTCCACAAAATAAGAAACAGAAAGAACACTACCGAATTCATTCTATGAGGCCACAATTACTCTGATACCTAAACCACACAAAGACCCAACAAAGAGAACTTTAGACCAATTCCCTTTATTAATATAGATGGAAAAATACTCAATAAAATTATTGCCAACTGAATCCAAGAATACATCAAAATGATCATCCACCATGACCAAGTAGGCTTCATCCTGACCATCTTGGCTCCTGTGACCAAGCATCCAGGTACGCAGGGAACACCAGAGTGAGAGATCGCTCGGGACACAGCCCGCCTGGATTCCTTCTACACATAAGAGCTGGGCAGCCCTACAGCTGTCTGGGCATGTATCCTGCAAGGGAGCATCTGACTTGCAGGGAGTCCTGTGCTTAGAAGGAGTCCAGCTTTCAGAGACCTGTGCCACATCTGACACGGGGAAGATCCCACTTCCTGATACTCTCTAGAGAACTGGCAGGAGCAGGTTAATCGCCACTGCCTGTTCCATCGGATGTAGTAGACCTGTGCCATATCTGACACAGGGAAGATCCTACTTCCTGATACTCTCTCCAGAACTGGCAGGAGCAGGTTATTCCATAAGAACCATCCCGCACGCCTAGAGGCCCGGAGCCACTCACTATCCAGCAACCTCCAGATCACCACTCCCTTCCCTTCTACCCCTCCCCCTCCTCTGCTGCCACCTCCCAGTTCCATCGGATGTGATAGGCTTGTGCCCCTCCTGACACGGGGAGGAGCCTACTTCCTGATACTCTCTAGAGAACAGGCAGGAGCAGGGCACTCAAGAACTGGCAGAAACAGGTCATTCCAGAACTGGCACCAGTAGGTGCATTTGAACTGGTAAAAGCGGGGCATTCAACCAGTATCAGCAGAGCATTTGAAATCTGGCAGCAGCAGAACATTTGAGAAATAGCAGCCTGCAGGGCATTCGGCCCTTGCCAAGTCTGCCATAGGAGAGACCTCTTCACCTGATACTTCCTGGAGAACTAGCTGTTTGCAGGGCATTGGAGAGAAAGGGAATCTCAGGAGTACAGAAACACAGGCCTGCAGGACAGAGAAGGTAGAGACAGCAAGACCAGCTAACACCAGAGATAATGAGATGGCCCAAGACAAACAGAAGATCATTACCAACAGTAACCAAGGCAACATGGCACCATCCGAACCCAGTTCTCCCACAACAGCAAATCCTGCATACTCCATTACACTGGAAAAGCAAGAGCTATATTTGTTTTTGGGGGGTGTTTTTGTTTTTGTTTTTGTTTTCAAGACAGGGTTCCTCTGTTTAGCCCCGGCTGTCCTGGAACTCACTTGGTAGACCAGGCTGGCCTCGAACTCAGAAATCCACCTGCCTCTGCCTCCCAAGTGCTGGGATTACAGGCGTGTGCCACCACCACCCGGCGCAAGAGCTATATTTAAAATCACATCTCATATTGTTGACCGAGGACTTCAAGAAGAACATAAATAATTCCCTTAAAGAAATATAAGAGGACATGGGTCAACAGGTAGAAGCACAAAAATCCCTTAAAGAAATACAAGAGAATATTGATCAAAAAGTAGAAGACCTTAAAGAGGAAACACAAAAATCTCTTAAAGAAATATGGGAGAGCCGGGCGGTGGTGGCACATGCCTGTAATCCCAGCACTTGGGAGGCAGAGGCAGGCGGATTTCTGAGTTCAAGGCCAGCGTGGTCTACATAGTGAATTCCAGGACAGCCAGGGCTACACAGAAAAACCCTGTCTTGAAAAAACCAATAAAGAAAGAAGGAAAGAGAGAAAGAAAGAAAGAAAGAAAGAAAGAAAGAAAGGAGGGAGGGAGGGAGGGAGGGAAGGAGGGAAGGAGGGAGGAAAGGAAGAAAGAAAGGAAGGAAGGAAGGAAGGAAGGAAGGAAGGAAGAAAGAAAGAAAGAAAGAAAGAAAGAAAGAAAGAAAGAAAGAAAGACAAGAGAACATGGGTCAATGGGTAGAAGCCCTTAAAGAGGCAATACAAAAATCCCATAAGGGATTATGGGAGAACATGGGTCAACAGATAGAAGATCTTAAAGAGGAAACACAAAAATTCCTTAAAGAATTTCAGGAAAAAACAAACAAACAAGTGAAGGAACTGAACAAAACTATCCAGGATCTAAAACTGGAAATAGAATCAATAAAGAAATTGCAAAGTGAGACATCTCTGAAGACAGAAAACCTTGGAAAGAATTCATGAGTCATAGATGCAACCATCAACAACAGAATACAAGAGATAGAAGAAAGAATCTCAGATGCTGAAGATTCCATAGAAAACACTGACTCAACAGTCAAAGAAAATGCAAAATGCAAAAAGCTTGTATCACAAAACATCCAGAAAATCCAGGACACAATGAGAAGACCAAACCTAAGGATTATAGGTATAGAAGAAAGCAAAGATTTACATCTTAAAGGCCCAGTAAATATCTTCAACAAAATTATAGATGAAAACTTCCCTAACCTAAAGAAAGAGTTGGCCATGAACATACAAGAAGCCTACAGAATTTCAAACAGACTGGACCAGAGCAGAAATACCTCCCATCACATAATAATCAAATAATCAAATGCACTAAACAAAGAAAGAATATTAAAAGCAGTGAGAGAAAAAGGTCAAGTAACATATAAAGGCAGACCTATCAGACTTACACCAGACTTCTCAACCAGAGACTATGAAAGCCAGAAGAGTCTGGGCAGATGTCATACAAACCATAAGAGAACATAAATGTCAGCCCAGACTACTATACCCAGCAAAACTTTCAATTACCATAGACGGAGAAAACAAGACATTCCATGACAAAAGCAAATTTACACAATATCTTTCCACAAATCTAGCTCTGCAAAGGATAATGGGTGGAAAGTACCAACACAAGGCAGCAAACCACACTGTAGAAAAATCAATACGGAAATCTGTCAATGTAATCCACTACATATACAAACTAAAGGAAAAAAATCACATGGTCATTTCATTAGATGCTGAAAAGGCTTTTGACAAAATCCAGCATACCTTCATGATAAAAGTCTTGGAGAGATCGGGAATCCAAGTCCCATACCTAAACATAGTGAAAGCAATATACTGCAAACTAGTAGCCAGCATCAAGTTAAGCAGAGAGAAACATGAAGCAACCCCACTAAAATCTGGAACCAGGCAAGGCTGCCCACTCTCTCCCTATCTATTCAATATAGTACTTGAAGTCCTAGTCAGAGCAATCAGGCAGCAAAAGGAGGTCAAAGGTATACAAATTGGAAAGGAAGAAGTCAAATATCATTATTTGCAGGTGATATGATAGTATACTTAAGTGACCCCAAGACTTCCACCAGAGAACTCCTAAAGCTGATAAACAACTTCAGCAAAGTGGTTGGATATAAAATTAACTCAAGCAAATCAGTAACCTTCCTCTACTCAAAGGATAAACAAGAGGAGAAAGAAATTAGGGAAATAACACCCTTCACAATAGTCCCAAATAATATGTCATACCTAGGTGTGTGACAGATCTATATAACAAGAACTTTAAGCCTTTGAAGAAAGAAATTGAAAAAGGTCTCAGAAGGTGGAAAGATCTCCCATGTTCATGGATTGGCAAGATCAATATAGTACAAATGGCCATCTTGCCAAAACCAATCTACAGATCCAAATCAATTCTTCATAGATCTAGAAAGAGCAATTCTCAAATTCATCTAGAATAACAAAAAACCATGGAGAGCAAAAACTATTCTCCACAACAAAAGATCTTCTGGGGGAATCACCATCCCTGACCTCAAGCTCTACTACAGAGCAATAGTTATAAAAAACTGTTTGGTATTGGTATGCAGACAGGCAGGAAAATCAATGGAATAGAATTGAAGACCTAGAAATGAACCCACACATGTACGGTCACTTGATATTTGACAAAGGAGCTAAAAAACATCCAGTGGAAAAAAAAGACAGCATTTTTAACAAATGGTGCTGGATCAACTGGAGATCTGCATGCAGAAAAATGCAAATCAACCCATTCTTATCTCCTTGTATAAAGCTCAAGTCCAAGTGGATCAAGGATCTACACATAAAACCAGACACACTGAAGCTTATAGAAGAGAAAGTGGGGACGAATCTTGAGCACATGGGAACAGGGGGAAAGTTCCTGAACAGAACACCAATGGCTTATGCTCTAAGAACAAGAATTGACAAATGGGACCTCATAAAACTACAAAGCTTCTGTAAGGCAAAGGACATGGTCAATAGGACAAAACGGCAACCAACAAATTGGGAAAAGATCTTTATCAACCCTACATCCAATAGAGGGTTAATATCCAACGTATACAAAGAACTCAAGAAGTTAGTCTCCAGAGAGTCAAATAACCCTATTAAAAAATGGAATACAGGGGCTGGAGAGATGGCTCAGCAGGTAAGAGCACCGACTGCTCTTCCAAAGGTCATGAGTTCAAATCCCAGCACCCACATGGTGGCTCACAACCATCTGTGAAGAGATCTGATGCCCTCTTCTGGTGTCTGAAGACATCTACGATGTACTTATATATAATAAATAAATAATAAGAAAAAAAAGAAATATTTTTAAAAAATGGAATACAGAGCTAAACAGGGAATTCTTGACTGAGGAAATTCGAATGGCTCCAAAGCACCTAAAGAAATGTTCAGCATCCTTAGTTATCAGGGAAATGCAAATCAAAACAACACTGAGATTCCACCTTACACCAGTCAGAATGGCTAAGATGAAAAACTCAGGGGATAGCAAATGCTGGAGAGAATATGGGGGAAAAGGAACACTTCTCCTTTGTTGGTGGGATTGCAAGCTGGTAAAACCACTCTGGAAATCAGTTTGGCGATTCCTCAGAAAATTGGACATAGTACTACCCTGCTGACGCAGCTATACCACTCCTGGGCATATACTCAGAAGATTCTCCTACATGTAAAAAGGACACATGCTCCACTATGTTCATAGCTGCCTTATTTATAATAGCCAAAAGATGGAAAGAACCCAGATGTCACTCAACAGAGGAATGGATACAGAAACTATGGTATATATACACAATGGAATACTATTCAGCTATTAAAAACAATGAATTCATGAAATTCTTAGGCAAATGGATGAAGCTAGAAAGTGTCATCATGAGCGAGGCAACCTAATCACAAAAGAAGACACATGGTATGCACTCACTAATAAGCGGATGTTAGCCCAAAAGCTCAAAATAAACAAGTTACAATTCACCCAGCATAGGAAACTCATGAAGAAGGAGTACTTAAGTGAGGGTGCTTTGGTTCCTCTAAGAAAGAGAACAAAATAGTCACAGGAGCAGTAAGGGAGACAATGTGTGGAGCAGAGACTGAAGTAAAGGCCACCCAGAGACTGCCCCACCTGGGGATTCATCCTATAAACAGTCAACAAACCCCAACACTTTTATGGAAGACAAGAAGTGCATACCAAAAGGAGCATGCCAATGTTTGTCTCCAGAGGGGCCCTGCCAGAGCCTTACAAATACAGAGGCAGATGCTAGCAGCCAACTATTGGACTGGGCATGGGGTCCCCAATGGAGGAGCTGGAGGATGGTCCAGAGGAGCTGAAGGGGTTTACAGCCCCATGGGAAGAACAATGATTTCAGCCATCCAGATGCACCAAGACTCCCAGGGACTGAACCATCAACCAAGGGGCACACATGGTTCTAGCCAAAAATGTGACAGAGGAAGGCCTTGTTGGGCATCAGTGGAAGGAATGGTCCTTGGTCAGGTAAAAGCTCAACAGAGGCCTGAACAAAGGGGGGATCGAGGTGGGAGTTTGTCGGGTGGAGGGGCATATAGGGAGGCAGGGGAAAGGAGGAGGGGGAGGGGTTGGAGGTCTTAGGGGAGGGGGGATTATCAGGAAAGGTTTTACCATTGGCAATGTAAATGAAGACGATATTCAATTAAAAAAAAAAAAAGTAGGCTTCATCCCAGGGATGCAGGGATGGTTCAATATACAGAAATCCATCAATGTAAACCACTATATAAACAAACAAAGAAAAAAAACACATGCTCATTTCATTAGATGCTGAGAAAGCATTTGACAAACTCCAACACCCCTTCATGATAAAAGTCTTAGAAAGATCAGGAATTCAAGGCCCATACCTAAACATAGTAAAAGCAATATACAGGAAACCAGGTAGCCAACATCAAACTAAATGGAGAGAAACTTGAAGCAACCCCACTGAAATCAGAGACTAGACAAGGCTGTCCACTCTCTTACTAACTGTCCAATATAGTACTCAAAGTCCTAGCCAGAACAATTAGACAACAAAAGGGGGTCAATTGGATACAAATTGGAAAGGAAGAAGACAAAGTATCACTATTTGCAGATGATATGATAGTATACTTAAGTGACCCCAAAAATTCCACCAGAGTACTCCTAAAGCTGATAAACAACTTCAGCAAAGTGGCTAGATATAAAATTAACTCAAATCAGTAGCCTTCCTATACTCAAAGGATAAAAGGCTGAGAAAGAAATTAGGGAAATGACACACTTCACAATAGTCCCAAATAATATAAACTACCTTGGTGTGACTCTAACGAAGCAAGTGAAAGATCTGTATGACAAGAACTTCAAGCATCTGAAGAAAGAAATTGAAGATCTCAGAAGATGGAAAGATCTCCCATGCTCATGGATTGACAGGGTTAATATAGTAAAAATTGCCATCTTGCCCAAAGCAATCTAAAGATTCAATGTCATCCCCATCAAAATTCCAACTCAATTCTTAGAGTTAGAAAGAGCAATTCTCGATCTTGCCTGCAGCTTCCCATCCAGCTGGTGGCAGGGAAGCCAGACCCAGCCAGCTTGTCAGGTGCTCAGACCCTGCCGGCGGAATCAGGTACCTGAGACAGCCCGAGTTTAAGACCTTCAGGGACTCAGGTCTGGAGCAGGAGCTGCGCACAGAGTAGCGGTTTGGGGTACAGCGGCCATGCCTGCACTCTGCGCTCGCAGGCCAGACCCCAAACCCCCTGCAGGCAGCGCCATCTTGCCTGCAGCTTCCCATCCAGCCAGTGGCAGGGAAGCCAGACCCAGCCAGCTTGCCAGGTGCTCAGACCCTGCCGGCAGAACCAGGTACCCGAGACAGCCCGAGTTTAAGACCTCCGGGGACTCAGGTCTGGAGCAGGAGCTGCGCACAGAGTAGCGGTTTGGGGTACAGCGGCCGTGCCTGCACTCTGCGCTCGCAGGCCAGACCCCAAACCCCCTGCAGGCAGCGCCATCTTGCCTGCAGCTTCCCATCCAGCTGGTGGCAGGGAAGCCAGACCCAGTCAGCTTGCCAGGTGCTCAGACCCAGCCGGCAGAACAAGATAACTGAGATATCCCAACCTTAAGACCCTTGGGAAAACAGGATACCAGACAGCAAACCCTGAGCAGGAGCAGAGCAGAGCAGCTGCCCAACAGGCAGAACCAAGTACCTGGGATATTCTGAGTTTAAGACCTCGGGAGACTCAGGCCACCTGTCAGCAATCTGTGAGCAGGAGCCCTACAGGGCAGTAGTTCAGGTGTCCCAGACGCTGGAAAATAGTCTTTCGAGCCCACAGGAGGGTCAAGCACCAGCTAGTAACTACAGGACCAACAAACACCAGAGTTAACCAGATGGCAAAAGGCAAACATAAGATCGTTACTAACAGAAATCAAAGCAGTATGGCGGCATCCGAACCCAGTTCCCCGACAGCAATAAATCTTAGATACCCCGAAACACCAGAAAAACAAGACTCAGATCTAAAATCACTGGTCAGGTTGCTGATAGAGGAACACTTAGATAAATCTCTTAAAGTAATACATGAGAAAATAGATCAAAAGCTAGAAGCCCTTACAAGGCAAACACAATTAAATCTCGGATATCTCAACGCACCAGAAAAACAAGACTCAGATCTAAAATCACTGGTAAAGATGCAGATTGAGGATCACTTAGATAAATTTCTTAAAGTAATAGAGGAGAAAATAGATCAAAAGCTAGAAGCCCATACAAGGCAGACACAAAAATCACTTAAAGAAATCCAGGAGAATATAGAGCAAAAAATGAATCCCAATAAGGGGGAGAAACAAAAATCACTTAAAGAAATACAAGAGAACATGGGTCAACAAGCAGAAGTCATAAAAGATGAAACACAAAAATCCCTTAAAGAATTACAGGAAAACACAAACAAGCAACTGAAAGATCTGAGCAAAACCATACAGAATCTAAAAACAGAAGTAGAAACAACTAAGAAATCGCAAAGGGAGACAACGTTGGAGATAGAAAACCTGGGGAAGAAATCAGGAGTCATAGATGCAAATATCAACAATAGAATACAAGAGATAGAAGACAGAATCTCAGATGCTGAAGATACCATAGGAACCCTGGATTCAACAATTAAAGAAAATGCAAAGTGCAAAAAGCTGGTAACCCAAAACATTCAGGAAATCCAGGACACAATGAGAAGACCAAACCTAAGGATTATAGGGATAGATGAGAATGAAGATCTACAACTTAAAGGGCCAGCAAATATCTTCTACAAAATTATGGAAGAAAACTTCCCCAACCTAAAGAAAGAGATACCCATGAATATACAAGAAGCCTATAGAACCCCAAATAGACTGGACCAGAACAGAAATACTTCCCGTCACATAATAATCAAAAACCCAAATGTACTAAACAAAGAAAGAATATTAAAGGCAGCAAGAGAAAAAGGACAAGTAACATATAAAGGAAGACCTATCAGAATTACAGCAGACTTCTCACCTGAGACCATGAAAGCTAGAAGATCCTGGGCAGACCTCATGCAGACCCTAAAAGAACACAAACTTCAGCCAAAACTACTATACCCAGCAAAACTCTCAATCACCATAGATGGGGAAACCAAGGTATTCCACGACAAAACCAAATTTGCACGATACTTATCTACAAACCCAGCCCTACAAAGGATAATAGGGGAAAAATACCAACACAAGGGGGGAAACAACACCCCAGAAGAAACAAGATAGAAACCCCATCTCATCCAATCCAAAAGAAGAGACCCACTCAAATACAAACAAACAAAAAAATAAATAAATAACGCCCAAAATGTCAGGAAGTAATAATTACTATTCCTTAATATCTCTTAATATCAATGGACTCAATTCCCCAATAAAAAGACACAGACTAACAGACTGGATACGGAAACAGGACCCTACATTCTGCTGCATACAGGAAACACATTTCAGTGTCAAAGACAAACACCACCTTAGAGTAAAATGCTGGAAGACAGTTTTACAAGCAAATGGTCCCAGGAAACAAGCTGGAGTAGCCATTCTAATATCAGATAAAATTGACTTTCAACCTAAAGTCATCAAAAGAGACACAGAAGGTCACTTCCTGCTTGTCAAAGGGAAAATCCACCAAGAAGAATTCTCAATACTGAACATCTATGCGCCAAATGTAAGGGCACCCTCATTTGTAAAAGAAACCTTACTAAAGCTTAAAGCACACATCGAACCTAACATAATAATTGTAGGTGACTTCAACACTCCACTCTCCTCAATGGACTGATCAGGAAAGCAGAAACTAAACCGAGACACAGTGAAACTAATTGAAGCTTTGGACCAATTGGATTTAACAGATATATATAGAACATTCCATCCTAAAGCAAAAGAATATACCTTTTTCTCAGCACCGCATGGTACCTTCTCAAAAATTGATCATATAATTGGTCACAAGACAGACCTCAACAAATACAAGAAGACTGAACTAATCCCATGTCTCCTATCAGATCACTATGGAGTAAAAGTGGTCTTCAATAGCAAGAAGAACAACAGAAAGCCCACATACACATGGAAACTGAACAATACTCTACTCAATGACACCTTGGTCAAGGAAGAAATAAAAGAAATCAAAGACTTTTTAGACTTCAATGAAAATGAAGGTACGACCTACCCAAATCTTTGGGACACAATGAAAGCAGTGCTAAGAGGAAAACTCATAGCCCTGAGTGCCTCCAAAAAGAAACTGGAGAGAGCATACACTAGCAACTTAACAGCACACCTGAATGCCCTGGAACAAAAAGAAGCTAACTCACCCAGGAGGAGTAGGAGAGAGGAAATCATCAAACTAAGGGCTGAAATCAATCAAGTAGAAACAAAGAGAACCATACAAAGAATCAACAAAACCAAGAGCTGGTTCTTCAAGAAAATCAACAAGATAGATAAACCCTTAGCTAGACTAACCAAAGGACACAGAGACAGTATACAAATTAACAAAATTAGAAATGGAAAGGGGGATATAACAACAGAAACGGAGGAAATTCAAAAGATCATCAGATCCTACTACAAAAGCCTATACTCAAAACAACTGGAGAATCTGGAGGAAATGGACAATTTCCTAGACAGATACCAAATACCAAAATTAAATCAGCATCAAGTAGATCAGCTAAACAGTCCCATAACCCCCAAAGAAATAGAAGGGGTTATAGAAAGCCTTCCAACCAAAAAAAGTACGGGACCAGATGGTTTTAGTGCAGAATTCTACCAGACCTTCAAAGAAGACTTAACACCAATACTCTTCAAACTATTCCACAAAATAGAGACAGAAGGGACACTGCCCAACTCATTCTTCGAAGCCACAATTACGCTAATACCTAAACCACAAAAAGATCCAACAAAGAAAGAGAACTACAGGCCAATTTCTCTTATGAATATTGATGCAAAAATACTAAATAAAATTCTTGCCAACCGAATCCAAGAGCATATCAAAACGATCATTCACCATGATCAAGTAGGCTTCATTCCAGGGATGCAGGGATGGTTCAATATATGGAAATCCATCAATGTAATCCACTACATAAACAAACTAAAAGAAAAAAACCACATGGTCATCTCATTAGATGCTGAAAAAGCATTTGACAAAATTCAGCATCCTTTCATGCTAAAAGTCTTGGAAAGAGCAGGAATTCAAGGCCCATACCTAAACATAGTAAAAGCAATCTACAGCAAACCAGTAGCCAACATCAAACTAAATGGAGAGAAACTTGAAGCAATCCCACTAAAATCAGGGACTAGACAAGGTTGCCCTCTCTCTCCATATCTTTTCAATATAGTACTTGAAGTTCTAGCGAGAGCAATTAGACAACATAAGGAAGTCAAAGGGATACAAATTGGAAAGGAAGAAGTCAAACGATCACTATTTGCAGACGATATGATAGTCTACTTAAGTGATCCAAAAAACTCCACCAGAGAACTTCTATAGCTGATAAACAACTTCAGCAAAGTGGCTGGTTATAAAATTAACTCAAGCAAATCAGTAGCCTTGTACTAAAAGGACAAGCAGGCTGAGAAAGAAGTTAGGGAAATAACACCCTTCACAATAGCCACAAACAACATAAAGTACCTTGGAGTAACTCTAACCAAACAAACAAAAGATCTGTATGACAGGAACTTCAAGTCCTTGAAGAAAGAAATCGAAGAAGACCTCAGAAGATGGAAAAATATTTCTTGCTCCTGGATTGGCAGGATCAATATAGTAAAAATGGCCATCTTGCCAAAAGCAATCTACAGATTCAATGCAATCCCCATCAAAATCCCAACTCAATTCTTCATAGATCTAGAAAGAGCAATTCTCAAATTCATCTGGAGCAACAAAAAACCCAGGATAGCTAAAACTATTCTCAACAATAAAAGGACTTCTGGGGGAATCAATATCCCTGACCTCAAGCAGTACTACAGAGCAATTGTGTTAAAAACTGCATGGTATTGGTACAGCAACAGGCAGGTAGGTCAATGGAATAGGATTGAAGACCCAGAAATGAACCCACAGACTTATGGTCACTTGATCTTTGATAAAGGAGCCACAACCATCCAGTGGAAAAAAAGATAGCCTTTTCAACAAATGGTGCTGGTTCAAATGGAGGTCAACATGCAGAAGAATGCGAATTGACCCACTCTTATCTCCTTGTACTAAGATCAACTCCAGGTGGATTAAGGACCTCCACATAAAACCATACACACTGAAACTATTAGAAAAGAAACTTGGGAAGACCCTGGAGGACATGGGCACAGGGGGAAAGTTCCTGAACAGAACACCAATAGCTTATGCTCTAAGATCAAGAATTGACAAATGGGACCTCATAAAATTACAAAGTTTCTGTAAGGCAAAGGACACTGTCAGAAGGACAAAATGGCAACCAACAAAGTGGGAAATGATCTTCACCAACCCCACATCCGACAGAGGGCTAATATCCAATATATACAAAGAACTCAAGAAGTTAGACCCCAAAGAACCAAATAACCCTATCAAAAAATGGGGTACAGAGCTAAACAAAGAATTTTCACCAGAAGAAATTCGGATGGCCGAGAAACACCTTAAGAGATGTTCAACATCATTAGTCATCAGGGAAATGCAAATCAAAACAACCCTGAGATTCCACCTCACACCAGTCAGAATGGCTAAGATTAAAAACTCAAGAGACAAAAGGTGCTGGCATGGATGTGGAGAAAGAGGAACACTCCTACACTGTTGGTGGGATTGCAAAATGGTAAAACCGCTCTGGAGATCAGTGTGGCGGTTCCTCAGAAAATTGGGCATGCTACTTCCAGAGGACCCTGGCATACCACTCCTGGGCATATACCCAGAGGATTCCTCTGCATACAATAAAGACACATGCTCCACTATGTTTATAGCAGCCTTGTTTATAATAGCCAGAAATTGGAAGGAGCCCAGATATCCCTCAAAAGAGGAATGGATACAGAAAATGTGGTATATTTATACAATGGAGTACTACTCAGCAATTAAAAATGATGAACTCATGCAATTTGTAGGTAAATGGTTAGATCTGGAAAATATCATCCTAAGTGAGCTAACCCAATCACAAAAGAATACACATGAAATGCAATCACTGATAAGTGGATATTAATGAGCCCAGAAGCCCTAAATACTCAAGACACAATTAGTAAGTCAAATGACTTCCAAGAAGAAGAATAGAGAGGACCCTGGGCCTGTAAAGATTGGATCCAGTTTTGTAGATCCAGAACAGAGAAATCGTTTGGGGGGGGGAATGAGTGGGGAATAGCAGGGGGGAGAGGAATTATGGGACATATGGTGGGGGGGTAATTGGGAAAGGGGAAAACCTTTGGAATGTAAACATAGAATATAGAAAATTAAAAAAAACTAGAAAAAAAAAAGAAAGAGCAATTCTCAAATTCATCTGGAATAACAAAAATCCCAGGATATCAAAAACTGTTCTCAACAATTAAAGAACCTCTGGCAGAATCACCATCCCTGACCTCAAGCGGTGCTACAGAGCAATAGTGATAAAAACTGCATGATATTGGTACAGTGACAGACAGGTAGATCAATGGAATAGAACTGAAAACCCAGAAATGAACCCACACACCTATGGTCACTTGATCTTCAACAAAGGAGCTAAAACCATCCAGTGGGAAAAAAAGCCTTTTCAACAAATGGTGCTGGCTCAACTGGAGGTCAGTTGGTTTGAACTCCTGCCTGCAGGTCATTCAACTATTCCCTTCTCACCTGAAGAACTCAGGCCAAGCCCCTGCCCTTTCTGTCCAGGCTGATTGGAATTGGACACTTAGCTCTGAAAACGTATTTGAAAATCTTTCCCCCAGCCAGATGGTGGTGGCACATGCCTTTAATCCCAACACTTGGGAGACATAGATAGGCAGATCTTTGTGAGTTCAAGGGCCAGCCTGGTCTACAGAGCTAGCTCTTCAACATTTCACACTGTCTAACACGGAGAGCTGAGCAAACAGTTCTAAGTAAAGAGCTGACAAATAAAAATATAAAGAAAGCACAAAAAGAGGCAGTTCCCCTCAGCTTTACCTTCTCTGTAACAGCTTTACTGGTCTATAATTCACATTCTGAACAGTCATTTCAGTGTGCAATTAGGACACAGAGAGGGCTCAGAGGTGAAGAGCATGTACTGCTATTGCAGAGGGCCTAAGTTTAGGTCCCAGCATCCAGTTCAAGCAGTTCACAACCTGTAACTCCAGCTCCAGGCAATCCTCTGGCCTTCAAGGGTGCCCATGCCTATGTATACAGACACATATACATATATACATACATACACACACACACACACACACACACACACAAACAAAGTATACACTTTATCTAACATGGTCGTGCACAACACCGGGAGACTGAGGCAGAAGAGTCAAGAATTTGAGGGCAGCCTGAACTACATAGTATGTTTTAAGTTTAGCACATGCTGCAGCTATACAATGAGACCCTTACTAAAAACTAAAATAATAGCCAGGCAATCATAGGGCATACTTTTAGTCCCAGCACTCAGAAGGTAAATCTCTGAGTTAAAAGCTAGCCTGCTTGACAGAATAAGTTCCAGGATGGCTAGGGCTACACAGAAAAATTCTGTTGTAAAAAACAAACTAAACAAATAATAATATATACTTATAATTTAACAACTTTTCATATAGTCATGGGCTGCACCACAATTACTGAAGTCAACTTTAAAATGTCTTCATCAATATTTTCCATGTAAATCTTCAGTTTATCAGAAAAGGTTTATAATTACTCTTTCATTTATTTTAGAAATGTTTTTATGCCATCCAATTTAACTGTATTATTTTCCATTAAACTCTTCTATTTTAACACTTTTTTCTATATTTCTTCATTATATCAGAAATATAGTTCATGTAAATCTGCAATTTCATCAGAAAATATTTATAATTCCCCTTTCAATTAATTTAGAAATATATTTTATGCCTACAATTTTATCTGTATAATTTTACATGATAATCTTCAACTTTAACATGTATTTCTATATATTTCTTCAATTTTATCAGAAATATTTTCCAGGTAAATCTTCAATTTTATCAGAAAATGTTTATCAAACCTTTTTCAATTAATTTATTTTTTATGTCAAAAAATTTAACTATCACTTTCTCTGAAAATATTCAATATGACACATTCTGATTTTTTAAAATAAAATAAAATGTCTTCATCACCCCAAGAAACTGCACTTCCCTCAACAGTCACTTCCAAGTCCCCAAACTCAATCTCTAGAGTTTCCTGGCCTCGCTGTCTTCTATCACACATCTGTGACAGGCTCCTGCCCCATGTTATCTTTCTAGATCTATCCAGATTCTATAAGTCTGAAATCAGTTTGTGTGTGTGTGTGTGTGTGTGTGTGTGTGTGTGTGTGTGAATGTGTGTGCGTCTGTTTTACTTGTTCAGCAGCATTTTGGCTGTTTTACTTTTTGTTGTCATGAATAATACTCATATAAATGTTTCTAGACTAACTTTTGTGTAGACATAAATTTCCATCTCTCTCCAGTAAATATCTAGGACGGAAACAGCTAGGTCACCTGGCAACTCGGGATTGAAGTGTTAGGAGCCGCCAGCTCTTTCCCATCTTAACATCTAGTTACTATTCTACCTTTGTCTTAGTCAGGGTTTCCATTGCTGCAATAAAACACCATGAACAAAAAGCAAGTTGGCGAGGGAAGGATTTACTCAGCCTGCACTTCCACATTGCTGCTCACCACCAAAGTCAGTCAGGACAGGAACTCAAACAGGGCAAGAACCTGAAGCAGGAACTAAGGCAGAGTTCTTGGAGGGTGCTGCTTACTGGCTTGTTCACGTGGCTTGTTTGGCCTATTTTCATATAGAACCCAGAACCACAGTCCAGGGATGGCACCCCCAGAATGATCTGGGTCTTTCCCAATTGATCACTAATTGAGAAAATGCCTTACAGCTTGTAATGGCTATTCCTGGTTGTCAACTTGACTACATCTGGAATAAACTGCAATCCATAAGTGGAGGGCACAAACAGATCTTGAGGTTGGAAGACACAGGCTTCTGACCTGGATCTTGACATGGAGATCTTGAGATATAGTAGCCATGAAAAGCTTAGGCTCAGGCAAGGTAGTACACACCTTTAATCAGCCTGGGACAAAAAAAAGTCCCAGATCCAGGCATGGTGGTACACACCTTTAATCTTGGCCACACCCTCTGCTGGAGGCCTACACAAGGACACTGGAAGACGGAAGACTCACTCTTCATCTCCTGCTTGCACTGACTTGCCAGCACATCTGTTGGAACCTGCTTCTTCAGGATTCCAGCTTATACAGAAGACCAGGTCAAACAACTAGCCTTGAGGACTGAGCAACTACTAGATTTTTTTGACTTCCCATTCACAGCTACCCATTTTTGGGTTAGTTGGACTACAGACTATAAGTCATCACAATAAAGTCCCTTAATATAGAGAGACATTTCATAAGTTGTGTGACTCTAAAGAACTCTGACTAATACACAGATGAATCTCATGAAAGCATTTCCTCAACTGAGGCTCCTTCCTCTCTGATGACTCTAGCTTGTATCAAGTTGACACACAAAACCAACCAGTACAGCCTTGCCATCTTAGGCACATGACACAAAAGCTACAGTGCTTGAGTCCCTGCTTCCTCTTCCCCACCACTGCCACCTTCTGTCCTTTTTATTCTGGCTACTCCCACCTCCCTGTGACTTTCCTGGGCATTTCACTGGATACATATGGCATCTTTCCCACTTTTATTTATGATCCTCCCTAAGCCATGATGTGTTAAAATGTACCCATATCCCTACGGAAGATAAGCCTACATAACTACCTAACAGTTGCATTGCTATGTAACAATGCATTGTGGTTGACTAGCTGATAAAATGTGATCATTTTACAGACATTTTCAGTGATGTGGTCTTCTTTTCCTATTTTGGAACTTTTTCAGCTGTCCAAAAGCTCTATAAATTGTAACTGTAGTGCTTAATAGCTTTTCCTAGTTGGTGGTTAATTGAGCTGTGGCATTTCAGGTGATAGGAAAGGCAGTATCATATTGCCTAAAAGGGGATTGAGAACTTACTGGAATAACCTAGCCTGGCTCTCAATCTAAGTTTTATTTCCAGTTCCTTTGGGAAGAGAAGATGAAAATTGTGTCAGAAATACATTATATCATAATTCATATATATGTATATATATTGTATAGCACAAATGTATAGATGCTATCTTCATTTTAATGTGTTAACTCTATCATATGCTTCATTAAATTTACATTTAGATTCATCAATATTTTATTATTTTTTAAATTCTTCTGTCTTCCTAATACCCCTAATTTTTAAAAACCCTTCCCAAAAAAATTAAAATTTGCTCAATGCTTCCAAGTGCTATTACATAACTCATAGTCGTGTCCTCTTAACTCATAGTTGCCTGTACTATAACTTCAAGTTAGTGCATCAATTAAGTCAAGACTAACTTCAGAAGTATCATTCAACCAGATTTACCTGTTTGAGTGCCTGACACAGAATGGGTGAATGGAGAGAGAGAGAGAGAGAGAGAGAGAGAGAGAGAGAGAGAGAGAGAGAGAAGAGGGAGACGACAGGGGTAGAGAGAGAGAGATGCTGTGAGGGTCAGAAGGTTCCTTTTCTTTTTCTATGGTCTCTAAGCATGATCTAGCGGGTAAAAGTCGCAGCTGAACCTAGTGATCCCCATGAAGAAGGCTACTAAGTTCCAGGAAGACTGATAAAGTACCCACCAGGACAAGACCAGCTGGGCCACAGGTTCCATGACTTTATCAGCCACAGCAATTTGTCAAAACACAGTTTCCTGGGAAAGAATCACAAGTGACTTCAACACATAAACCCTGGTACAGAGCACCAAGCCCTTCTCAGCCAGCCCTGGCAACTCAGAGACAAGGGGTATAAAGCCAGTCGCTTTCGTATCAGCCCCAGTAACTGCTTCAATTAACTAAATAGCACTGTGCCGTGGGAATTACAGTGATGGTTTTCTTAAATCAGGCTGGTGTTTCTAAGTCACTTTGAGAGTTGGTTCTTCCACACATCTCTGTGGAAATACACCCACATCCCTACTCTCTGAGGCCCACTTTCCTCATCCACAAAATGGATAATTTGGCCTTAAAGAACTCTCATGGGGATGAAAAGACCTGGGAGATATACAAATGAAATGCTGTGCCCATGGTGAAATGAGTACAAAGCTACTGTCGGTGGGATATGAACATATCGTATCTTCCCTGGGAGCCTGAATAAGTCTCTCCTCAAAACAAATACAAGCCTTAGCTTAGAATTGGTTTTACCTCGGTAGACCGATGTGCCACACGCAGAGGGTCCTAGGCTTCATCCCAGAACTACAGTCAGTCAGCCCCTAAATAAAATGATCTCATCTGAACCTTCATTTGACCTTCTGTACATCATTCTGATTAGAGCAGTGCAGGACTCAGGGAGGTCACCAACTGTCGTAATTTCTTCCCCTGTTGCTGAGATGAAGAACCCCAACAAAGGCAACTCAAGAGAGGGGGGAATATTTCAGCTCACAGTTCAAGGGTGCAGTCCATCATGGCGGGAAAGTCAAGACAGGCGTAGCTCACAGCAACTACGTGTTGCATCCACAATCAGGAAGCAAAGAGCAATGGATGGCAGTGCTCAGCGAGCTTTCTCTGTTTCATTCCTTCCCAGACTTTAGCCCACAGGATGACACCAGGCACAGTGAGATGGTCTTCCTACCTCATTTAATCGAATTTAATCTAATGATGCCCAGAGGCCCATCTCCCAGGTGGTTCTGGATCTCATCCAGTGGACAAGTGAATGGCACCTACCCTCCTAACTTCCTTCTGGACTGGCTTGTGGGGTTTCTCTGGCCTCCCCACATGGTGGGTTCATCAGGGGGCACTCAGCATCTCTGGTTTGCTCAGACACCTTGATGAAAGTCCTCTCAAGCATCATTGCCTTGTAGGACCTCAGCCAGCTGCCATACTCCAGAAATAGCCGTCTAGGTGACTAGATAGTGCATTCTATTCCAAACTTAGTGCTAACTGGGATAAAATGGTGGTTTGAAAGAGACCAGCTCATTAATATAGCCAAGTTGTGCTTAAGAAGCTCAAGGCTATCAATCCTGCTATTATTTAAAAGACTTGTGACAATTTAGAACAATTTTTATCTCCACTTTGATTCAAAGAAGGCCTTATAGACACAGCCTAAGTCACTTTAATTAGAAACATTTGTTTACTTGCTATTAATTTGCCCCATCAATGGAAAGTCAGTCAGACAAAAAAAAAAAAAAAAAAACTCAAGTTTTTTTCAGATCTCCCCCACCAATGTTTACACTTCCAAAGGTAAAGGGTAGACAACAAAAGCCTCTACTTGATTTTTACCAGATAGCAGCCCTCATACAACTTTTCTTATTTTTGAGACTTTCAATCACACATATGGCAAAATATCATATCCACCCCCCCCCAATTCTTCCCTCCACCTTCCCCTTATTCTCCCTAACACACCTCCTTTCAATATCATGTGTTTTCTTTAGTAGTAAACTAAATTCACTTAATGCTTTGAATATGCTCACAGGTCTAGGCCCATTCACTGGAATATGGAAAACCCACCAGGGGTTAAACCACCCGGAATAAAATAAAGGTTTTCTCCCAGAAGCTATCAACTGCCACTAGCAGCTCTGTTCAGGATAAGGCCTGGAGATCATCTACCCAAGATTTGGACTGGCTTGACCTTGTTTCTGACCTCTCTTGAAGCTTGGGAGGGTCACATGACAAAGTTCTGATCAATAAGGCTCTAACAGACTACTAAAGAGAAGGAGGGGAGGAATGAATTTCTGTGTAGTTTTGGGGGAGGGAGGTATTTTTCAAGATAGGATTTCTCTGTGTAACCCCAGCTGTCTTGGAACTCACTCTGTAGACCAAGCTGACCTCAAACTCACAAAGATCCACCTGCCTCTGCCTTTCGAGTGCTGGGATTAAAGGCATGCACCAACACTGCCCAGCTTCTATGTACCTTTCTTAAAAGCCATTTTTTTTCAGTTGACAAACAGTAATTGTATGTATCTGTCCACACAGTGTGATATTCCAGCACAACTCTACAGTGTGTAGGACCAGATCAGGATGAGTTGGCAGGTCCGTGGCCTCAGTGGGCCAGTGCTCCTATGTGTGGGGCCATTTACAGTCTTCTCCACTAGCTACTTTGGAGTATTTGTTTTCAGCTCTAGTCATCCTGCGATGTAAAGCATTAGATGTTAACTTCCTGTCCAGTGATGCACTCTCATCATTAACCATCCCCTTCTTCATCCCACACCCTTGGCAGCCTCTGCTTCTCCCTGAAGATCAGCTTCCAGCACTCCACATGCAAGTCGGGACAAGCAGGGTCTGTCTGCCCACACCTGACTCATTGCCTAAAATAACATCTTTCTTTTGTATCCATGTTACTGCAAATGCCATCATTTCATGCCCAAATAATATTCTATTACATATATGTATAATACATACAGAGGGGTCCTCTCTCCATCAGTGCTATTTACATATTTAAAGGAATTCCATTCCATTTTCCCTGGGGAATCTCTGATGGTATTTTTCTTTCACTTCCTTTCCCCCGAATATTAATGTATTGTGAGGCATAAATATCTATTTTGAAACCATGAAGAGAGAGAAAAAAATTACAGCTCTGACTGGATTGATCTGGTTGCTCCAACTCCACTAACAAAACCCTAGATTTCTTCTCGTGTTGGGGAAATCATCCTCCACAATCTATTATGACTGTTTTTTGTAGCCAAAATCCTCCAAAATTATTTGTTCATGGCACGGTGATTGATGTCCTTCAAGTCAGTGATTGATTTCCAAACATTTTGGTTTATTTTGTGTGGGTCTGTGTGTCGGTGTCTTTGTCTGTGTCTGTGTCCACGGCACATGTGTAGAGGTCGGAGACCAGCTTCTAGGGAGACAGTTCACACCTTCCTTCCACCAGGTAGAACTCAAGAATGAACCTCACAGGTCATCAGACTTGGTGGCAATCACTTTTACCCACCAAACCAACTCACCTGTCCCAGTGGTGCACGTTTTGAAAAGTCTGTATTGCTTTATTAAGCTTTTGGAATTCTTTGCCAAATCATGATTTGCTATTTAAATCAATGAGTTATTTACTAGTACTTCAGTATTATACAATGTAATTTTTAGACTGGGTTTTCTGGTTTGGTTTGGCTTTTTTGTTTTGTTTCCTCTCATAACCTACAGCCTATCTGTTGTTTGTGTTCTAAGATGTGGGTCTCTGTTGCCCAAGCTTGTCTCAAACTCCTGGACTCTCATCCGTGCCTTCAGGCAGCTGGTACTAGCCGGATGCACCATAGTGCACAACTGCTGTGCATCTTTCTTGACTTTCTTGGTGTACACTAGAGCTTTCTTGCTTCAAAAAGAACATGGTCTTTGTCATCATGGCAAAGGCATCAGTATGCTGAATGTATGCTGAGGGGTCAATCCTAAGTACTCATGTTAACTGACCCAACAGCGGTATTCGGTGGCAGAAATCTTACTTCTCTTTGAGAAACATCAATTTTTAATTTGTTTTTATTAATTTTAATTGTGTGCTGGGAGGGGGAGTTGCACATGAGTTCAGATGCTGGAAAGAGCCAGAGGTGTAGGATGCCCCTGGACCTGGAGTTATAGGCAGTGTAGGCTTTCTGAAGTAGACACTGGGGATCGAACTTGGGTTTGCTGCACATGCTCTTAACCACTGAGCCACCTCTCCAGCCCTCTTCTTGGTCTTTGACTGTTCTCATCACCGGCTTCCAGAAGATTCTGCCGCTTCTAACTCACTGCTATTCTCCATCTTCTTTAGTTGATCCTGTTCACCTCTTTGATTTCAACATTGAAATTCCCTAGAACTTCTCTTCCTACCTAGGGCCATGTCTCCAAGCTCTCGTCTGTCTTGATAGCCTATACCTTTCATGCTAATGACTTCTAGACTGACACACAGAACCATCCACTTAGATCTCTGCTCAGACATCTGAGGGTTGCAATAGCCAAAGGCAATGCCTGAGTTGCCCTCATTCTACAAAACCTAGATGTCCTGAGGCCTCCCCAAACTCAGTTAAAGATTGTTTTCACATGTGTGTATGTGTGCATGCACATACACAGAGCCTGGAAGAGAACACCAGAGCCCCTGGATTTGACATTACAGGCAGTTATGAGCAACCACACAGGTGCTGAGAACTGAATTCTGGTCCTCCAAAAGAGCACCCAGTGCTCTCAGCTGCTGATCCCTTTCTCCAGACCCTCAGTTGAAGGTACTTTTATCCTGTTTGCTCAAACTAAAACCACTGCGTCTTCCTTAACTGGCATCTTCTGGATCCCATACCAATCTGCCCTCATACTCTGTTTTATCTTCCAGATATCTCCAGAATCGAGTGGCTTCTTAGCATCTCTTCTTCTGCTTTCTTGGTCTGAGCCATTTAGATCTCTTCCCTGGACTCAGTGACCTCATAGCTGGGCCTGCTGCATCCACCACTGGCCTCCCACAGCAATATAAAGCCCTTCTTCCCTGGTACTGGGAATGGAACCCAGAGCCTCCTGCATTCTGAACACCCAGAATGATGCCCTCAAAGCCTAAGCTCCAACCACCCTCAGCCTCCCATCCGCTTCCCCACGCACTTCAGCATTAAGGGAAGAGATGAAAACTCAGGTTCAATTCTATATCATTGAAGTCATCCCCACTTACACTCCTCCGGTTGCTTCTTGTTTTTCCAGGGCGTTTTATTTTGGTACTTTTCATATCAACTAAAAAAAGACAGAAACATAATAACCACCCACACTTGCTAAATCCAGACTCACAGTTCTTAAATATTTCACCATCTCTTCCCCCTCTCTTGATATATATGTAGGTATACATGAATATACATTTTTGCTGATCCATGAGAGTCAGTTGAAAACCTCTTCTTTTTACCCATAAATAATTCAGTACCTAGCTCCTGTAAATAATACATTCTCTATAACTATATTACAACCACCATGCCCCAGAACTGCTACCTAAGCACGACATGGTCATCCACAGTCCATACATATTTAGTCAATCATCCCAACAAGGTCATGACCACCTCTGTTTGCAACTGTATCACCAACATGTAGTCACCTTTGTTTTAATGTTCTTCTTTTGTGTCATTTTCATGACATATACCTTTTAAGAGGTCGAATTGGCTGTATTTTAGAATATCCCTAAACTTAAGCAGGTCACCTTTAGTTGCCTCTAACATTTTTTAATTAAAAAAACAAAAACAAAAACATACCATAGCCCTCCTCTCTCATCCTAGCTTCTTGTTATTTGTCTGGGGAGCAGCCGGCATATTTCAGACATTGGAGTGGATGCTCCGTGGCCCACTGGGGGACCAGAAAACAATTAGGCCTATTGGTGCAACCCAGGCTAAGTCGAGATTTCTTTCTATTTTGTGACTGTGCTGCAGAGTGCTCCACAGAGATTAGAGGGCACTGGGTTCCTCCATCTGCTGTCTAGTTTTTAATTGGAAATTTTAACGGTCCAATGTATAAGATAAAAACCAAATCTCTTTCTTTTCCTAAGCCTTCCTGATTCACTTCCTTGGAAATGGTATTAGCAGATTCTCATGTGTGTTTGAATGTTCTGTTTCTACAAGCATCTAACTTGCTTCTCTGCATCTCTGTTTCAATAGCTGAAATCCCCAGTCAGCACAGACTTCTGTCTTTCTCTTTAACAGCAGCACAGCATTATGTAAAATAACTTGATTTAAACCAACCCCAGGATTCAAACTGGGGATCAGCTATAACCTACTGAGTCAATCCCTAATTGACGAATGTTGTACTTGGTATTGGAAACAGAAGTATGCTCTCACCTATCATCAAAGAAGCTTCTTTTGCAACTGAAGGAGATCATTACAGAAATCCTCAACTTGTCAAACTACAGAGAACAACTGACCATGGTGTGCCGAGCCCCAACTGATACCTCGACAACACAACCCTAAGGCTGCTAAGTCCACCTAAGGCTCAGGGAACATCAAAGAAGACAGGATGGAAAGAGAATGAGAGCCAGAGCACCAGGACGCATTATAGGGAAGCTGCACCCATGCAAATCTCAACAATATGGCAGCATAAAAACAAGACCTGCACAATGACACCAGTGGGCATGCCAGCATAGATAGGGGAAATCTCACAAGGCCCCACCTCTAGATGAAGAGCTACAGGCAATAACTGCTGGATGGTGAGCATCAGTCTTCTCCAGAGAAGAGCATCCCCTTGACAGGTTTATTCAGACCAATCCCAGCTAGTCAGCCTTCTAAACACGTGTATATTTGAGCAGCATTAAATAGACTCATCAGGGTATCGGGGGGTAGGTGGGTGTGGGTGTGTATATAAAATTAATAATTAAAGAGATTATGAATTTGGGAGGGAGTGGATAAGGAACATAAGGAGTTGGAGAACCAAGAAGGGATGAAGGAAATAATGGAAATATAGTAACTCATGTATGAAATTCCCTTCAGATTCTGCCCCAAAAAATAATTTAAGAATAGTAGGAGAAAATATATACAAAGAACTCAAGAAGTTAAACCCCAGGAAACCAAATAACCCTATTAAAAAATGGGGTACAGCGATAAACAAAGAATTTTCACCTGAAGAAATTCGGATGGCCGAGAAGCACCTTAAGAAATGTTCAACATCATTAGTCATTAGGGATATGCAAATCAAAACAACCCTGAGATTTCACCTCACATCAGTCAGAATGGCTAAGGTTAAACACTCAGGAGACAGCAGGTGTTGGCGAGGATGTGGAAAAAGAGAAACACTACTCCACTGCTGGTGGGATTGCAAAATGGTAAAACCGCTCTGGAAATCAGTCTGGCAGTTCCTCAGAAAATTGGGCATGACACTTCCAGAGGACCCGGTCATACCACTCCTCAGCATAGACCCAGAGGATTCCCCTGCAGGCAACAAGGACACATGCTCCACTATGTTCATAGCAGCCTTGTTTATAATAGGCAGAAGCTGGAAAGAACCCAGATGTCCCTCAATGGAGGAATGGATACAGAAAATGTGGTATATTTATACAATGGAATACTACTCAGCAATTAAAAACAATGAATTCATGAAATTTTTAGGCAAATGGTTGGAATTGGAAAATATCCTAAGTGAGGTAACCCAATCACAAAAGAATACACATGGAATGCAATCACTGATAAATGGATATTAATTAGCCCAGAAGCTCTGAATACTCAAGACACAATTAGCAAATCATATGATTCCCAAGAAGAAGGGAGGAAAAGGTCCTGGTCCTGAAAAGACTTGATCCAGTATTGTAAGGGAGTACCAGAACAGAGAAATGGGAGAGGGGTGATTGGGGAATGGGAGGAGGGAAGAGGACTTATGGGACATATGGTGAGGGGGAACCGGGAAAGGGGAAAGCATTCGAAATGAAAACAAAGAATATAGACAAAAAGAATAGTAGAAGCTACAGAACAAGAAACAGCTACAGAGCCACCTCTGGATGTCTACTCACACGCTAGTCTTCAGATAAACCTCTGTGTCTGCATTACCAGGCAAAGGTACAAAAGTCGGCTAGCATCCAATTGCTCTCCAAAAACTGCACCCATTCCTTGTTATTCATAATGATTGAGATTAACAGTTTCTTTGTGTTCTAACACTCGACATTATTAAAAGTTAAATACCATCAATCTCGTAGGCACTCCTTGTTTGGATTTCAAGTCTTAACTGTGAATAAGGCTAATCTTTTACTTTTTATATGCCTTTTGTTTATAATAAGCCTTGTGTTTCTTTCTCTGCGAGCTGCCATCCCATTTTTGTGCCTTGGTTTCTACTGACTTATTGTGTTTTCCATTATTAAATCATCTGGCACTACTTTGGCTGAAATAACTATTAGAGAAAATATGTCCTTTCTTTTATAAGAAATATAGGAACTATTTGAGAATTTAAGCTTTTTCCTGTGGGTTTATAAAGCCTAGGTTATATTAAAAAAAAAAGTCATATATTCTATTTTTACTATGGTATGAAAGGCCACAAAAGGTACATCATAGATTCGCATTTATGGGTTTGCCATTTTAGATTTGATAAGTCTAACCAGAGTATGAAAACCTTTCAGCCCATATTTAATACTAAAGTCAACTCTATGGAAGTTTTGCTACTTCCTTATTTCTTTATTCTTCAGGGAAGACAAATTTTCTCCCCCTAGTCTCTTGTAATTACTCCTTTTTTATTGGGGCCTCCAGTCTTGAGCATAAAGAAGTCCTCACTACTACTCAACGGAGTCTATCATATGAAAGATGCTTTCTGAACTGCTAAGCCAATGAGTAGTAGATAATTGCGGGCCTCTTTCAGAATATCTTCCACCCATATCTCCTCTGATAAGAACTCATAATAGGTAGACATGGTGGATCATACCACCACCAATTCCACCAAGAAACTAAAGAAGGATTGCTAGGAGTTGAGAGCCAGCCTGGGCTACACATAGTAAGTTCAGGGCCAGCCTGGACTATAGTGTAAGATGCTATGTTCTAATGCCAAATCCTCAATTTCTCCCCATTGTGCCTTCATTGTGTGCCAGTTAGATGCTTCAGCAATATGTGCTAAGGCTCGAACACATTTGCTCTGAAATTCATGTGCTAGTGTGATAATACCAGGTGATCATGAGTGTGCTTCCTTCCTAGGTGAGATCAACATGCTTACAAAAGAGGTTTTGTGCAGTTTTCAGATCCCCTGTCCTAATGCCTACTGCAATCTGAGGAACCAGAGAGAACCCCAAGAATTAGCACTTACCATCTGAAACTCCAGAGAGAACCCCAACAAGGGTTGGCACCTGTCATCTGAAACTCCAGAGAGAACCCCAAGAGTTAGCACACTGATCTTGGGCTTCCCAGCCTCCTAAGTTGAGTGAAAATAAATTTTGTGCTTTATAAAATGTCTAACCTTGAGGAAAGTCTCAGCACCGTCTGGGACACTTTGTTGTACATGACATCTACACTATGTCTGCTATCCTAGACCAGGAGCCCCTCGCAACCAAGTCGTGATGATCACCTCACAGCGGTACAAGGGAGTCAACCGAGAACGTGGTTGCAGAAAATCCTCAGTGGATACGTCGGATGAACAAAGGAAGGGGTGAGGTTGGGTTGACTCTTCACTCTTACCCAGTAACTCAGGGCCTGAGGCCAGCGGCCTGATCTCACTGCTCCAGCATTCCCCCACAGATCTGTCCCCTCAGAAACAGGAAATAATCAGATGTTTCTGAACATAATCAAAACAGCCCTTTGGAAACCTAATCGCTCATTGTTGGAGTCCCCTCGGTGACTATTATAAACCAAATTACATTAGATCTGGGATGAAATATTTAAGTAGCTGTTTCCCTGGTTAGCTGAAGTGTGGTTTTTCTTCATCCCCAAAGAGGAATTCATTATACAAAAACATAAATACACAACTAGTACTGAAAGCACTCAGAAACTATGGTGCCTAGGGCTCCTGTCACTATCCATCCTGAGGAAACAATCCTGTCATGCCAATGAAGGGCAACTTCCAGTCAGAAGGGAGTTGGCATGCAGCTCAGCCCTGGGAAGGCAGAAGCAGCCTGCCTCTGCTCCCGGGTCCAGCTGTTCTGGTGGGATTCTACAATGGTGCTGTAAGACATTTCCTCTCAGGGCTGGAGCGATGGCTCGTGGTTAAGAGCACTCATTATTGGTGCAGAGGATCTGGGTTTGTCCCTGGAACCCACAGGAGGCTCAATTGTCTATAACTCCATTTCCAAGGGATCATCCAGACACCTCTTCTGGTCTCATTGGGCTCCTGCACACACATGATATAAACACACACACACACACACACACACACACACACACACACAGAGAGAGAGAGAGAGAGAGAGAGAGAGAGAGAGAGACAGAGAGACAGAGAGAGAGAGAGAGAGAGAGAGAGAGAGAGAGAGAGAGAGAGAGAGAGAGAGAGAGAGAGACAGAGAGAGAGAGACAGAGAGAGAGAGACAGAGAGAGAGAGAGAGAGAGAGAGAGAGAGAGAGAGAGAGAATATTTTTTAAACTTCCGCCCAACTCTAAACTTAAAGTTTCTCAAAAGAGTGATTGAGGACCCAGGAGGGAATGCCATGATTGACCAGAGGCTGAGAGACTTGAGGAATAATCAAGATGTTCAAGATGCTCCTTGCTGGAAGCAATATGGCATCCTGGGGCTTCACAGAGAGAAAAGAAGAAGCATCTCCAAACACAGACCAAAAGTCATCCCAGAGAGGCCGCAGTTTGTCACGGGTAGAAGTGAGAGCAGGAATTCAAGCCTGTCGCTTCTCCCCAAAGCCAGCAAAGCAGCAGGGACTCCCGACACACCCCTCAGCCTTGGGCCTTCCGGGGCTGGGGCCACAAGGTCTCACAGGAATAGCCACAGGTATGGAGGGTTTTTAACCACAGCCAATTATGCTAGTGGACCAGAGGGTGCTAGTGAGCTAACTGCAAAAAGTTCTTGCTATTTGCATGAACTTGTGTGAGTCTCTGCTTGTCGTGCAAAGAACGGAAGTAAACAACCCAGGAGGTTCTGCGTTTGTCTATACAAATTCAGCTTCTATTGGCTGAGAATTAAATAATTCACTTATACTGAATCTGGAGGACAAAGAGTCAGAGACAATTTATGTCCTTACAGGAAAAAAAATAGGACTTTGGGAAGGAGATTAAAAACCTTGGAGAGTGTATCCTGCTCTTCACACACACACACACACACACACACACACACACACACCCCTTCTCATCATCATAAGGGCCTTTGGGGGAGGGAGGCAAGGGCCGGCAGAATTGCTCAGCTGGTAAGAGCTCTTGCCACCAAGTTTGAGAACCACATGGCAGAAAGAGAAAACAGATTTCCTCAAACCAAATGCCGACGACCACCACCGCCACTGCCACCATCACTAACACACACACACAGACACACAGACACACACACACACTTACACACACACACACTTACACACTTACGGGACAAGAGAGAGAGAAATGAAGGTAAATATGATCATAATACACTACATAAATGTATGAAACTGCCAAAACAAACATTATAATGCTTGGAGTCCCGCCTCGGTGGGATGGAGACAGGAGAATTCCCGGAGCCAGACTAGTCTGATCCATGGTCCCCAAATCCAGTGTCTAAGAAGTGACACTGGGAGTGTCTCATCACTTCTCCCAGGCTTCACGGTTCCTGTCATCTTTGGTCCTTTTGCCTACGTTCAGGGCATATGGAGACAGCCCAACTTCACTATTTCTCTAGGACACCTAGCTTTCCCCAACACTGTTGAAGCCTCTTTCGTTTAGTATACAGTATTGTTTGCCTATCTAACCAACCTGACATTAAAAGATAAAATTCATATTTACTAACTTTACAACAATATAAAGAAAAAGTCCAAGATGAGACTGCACAGGTGACTCAGGAGTCCAGCACCCTTCCTGCTCGCCCAGAGGGCCAGAGCTCAGGTCCCAGCACCACACTGAGCAGCTTGTTGAATATGCAAGTTCAACGAGACTTGCCTAAGATGCCTTTAATAATGGCAAGCAACTCTTACTCCAAAATGAGCAGTGGCAGGGCTGGAGAGATGGCTCAGCGGTTAAGAGCACTGACTGTTCTTCCAGAGGTCCTGAGTTCAATTCCCAGCACCTACATGGTGGCTCACAACCATCTGTAATGGATCTGATGCCCTCTTCTGGGGTATCTGAAGACAGCTACAGTGCATTCATATATATATATATATATATATATATATATATATATATATAATGAGCAATGGGATTAAGATAATCTGAAGAAGGGCTGGAGAGATGGCTCAGCAGTTAAGAGCACTGACTGCTCTTCCTGAAGTCCTGAGTTCAATTCCCAGCACCCACATGGTGGCTCACAACCGTCCGGAATTGGATCCAAGGGACAGTGTACAAATATACATAAAATAAACAAAACTTTAAAAAAAAAAAGATGATCTGGAGGATTAAGACTTATGCTACCTCTGATCTCACTGGTTTCCACTGTACCACCTGTACCTATCTGTCCCATGACTAGTGTCTCCAACCAGAAAAGTTAAGTACTATTGATAATACCACCAACTAAATGTGCATAGATGTGCTGCATATATAGTTTTTACAAACTATGGTTTTAAGGGTTTCCCTTTGCTTTGTTGGTTTTGGTTTGGTTTGGGTTTGGGGTTTTGTTTTGGTTTTGGTTTTGTCTTTTCAATCATGGGGACATCCCAGAGGGTTCTGGTAGTGGAGAGTTCGGATCCATTCTCCCAACCTGAGTTTTGCTTTTTTTATTTTGGTTACAAGATCTTTTGATTCCAATGTCCCAGGCCCCAAGGAGCGGGAATGATAGGTCTACACCACCACAGCAAGCTAAGCAGGACAGCGCAGTGGTTTGAATGGGAATGTCTCCCATATGCTCGTGTATTTGACCACTTGGCCCCACTTGATAGCACTGTCTGGAGAGGGTTAGGAGGTGTGGCTCTGCTGGGAGAAGTATGTCGCTGGAGGCAGGCTTGAGAGGTCAGACTTGGATCCTTTCTAGCTGCCTCTGCTTTGTGTTCAGCCTTCAGGATCCTGCTCCTGCTACCACAGAGGACAGAGCTCAGTGATGACCACTAAGGAAACCAGAATTGCTAAGCATGAAAGCTTTTTCTTCAACAGAAGAAACTGACACACAGAAGGCTGGGAATGGTTGTGTTAATACCTGGTAATCTTTACTATTCTGTAAGGCCAGCCCTCACTGAATGCCCCAAAATTCTGAGCATTGTTTCTCAGTCACGAAAATTGTGTCTCAATTGAAAGAGGTCTCGGGTACTTTGCAAAAGAATTTGCTATTATGACTATAAACACTTCCTCTCTGGGCTCAGACTCCTGGGCACAGTTTCTCAGTTAATAGAACCCATCTTTTTGCTTCTTACAAACCATTCCTCCCTGGGCCCTTATCCTGAGTACTGTTCACCAGCCAAGAGAACTCTAGTGGGAAAGGTCACAGGTGCTTTGCTAAAGAGATGTACTTTGCAAGAGAGTCTCTATGAAGCTGTGCCTAAAGCTTTGCTGTGATAACTGTCACAAGGAACCCCTTCCAAAGCCTTACTATGTTTAAATATGTAAAAAGAATAATAATTAATAATAACAATAATAAAGCACTTGGCATCAGACTCCAGAAGTTTTGGCCCAACACCAGCTACCTAAGTCAAGGTGACCTGAGTTTCATTTTTACCTCATCAAAATTGATTCCTAGGCAACCATGATGCTTGCAGGGAGCCCCACAAGCTACCATGCCCGCCGTCCTTATCATCATGGATGGATGCTAACCTTCTGGATCTACAAGCCCAAATAAATTCTTCCATAAGTTGCCTTGGTCATTGTGGGTTTCTTTTAACCACAGCAATAGAAAAATAACTAATACAGTTTATTTTAAGTTTTACAGTACTACTGCTACACAAAAGATTAAGCTTCCATTCTCTGAACATGTTTTGGTCCTGAAAAAAAAAAACAAAATAAACAAAGCAGATTTATAAGGGACCAGAGTGGAGTACAAAGAGATCGTGGCTCAGAAATAAGTAGAAATCTGTGTGTCTGTTAAGAACACGAGCAAGTCACTAACTGGCAAAACACACCAAATTTGATGAAATTAAAACCAATGGATAAACCAAACATAATGATATTAAAACCAGTGTTCTGTAATCATCACAAGGTTCTGGTCACTTTTAAGTTCGAACAGAGGCATACGTCCAGTAGCAGGCATATTTCAATCAAGTAAGAAGAGATTAAGGGTAGAAATGCATGCTCAACCCAGTTTCTTCCTTCCTGCGCCACAGGGCATAACTTCATGCCATCTGGTGATTATTAGGGGAGAAAGCTGCCATCTGCCTTTTCTGCTAATACATGGGAGAGGGGCAGAGCTCCTGCCACCCTGTAAGCCTGTGGAGATTTCACAATGTCTGTTTACACGCCTGAGGAGCCAGCTGCGAAGTTAGAATCTGTGTGTCTCGTGTGTGTGTGTGTGTGTGTGTGTGTGTGTGTGTGTGTGACATTCAACGCCAATGAAAGACATCCCTTCCTCAGAATGTCCTCAGAGATGCAGGAGTCTGTGTTAAACACACCTCACAGCAAGCCCCCTCCTGTCCTTCCTGACTCAAAGCCAACATTCTGTTAGAGGCAACCTAGAGTGATACGAGCCGCATGGCAGCCAGAAAGACAGACCATGAGACGGACACAGAGGAATCCGAATAAAAAGAGCCTGGGCCACTGTCTCATCTATGTCCCCACCAGGAAGAGCAGAAGTTGCTTCATCCTAAATGATGTTTTATAACACCATTTTTGGGTTTTGGGGGGGGTTTTGTTTTATGTTTTTTGGTTTTTTGGTTTTTGTTTTGTTTTGTTTTTTGGGTTTTGTTTTTGTTTTTGTTTTTGTTTTTGTTTTTTAGTTTTTCGAGACAGGGTTTCTCTGTGTAGTCCTGGCTGTCCTGGAACTCACTGTGTAGACCAGGCTGGCCTCAAACTCAGAAATCCGCCTGCCTCTGCCTCCCAGAGTGCTGGGATTACAGGCGTGCGCCACCACACCCGGCTTATAACACCATTTTTAAGGGAGAATTTTTAATGAGTCAGGTGTTTCCTTGAGACTACAAGAAATGTATTTCCTTCTGTGTAAAAAGACAAGAAAGAGCTGAAGAGCTGGCATTGCTGCTCAGAACCCTGGCTGCTCTTGCAGAGTTCAGTTCCCAGAACCCACATGGTGACTCAACTATCTATAAGTCCAGTCCCAGCTCTGATGCCTCCTTCTGGCCTCTGGGTACCAGGCCACCATACATATGGTGCACAGATATGCATGCATACGAAACACCCATACACAGCAGTTAGTAAAAAAATAAAATAAAATAAAATATTTTTTAAAATAAAGGACAAGAAGAGGTCATGAAATTATTTGTTAGGGGCATTAGCTGAGACCCAGATTTATCCTAATTCTAGAGACATATTTATGGGGGTGGAAATTAAGAGGGGAAATGGGAAGCAGACACTTTCCCCAACTTTTATCAGACCACTCAGTATCTTAACTACATAATAGTCCTTTATATGTGGGATGGATGGATGGATAGGTGGATGGATGGATTCTTCTCTATAGAATGGAATCTGCTCACCCCACGTCTGACTCAACTCTCCCCATGTAAGCTGTACATACTAAAGAAGCAAATGCAAATCTTTTTTAAACCCCTACCTATTCCAGAATGCAACTGCATTCTCCTTTTTCTTTTTACTATGTATGGGTGTTCTGCCTGCATCTCCGATTGTGCACCACTTGTGCCTGAGGAGACCAGAAAAGGGCATGAGATCTCCTGAAACAGGAGGTAAAGATGGTTATGAGTCTCAAAGTGGGTGCTCGGAATTGAACCCAGGTCTTCTGAAAGAGCAGTCAGTGATCTTAACCACTGAGCCACCCTCCCTGCTCTAGCTATATTTTTAAAACATCACTGTCACTGTAGGATACAGTAGAAAGTTCACTGGAACCTGATTCTGATTAATTCTTACTTTTTAAAGTAATTGGACACACCATTTGGTTTCCATGTGCCTGTTTCTTCATCTATCAAGAATTATTCCTGGGGCTGGAGAGATGACTCAGTGGCTAAGAACACTAACTGCTCTTCTGAAGGTCCTGAGTTCAAATCCCAGCAACCACATGGTGGCTCACAACCATTCATAATGAAATCTGACACCCTTTTCTGGTGCATCTGAAGACAGTTACAGTGTACTTAGATATAAAAATAAATAAATCTTCAAAAAAAGATTTATTCCTGCTTGGAAAGGGAGGGGAGGATGGGAGGGCAGTGACCAGGAGGAGGGCAGTAAGCAGGATGTAAAGTGAATAAGAAAATAAATAAATTTTTAGCCAGGCGGTGGTGGCGCACGCCTGTAACCCCAGCACTCTGGGAGGCAGAGGCAGGCAGATTTCTGAGTTCGAGGCCAGCCTGGTCTACAGAGTGAGTTCCAGGATAGCCAGGGCTATACAGAGAAACCCTGTCTCAAAAAAAAAACCAAATCCAAAAAAAAAGAAAAAAGAAAAGAAATAAATTTTTTTAAAAAAGAATTATTCTTGCTTGCACCAAACAACCTCACAGGACTTCCATCTGGAAACATCTGCAAAATGTTGTACATGATAAAACATGTGCATAAACAGATGTCATAACTAATGTGTGTACAAATCAACCACGATAAGCTTCACCATCCAATACAGAATAGAAGAACTTCTGGTTCTAAGCCTGATAATGTGAGTTTGGTCCCCCAGGGTCCACATGGTAGAAGGAAAGAAAAGACTCCCCTGAGTTGTCCTCTGACCTCCACAGGTATGCCATGGCTTGAACACACACCACAGCCACACACACACACACACACACACACACACACACACACACACAAATGCACACACACCACATGCACACATGCATCCACACATTTACACACCCACACACAATTTTAAATTGTGAAATATGCTTAATACTGTTACCAGGGAAATGAAAATTAAAACTATATTACAATTCCATTTGACCCCAGTTAAAATGACTGTTATTAAGAAAACAAATCACAAATGCTGGCAGGGATGCAGGGGATAGAAAGGAGCCCTTACATCCTGCTGGGAAGAAATGTAAATTAGTCCAGCCGCTGTGGAAAGCTATATGGAGGTTCCTCAAAAGACTGCAAAGAAAATTACCAGACTGTGGTGTGCAGTGTGTAATGTGCCAGCTGTGCTGCTCCTGGGCATATATACCGTGATGTGCAGTGTAACAGCTGTGCTTTTCCTGGGCATATATACTGTGGTATGCAGTGTGCCAGCTGTGCTGCTCCTGGGCATATATACTGTGGTGTACAGAGTGCAGTGTGCCAGTTGTGCTGCTCCTGGGCATATATGCCGTGGTATGCAGTGTGCCAGCTGTGCTACTCCTGGGCATATATACTGTGGTACGCAGTGTTCCAGCTGTGCTGCTCCTGGGCATATATACTGTGGTGTGCAGTGTGCCAGCTGTGCTACTCCTGGGCATATATACCATGGTTTGCAGTGTGCCAGCTGTGCTACTCCTGGGCATATATACTGTGGTATGCAGTGTGCCAGCTGTGCTACTCCTGGGCATATATACCATGGTGTGCAGCATGCCCGCTGGGCTACTCCTGAGGGTATATACCATGATGTGCAGTGTGCCAGCTGTGCTGCTCCTGAGCATATCCCCAAAAAAGTCTAAGCCACATCCATGTTCACTGCAATAGTATTCACAGTAGCCGAGTTATGGCCCCAACCAAGATGAATGGTTAAATGCCAACAGATGAACGGATAAAGGAAACGCAGACTGTGTACACCGTAGAATTTTATTCAACCTTAGAAAGGTTGAAAGTGTGTGGCTTGCAGAAAAAAAATGCAAGCAAACTGAGATCACCATCCTAAGAAAAGTAAGTTGACCCAAAGAGACAAATATCCTACCGATTTTATATTGACACATAAAATCACGTGTGGGTGCAGGATATGATTTTGGAAGTGGATCACTCTGTGTAATGGCTGAGAATAAGGACCCACATTCAAGTCCCAGCACTACAGGCCAAAGAAGAAATTAAAAGTGACATTAGAAAATAATTTAAATTAATAAAAATGAAAATGCTGCTTATTAAGAGGCCCAGTGTCCAGCAAGCAACAGGGGAGTGAGGCTTTCCTCATACTAAGTCCCAGGGCCAGGACACAGAGGTCTTAACAAATTATTGCAGCTTTTACCTGAAGGAACTGAGAAAGGAAGTTAAACTCCAACTGAGCTAGAAAAAAATACTATTAGAAAAGAAATCAATGAAACACAGAGCACACAGAAAAATGAGCGAAATCAAACTGGTCAAGTTGTAGCTCTCCTAACCAAAAGAGGAAAGATTCCGTCCTGATCTCATAGGAACTATAGAGAGATCTTGGGACTTGAATGGCTCCGTACTAGTACAATGTGGCGTTGCCAGGGCAAATTCTTTGAAAAAGGAAAATGGCCACAGATGACTTAAGAACGACATGGCCTGAAGAATCTTACACTTAAAAAAAAAAAAAAATGAGGGCTGGGATTATAACTCAGTGATAGAGTGCTTACCTAGCACAAGCGAGACTCAGGTTCAAGTCCCGGCTACGGTAGGCAGGTGGCAGCATGGCGGCACGGAAGGATGTAAGCAGTATGTCCCAGAAGTCGCTTGTCAGACTAGACCTGTGCTGTGCGGTCAACCTCGCTAACCACCTGAGCGTTCATACCTGGGTTCGGTACTGTGAAGACCCCAGCCTCAGAGACCAGCAGAGCAGCGTCGTCTGGCATTACCCACCCCCCCAGGCCCACACACACACACACACACACACACCTGTGCTGGCTGCCTGTGCCCCACCTGCACTGTCTCTATGATCTCTCGGACCACTGAAGCCTGTTTGGAACTCCTGAATTGTCACATGACCATGGGGGGGTCTCTTGAGGTTCCACCCCCACCCCCAACCCCCAGGCCCCACCCCCAGCCTCCTCGCGTGGTTACTGTTGGGCTTCCAGTTTGACACTGGGCTGCCTTCCCGGGTGAAGGCAATCCTCAAGCTCTGCCCAGGAGACAGTAAGCGGAGCTGAGAGGGAGACAGCCATCTTGCGCAGCTTGGCTGAGCCTCTGAGGGCCTATGGCTACCACAGTGAAAACCCTCTCCAGAATGGATAAAGGGAAGACTCTAGTGTGGCAACTGGCATTATCCTTAGCATGGCTCTCCGCTGGGCCTTTCTGAGGAAGCACTCCAGGAACTTGGCATTGTCATCTGCCCTGGAGTCCTGGGACGCCAGGGAGACAGAGGCCGCCTGGGAACGGAGGCAGTTAAGACCAAATTCAAGGTGAGATTCCCCGACACAGGACCAGCATGGTTGGACAGTGTTCCTCCCCACATACCTGACAGCATCTGCCCCAGCCTCAGCCGGTTACATCTGTGTGAAATCCTCCGCGGACGGACGGACGTCCTCAGTCGCCGAGCTGCCAGGTGACAGTGGGGCAGCCTGGGGGTAACTCACTTGAACCCAGGCCTGTGTCACAGAACTCAGCCTCTTACGTCACAAAGGCTCCAGAGGTGGGGGAGGGACGGCAGGCCGCAGAAGCCAAACCCCAGCCCCTCCCCCAGCCTCCTGCCGGGCAGAGCTGCTTCCGAGGTTTTCTGGATGCCAGGTGCCAACTCTGCCTTCTTAGCCTCTATCCTCAGCCTCTGGTGTCCTTGAACTCGGGCATTGGCTCGCCCGGCAGCCCCTGCTGGGGTCATCAGTTGCCCAGTTTTGAAACCATCAGGCTTTTCTGACAATTATTGTTCTTTTCTAGGAACTGCCATCTTCAGGATTCCTCTGTCCTCAGCTCGCACCTCCCCCCACCATGATGTTCATACCGAGCATCAACTCACACGGGAAACCTAAATTTCTTTTTATACCTATTTAGGTTTATAGATCTGGGGTAACATTTTTAAAATATGTATTCCATTACCTTCAATAGAGAGTGTTAAAAATGTTAGATTATCAGCGTATCAAATACAGGGCACTGGAGAGATGGCTCAGCGGTAAAGAGCATATACTGCTCTTCCTGAGGACTCGAATTTGATTCCTAGCACCCACACTGCAGCTCAGAAACATCCCAAACTCCAGTCCTAAGGGATCCAGCTCCCTTTTGGGGCCTCTGTGAGCACCAGGCACATGTGCAGTGCACATACATATGTGTAGGCAAAACACTCATGTATAAAGTAAAAATAAAAGTTATTTTTTAAAAATAAAATATGTTTGAACAATTGGTTGATCAATTATAACAAATAGTGTCACTATATAAAGCCTTTAGTCCCTACTACAATTTCACATTGACTATTTACCTAAGCCCTATGTGCCTGAGGAACAGGGGTACCTAATGAAATGTACACACACACACACACACACACACACACACTCCTTTGTGTTCTAAAAGTATACTGTTGTGGGCAGTGGTGACGCACGCCTTTAATCCCAGCACTTGGGAGGCAGAGGCAGGTGGATTTCTGAGTTCGAAGCCAGCCTGGTCTACAGAGTGAGTACCAGGACAGCTAGGGCTACACAGAGAAACCCTGTCTGGAAGGGAAAAAAAGTATACTGTTTGCAATAAAAATAAATATAAATATAAAAATAAAACCACATACATGGCTCAACATAAAACTCTGAACCTACTCAAAACATCATGAGGTGGTTTTTTGCAATATTATTTTTCTTATGTGTTTTTTATTTGTTTTGTGCATATGAGTGTTTTGCCTGCATGTATGTCTCTGCACCACATGTATGCAGTGGTGCACAGAGGCTAGAAGAGGACAACAGATCCCCTGAGGCTGGAGTTAGAGGCTTGTGATCCGGGAACAGAACATAGGTCCCCCTAGAAGAGCAGTCAGTACTCTTAACTATTGAAGCATCCCTCTATCCCCTGTTTGCTTGGATTCTCTAAAAACAATTTTTATATAAATTATCAAAGCTTTCTTCCCATCCTCCACTTATGGGCCTCCAACTTCTTCCCAATCCTCCCCAAGCCATTCCCTCCCAATTTCATATGCCCCTCCTTAAGCCCACTGAGTCCACTCAACACTCTCAGGATGCCCACAGGAACAGGACCATCTCCTACCACAGGGGAGCCTCTTCTGGACCACATCCCTAAAAAGAACCAATTCCTTCCTCATCAGCTACACATCACCAATAGCACCACAGCAAGGAGCAGGACTTTGTGAGCCTCTCCCCATCCCTGCTGGAACCACGTGTAGGCAGCCACACCTGCTGTGAGCTCACGAATGCAGCTACCCTGTCATGTCCAAAAGATCCCAGTCTTCCTCACCTCTGGCTCCTACAGACTGTCTGCCCCTCTTCTCAGATGATCCCTGGGCCTTGGGGGAAAGGGGTGTGACACAGATGATCCACTTCGGGCCAATCACTCCTCAGTCTTACTTCTGTTTTCTTTTTGTATCCCCCACTGTGCTCACGCATGAGCTTTGTAGATGACTGGACCTTGTCCCAACTTCAAAAGGATGCCTACAAGGATTTCCCTTCTGCACCTACATCAAGGTCAGATAAAGACCCTCTGTGGTGGTTTGAATAGAACTGGCCCCCCATAGACTCATGCGTTTGAATGCTTAGCACATAGGAAGGGTACTGTTAGGAGGTGTAGCCTTGTTGTAATAGGTGTGGCCTTGTTAGAGGAAATATGTCATGTGGGGGATGGGCT